>CAUOFW020001836.1:1750804-2105918 GCA_963454935.2 Ilex paraguariensis | reverse complement strand
CTCAAGTGGCCTGTGGTCACTGACTTGGTCACTTCCATACGTCTTGAACAACCTTGACTTTACACTCAGCAACTTGGTCCTCAGTCACTCAAGACAACGTTCAAATGTGGAGTGACGTTTGAACGTAGTACTGAAGTACTTCTAGTTCTTCTTTCTTTACTGCAACATGCCAGGTTCTAATGGTGTAGTCTTCTCAGGATTTTGGAGGATGTTCGAACGTTATTTGGCATTCGAATGTGGTACTCAAGTACCTCTAGTTCTTCTTTTTGTTGACCGCAACACGCCATGTCTCAACATCTAGTCTTGGCAGGGTTTTAGAGGACATTTGAACGTGGGTTGATATTCGAACGTTCTTACTTTTTTCCAACCTTCTGCAATTTTGTTCTTTTTTGTGCTGGTGTTACATTCAAGTGTGATTTTTGTTGTTCTTGAGCCTTTGTTTGTTCACTTTAGGACCTGAAATGTGATTACTTAAACTCCATCAAAACACAATTAGTCCAAAAAGATATAGGAAAAATTGTTAACTTTACTCACGAATCACACCCGCCAACCTAAATATTGCTAGTCTATAGTAATATAATAACAATGAAAGGTAAATCTATTCCTAATGCCTTTTTCATAGGTCATTCAGTTGCATTTACCTTATGCAACAAGTCGTTGAACCGCTAGGTTTACCCTAGTAGATGAGTGTTGTCTCAGAGGCATCATGTTTCGTCTTGAAATATTTCCAAACCTTTGACATCTATCACAAGTTAAACAAAAAGCATGGACATTTTTGAAAAGTGTGGGCCAATAAAATCTGCACTGCAGGATTTTTGCAGCAGTTTTTCTAGATGGAAAATGGCCACCAAATGCTTTGAAATGACAAAATGCTATTACCTGTCTACTTTCTTGAGCGGGGATGCAACGTCTTATGATTTGATCCTTACAGTACTTAAATACGTACGGATCTTCCCAAAAGAAATTGTGAACCTCTCTCAGAAATTTCTTTTTGTCTATAGGGGAAAAGGACGGATAGAGTGTTCCAGTAACAAGAAAATTAGCAATATCAGCGTACCATGGGGTCTCATCAATTAAGAATAGTTGTTCATCGAGAAATTTTTCATTGATTGGAATTCCATCCTCATGAAATTCGTAAGTTAACCTGGACAGATGGTCTGCCACCATATTCTTAACACCCTTTTTGTCCTTAATGACCAAGTCAAACTCTTGAAGTAAGAGTATCCATCGCAAGAGCCTAGACTTAGCATCCTTCTTTGTGAGCAAAAATTTTAATGCTGCATGGTCAGTGAACACAATAACAGAAGAACCAACAAGATAAGAATGAAATTTCTCCAAAGCAAAGACTACAACAAGTAATTCTTTTTCAGTTGTTGAATAGTTCATTTGAGCATCATTCAAATTTTTGCTTGCATAGTAAATCACATATGGTTTCTTATCTTTTCGTTGGCCCAACACAGTACCTACAACATAGTCACTTGCATCACACATTAGCTCAAAGGGTAAAAGTCCAGTCAGGGGGTTGCATTATTGGGGCAAAAATTAACATGCCTTTAAGCTTGTCAAAAGCTTTTTGGCATGTTTCACTCTAATCAAAGATTACGTCTGGACTCAGGAGATGACATATGGGTTTAGCTATGGTACTGAAATCTTTTATGAATCTCCTATAAAATCCTGCATGTCCTAGAAATGATCGGACATCTTTTACAGAATTGGGAGCAGACAAATTCTCAATCAGATCTATTTTGGCATTGTCAACTTTCATGCCCTCAGATGACACAATGTGACCTAAGACAATGCCTTGTGTTACCATGAAATAACATTTCTCCCAATTGAGCACCATATTTGCTTCTTGAAATCTTATCAATACTTTTTCTAGGTTGGCCAAACAAATTAAATGAGTTACCATACACAGCGAAGTCTTCCATGAACACTTGCAAATTTTTTTTGACCATGTCACTGAATAGACCCAACATGCATCTTTGGAATGTTGCTGGAGCGTTACAAAGCCTGAATGACATCCTTTTGAATTCAAACGTGCCAAAGGGGTATGTAAATGTGGTTTTTTCCTGATCATTGAGTGTTATCTCAATTTAATTGTACCTAGAATAGCCATCCAGAAAATAGTAAAATTCATGGCCTGCGATTTTCTCTAGAACCTGATCAAGAAAGGGAAGAGGGAAGTGGTCTTTTCTAGTCACTAAATTAAGTTTTCAGTAATCAATACACTTCCGCCATCCTGTGATGACTCTAGTTGGTACTAGTTCATTTGCATAATTTTTGACCACTGTGACTCCATACGTTTTAGGCACAACTTGGGTTGGACTAACCCATTTGCTATCGAAGATGGGAAAGATTATCCCAACATCTAAGAGCTTTAACACCTCTGCCTTTACAATTTCCTTTATGTGAGGGTTTACTCGTCGTTGCATTTGACGAGAGGGTTTTGAGTCCTCTTCAAGGTATATGGCATGATTGCAGATTAACGAGCTTCCACCTTTCAAGTCAACGATGGTTCACCCAATGGTGCTTTTGTGACTTTTAAGAACTTCAATCAGTTTAGACTCTTGCAAGTCTGTGAGCTTAGATAAAATTACCACTGGGTATGATTCATTCTCTCCTAGGAATACATATTTGAGGTCAGATGGGAGATGTTTTAATTCAGGCTTTGGTGACTTGTCACTTGATGAGAGTGGCTTTGAGCCACTTAGTGAAAGTTCCTCGAATTTGGGGGCCCATGTATTAACAACATGAATTGGGCATTTCTTTGGATCATCATCTATGGTTTCAGATGTGATGGATTCTGACAAAGAAAGTTCAGTGGAATTTTCACTGAATGTGTTGTTGAGATGGTCTTGGACCAAAGACTCAATGAAATTTATTTCTCTTTCTTCTCTGTCCTCTCCTAGGTGTTTGGCAACATTTAAAATATTCAGCTCAAGTGTCATATTTCCAAAGGTTAATTTCATGACCCCATTCTTGCAATTGATTAGTTCATTTGAAGTTGCTAGGAAGGGTCAACCAAGAATAACAGGAATTGGATTCTTTGAATATTGTGTTGGTTGAGTATCTAAGACGATGAAGTCAACAGGGAATACAACGTTGTCCACTTGGACAAGTACGTCTTCAATGATGCCCCTAGGAATTTTGATAGACCTGTCTGCCAATTGAAGTGTGACACTAGTGGGTTTGAGTTCCCCTAGACCCAACTGCAAGTAAACAGAGAATGGGAGAAAATTGACACTTGCTCCAAAGTCTAACATTGCTTGTTCGATTATGAAATTTCTAATGACATATGACACAGTTGGACACCCTGGATCTTTATATTTTGGAGGGGATTTGTGTTGAAGCAAGGCACTAACATGTTTTGTTAGGAAGGCTTTTTTTTGAACATTCTGGCTACTCTTGACTGTGCACAAGTCTTTTAGAAACTTGGCATAAGATGGAACTTGTTTGATTGCATCCATAAGTAGGATGTTGATTTTTACTTGCTTGAAAAGCTCATAAATTTCTGGCTGATTATTCAACTTCTGTGTAGTTTTGAGTCTATGAGGAAAAGGAGCAGGAATAGAACACGAGGGTTCTTCTTCTCATGATGATTCTGGTTCTTGTTCAATCATGGGCTCGGGTTCCTCTTCTCTCACAAGTTCAGGTTCGATTGGTGAGTTGATTGGGATGAATTTTGGCTTTGGGATTAGCTTGTCTCATATGGTCTTGTCAATCACCTTGCCACTTCTCAGTGTAGTGACAACTTGGCTTGACCTTGTGGATTTGCCATGGTTGAAGGATTTTTCACCTAAAATTGGCCTTGTGGTGGTTTTGGTTGGGCAGGAAACTTGCCCTTCTTATGTGTGATCATGGATTGGGTCAACTTTTGGATGTGACTTTTAAGATTCTTGAATGATTGAATGGTCTAGTTTTTTAAAGTAGTGAAAGTCTGAGTGGAACTATGGTTGTAGTTTATTTGGCTCTGCATGAATTGATTTAGTGTATCCTCAAGGTTTCTCTTTTGTGGTGGTTGGTATTGTTGGTATGCGGGAGGTCCTTGAGGTGGTGGGTGTGATCCTTGTTGTTGGTTCATGGGAGTTGGCTGTGTGTTCCTCCAACTAAAGTTTGGGTGGTTCCACCACCCTGGATTGTATGTTTCAGAGTATGTGTTGGAGTAAGACTTGTTGAAATTAGAGACAACATTTGTTTGTTCCAACATAACCTCTTTGAATACTGGAATTGTAGGACACTCCCCAGTAGGGTGTCCTGTCAACGCATAAATCCCACACACTTGTTCTGTGGGAGAGCTAACATCAACTTGATAAACCTTTTTCATCTCTAAAGCTTCAAGCTTTTGAGATAGGGTGGACATTTTTGCTCTAAGGTCATCATCATCTTTCAAGACATACTTACCCCCTTGGGAAATAATTGGTTTGGCTTCAATAGTTGTGGGAGAGGCGGAGTCCCACATCTGAGAACTGTCAGATATGATATCAAAAAAATCGAATGCCTCCTCCGGACTTTTTCCCATAAACTCTCCTTGAGCCATCATTTCGACAAACTGGCGTAGTCTACTGGGCAGGGAGTCATAGAAAAATCCTACCAAAGTCCAATTCTCAAAAGTATGGTATGGGCAGGATTAGAGAAGATCTTTGAATCTTTCCCAGCTTTGGTAAAAATTTTCCCCTTCTTTGACCGAAAAGTTCATGATTTGTCTTTTGAGTGCATTAGTGCAGTGTAGAGGAACAAACTTTCTAAAAAACTCATTCTGTAGTGCCTACCAGTTAGGTATTGAAAAAGCTTTTAAAGAATTTAGCCATTGTTTAACTTTATCCTTTAAGGAAAAAGGGAAAAGTTTCATCTTGGTCAGTTCGGAATTGTCTTGAAAGGTTCCACATACTTCCTCAAAATCTTTTATGTGCAGATATGAGTTTTCTGTTTTGAATCCATGGAATTGAGGGAGTAGTTGAACTATCGCCGTTTTTATAGTAAAGTGGGGTGCATATTCAGGAAAGATGAAACAAGAGGGGACACTATTTCTTGTGGGATTTAAGTAATCCCTCAGAGTTTGAATGTTAGGTACTTCCCCTTCTCTTACAGGAATTTCTTCTCGTCTCTCACCATTCGTCATTTTACTTTCACAAGAGTCTTCTACTGATCTAGGTGAAGGTGATTCAGATTGATTCACAGACCCAGACGATTTTGCTGGCAAATTTTAATAGTGAGGCGTGTTTTAGACATAAAAGTAATTAGAACAACTTTACATACAATAAAGCAAATTTATACACAAAAATGAGGTCTTTTTACCTTTTACCGTAAAACACCTTTTATGGTTCCCCGGCAACGACACCAAAAACTTGACTTGATCCGAAATGTGTACACCCAAGTACAGGCAGTCAAGTTGTAGTAATAATCCGATGAAGACCGGAGTTGAATCCATAGGGAACTATGATTGGTGTTTTGAAGTAAGCAATAATAGAAACCAAGTATTTTGAAAATTTTGAGTGTTTGGAGTGGTGGGATTTTCTTGCATAGAATAGAAGATTCTTTTCAAGAGTTTTCTAGACAAAATATAAGATTCTCAAAATGTAACAGCCACCCTTTAGCTCGAGGATCAGGACATATAATAGAGTATCCGTTTTATTATTTTTGTGCTTTATAACTCAATTAACTCCCATGTCAACAACAAGTTAATTGGAAGATAAAGATGGACTGTGAGAATTTAGCACATGATTTCGATGCCTTTCTAGAAGTTTACAAGAATTGTCTGTGTTGAGACTTAACCCGTCTACAAACAAGCAAGTGTTTCTACAAAATATCCAACCATGGCATTAGTGATCCATTCTCTGAATAAAATGTAATAATGGTGGAGATTGAAAGGTTGTCATGAAGCGCTATCCAGTGTATTTGCATTGAACCAACAGGTTTTTCTATGCAGGAGTCATCCGTATCATAGATGGAGCCCTTGGTTATACAAAGTACCTCAACTTTACTAGGTACATTCAATCGCCCAATGAACAGGTAGAGTGTAAGGCATTAAAGCATGAAGAAGTTGCACAAACATAACTTTCGGATAATCTTTACATACTTATCCCCTCTTACTAAAGAGTGAATGCGGAACTACTCACTTTTCATGGCCTTGGCAAAGCTAGAAAAGTGTGTGCTACTCATCCCTCTAAGTGGAGAAGCTACTAAGTAAAGCAAACTAAACAAAGAGTTTTTCTTTAATGAAGAATAAGTGAATCACTTTTCACCCTTCACGGCTTTAGTAAAGCTCTAGAAAAGTGGAAGAGTTTCACTCTTCTAAGAAAGAAGGATACTCAAGCAATGGAAGTGAAATACATGAACAATAAAAATAGAAGAAAGCTAGTTGCTTTTGGAGGGTTTCCACCACAACCAAAAGATGAACTACCTCTCTTGATACTTTGCCAATAAAAGCAAGTACAACTACAAGGGGAGTCTAAGCCTCCATCATAGTTGATATAAATGTAAAATGAAAACATAAACATGAAATGTTCAAGAACTAGATTACTAAAACACTCGTACAAGAACAAAGATTGCTCCCCCTTTTCTCTACAAGAGGAAGAATGCCCTTTAAGCTCCCAACATGGGAGTTTTTATAGGCAAGGAAAGGGAGGACGTTCGAACGTGATCTAGCATTCGAACGTTAAGTCTGTCTTTCCTTCAAGGACGTTTGAGCGCGAGATGACGTTCGAACGTTGTCTGTGTCTTTGGTTTGAGGGCGTTCGAATGTGAGATAACGTTTGATTTCTTCCACTCAAGTGGCCTTTGGTCACTGACTTGGTCACTTCCATACGTCTTGAACAACCTTGACTTTACACTCAGCAACTTGGTCCTCAGTCACTCAAGACAACATTCGAATGTGGAGTGACATTCGAACATTGGACTCAAGTACTTTTGGTTCTTCTTTCTTTACTACAACATGTCAGGTTCTAGTGGTGTAGTCTTCTCAGAATTTCAGAGGACGTTCGAATGTTATTTGGCATTCGAATGTGGTACTCAAGTACCTATGGTTCTTCTTTTTGTTGATTGCAACACGCCATGTCTCAGTAGTTGGTCTTGGCACGGTTTTAGAGGATGTTCGAACGTGGGTGACGTTCGAACATTCTTGCTTTGTTCCAACCTTCTGCAATTTTGTTCCTTTTTTGCTGGTGTTACATTCAAGTGTGATTTTTGTTGTTCTTGAGCCTTTGTTCACTTTAGGACCTGAAATGTCATTACTTAAACTCCATCAAAGCACAATTAGTCCAAAAAAGACATAGTAAAAATTGTTAACTTTATGCACGAATCAATACTTAGTAAGTATGCTATGTCAATATACAAGTAATCGCAGAAAAGACCACTATAAAGCAATTATTAGAGTTTTGGTATTTAAAACATAGTCAAAACTATGGTTTGCATTACACGAAGTACTCAGCAGTGCTCGAGGGATATGCCGATGCTAATTGGATATCTAATACTAAGGATTCAAATTCTACGAGCGGATATATTTTTACCTTGGGTAGTGTAGTCGTGTATTGGAAATCCTTAAAGCAAACTTGTATTGCTAGATCTACAATAAAATTTGAGTTTATTGCCTTAGATAAAGCTGGAGAAGAAGCATAATGAATTAGTAACTTCTTAGAGCATATTCTAAATTGGCCAAAGCCTGTGCCTGCAATATGCATTCACTGTGATAGGCAATCTACGATTGGAAGGACACAAAATTGTGTGTATAATGGTAAGTCAAGATACATAAGTCATAGAGACAATAACATTAGAAAATTGCTCTCTAATGGTATTATATCCTTTGACTATGTAAAGTCAAAAGATAATATTACGGATCTGCTTACAAAAGGTTTGACTAGAGAACAAGTGAAAAGTTTATCAAGGGGAATGGGCTTAAAGCCTATTACTTAACCAAGAGTCACCATAATTGCAACCTAACTTAGCTGACTGGAGATCTCAAGATATAAGTTCAAAGGGATAACCAAATTATGTGTAACTAGTATGCAATGAGAAATTTTTTTAAATTCCTTCCCATTCCTATGATGAGATAGTGCACATCTTACATGAGAACTAGGGTAAATTATTCTTTTAATGAAATTTTGTGAGTTGAAAAATCCATGTGGGGTATACTAGGATATTCTTAATAAAGAATCACCTATGTGAGTAAAGAATGAGCCGTTTTTATGAGAATAGTAGGCTGATTACTCTAAAATTACTCATGAAACCAAGTAATTTTTGNATATTTTGTGAGTTGAAAAATCCATGTGGGGTATACTAGGATATTCTTAATAAAGAATCACCTATGTGAGTAAAGAATGAGCCGTTTCTATGAGAATAGTAGGCTGATTACTCTAAAATTACTCATGAAACCAAGTAATTTTTGAGGCCAAAATGAANCGGTAACTCCGATTTCGTACTATTCATTCACACACTAGCACTTTTATTTTAGGGATCACATTTTTCTCCCCAAATTTCCAAAATCAATCATGTTAATCACAATAAATATTAAGTAGGTCAAACACATTGACCGGGGCCCATTTCCNTGAGGCCAAAATGAACATAAACATGAGAACCAACTGTGTTCGAAGAGAAACTACATGAATTCTATTGTCTTGGTTTACACAAACGACTAACAGTTCAAAGACATTATGTCCACCGGATAGCCAAGTAAATCTGATAGTAACACTGGAAAGTTTAGGGCCACTAGGTACTTATCCAAATGCAGTAACCTTTCACATGTACTTGAACCAATGTTTGCATTATCATATATCAAATTTTCATTCATGTGGGGGATTGTTGGAAAAAATATTTTTAAATAAGTTTATTGGAGTAACTTGAGGCATAAATAAAAGTGGGACTAAGTTTAAACTCGTTCTCCTCCGCGAGGACATTAATGTGGTATATTTATTTGTCCAAAACTATTAAGATTTGAATGAGAAATTATGTCTCAAAGTGACCTATTTGAAGTGATAAAATAAACTAAGATTGGTGTAGTGAAATAAGGCTTGTCTCACATTGGAAGAAGACCAACACTTTGGTGAGTTAATATACTCTTTCTTGGTTTCATGGGTTGGGCTACAAGGGGTACCACACTTTTGCGAGTGGAGCGAGCGCCTACACTACCTTGGTTATCACACTCTGCCTCGTCTTGCCACGACCCAACCCGACCCGACTAGGCCGGGCTCGAGCATGGGCTTGGGCTTGGACAAAAAAGATATAATCTTTTTGGACAAAATTTATTTAGAGCGGTGCGGGTCATGGGTCGAACCAAACTGATCCAAACATGGTTCGTATTGCAACTGAAATTTAAAAGTCCAACCAAATTTTAAATTTCTGCCTGTTAAATTAATTTTGGCTCTAGAATCTATTCTGTAGAGGTTCCTTCTGTGTCTGTTCAATACAAAGGTGTCTTTTCATTTTGCTTATATTTAAATTGAAGGTGCGCCTCTTCAATCCAAATAGAGGTGTCTTGTGACTCTTTAGGTGATCCGAACAGACATGAAGGGCTATAAATAGACTGCCTCATTGCCATTTCAATTCATTATATTCTGGATTCTAGTTTCAGAACATTTATTCTATCTCTCTCTGCGTATTGCTGCATTTTTATTTTGGTTCAGTTGAAATATAAACACAAGTTGTGTTCGCTGAATTTTGAAAATTAAAGTGATGTTTCTGCAAGAACATAAAATCTATTCTATCTTTGGAGACAGTTGCTCAATGAACTTGATCACCTAGAGGGAGCAAATCTGTCTTAAGGAGATTGTGGCTCACAAGGCTCGGATTGAAATTATGGTTTTCTTATTTATTGTTTGTGCAAATCTGCATCACTCTAAGTGCACTATTTTTGTATAACAGTATATAGATATAGCTTGAATTATGTTTATTGCATAAGTTAGGCTTCATACAATTTAATATAATCTAATTATATACATATTTTTCTATAACATAAATCTCAAAGAGCTATGCTACACACGCTTACAAGCATAAACATTTAAAGTAAAAAATTCATAATCATGGTAATTGAAGCCGTAAGTGTAGAATGAATGAAAAATAAGGGGCAATGTTTATTAAAAAGAATAGAAATGATGCATCTAGAACACTCACTAATTGGTCATGTATTCACTTAGATGATGTATTAGGAATTCATGTAGAGCTTTATTAATCTATTAATATAGACTGGTTCCTAACAAGTGTTGGAGTTTGATTTCACACACGTCACACTTGAATTGACCAAATTTGTAAAATTTGATCATGTGTGAGTGAAATTGAATTGTGTGAGAGCCATTGATCTAAGATGCATAAAGATTAAGTTCGACATTTATTGATAACCTTAGAATAATGTGTTTAATGATAAAATAGGGATGGATATACTATAATGAGAATATATGCAATTTTCTCGATTTATGACATTTTGCATTTTAATTGTCAAAATTAGAAATTGCACCGCATTTTAGTTCTATATTTCAAGAAGACGTGTTCTCCAACCTTGAACTCTAGAGGTCTTTGTTGCCTATCGGCGTCGCTCTTCCATTGGTTCTAAGTTGTAAGATGCTTCCATATCATGTCCACCTTCTCTAAGTTGTCCNTTTCCAACCTTGAACTCTAGAGGTCTTTGTTGCCTATCGGTGTCGCTCTTCTATTGGTTCTAAGTTGTAAGATGCTTCCATATCATGTCCACCTTCTCTAAGTTGTCCCTGATCAACTTTGGACCCATGGAAGGTCCTTCTCCAACCCCTGTCCAGCACACCGGAGAACGGAATGACCTCCCATACAATGCCTCATAGGGTGTTATTTGTATGCTTGCATGGTAACATTTGTTGTAGGCACATTCACTAAAAGTAAGTGATCCTCCTAGCTACCCCTAAGGTCAAGTATGCATTCCCGAAACAAGTCCTCTAAAATCTAGATGGTCCTCTTCAACTAACCGTCCCTCAGGGGATGAAAAGTTGTACTCATCATCAACTACATCCCTAATGAACACAAAATATTGCATACTTAATGGCCTCATTCCATGCTTTCTAACTTAAATTTGCATTTAATTACTTAGAATTAGTCAAAGTTATGAATAATGTAGAAATTTTGATGTTGCATGTAATTATAGCATAAATGATGGCTTTTGGAACCCTGCAACGAAGTATGAATTTGTGGTGAAGAGATGGACACATTAGATGAGGATTGAGAGGTTTGGAAGGTGAAGAAAGCAAGAAAAAATGCATTAGGATGAAAAACTTTTGGAAGGTTTAGCCCACTGTTTTTCCCATTTTTGACACAGTACTGTTGTTTTTCCCATTTTTGACCATGATCCACTTTGAATATGAAAAAGTGCAAAACATGAAAGTTATAGATCTGGATGTCCTCTATATTGTGTCCAAATTTGGTCCTGAGTTTTTATCTTATGGAAGACTTTCTGGAAGGTTTAGCCTACTAGAATAAGCCTTCTAGAAGGTTTGCATCAACCTTTCGGAAGGTTTTGCCTAGAATGCCCAAAACACTTGCAACTCATGCTCCACTTGCTTGGGGCTCCCATCTATGATTCTCCCACTTGTCCCCTGACATATTCTACATATATACATGCCTCCTACACCCCAAAGTTAGCAAAAGAAGATGGAGGATGGGAGAAAAGGAGATAGAAAGAGGGAGGCATGGTGGGTTGCAGGCTAGCCTTGTCCTAGTATGTCCAAACATCAAATCACTTCATATGGATGGGAGGCCTGCACAGATAGGCTAAGGGAGCCTCATGGATGAAAATTCATCGCTCCTTCACCATATATTTAGCATTCTATAAGATTTTGGGGGTGGCTACCTAAGCTTGGAAAGCTCCAAAGAGGAAGATGATGAATAGTTACATAAAACTTTATGTTTTTGCATCTTTTTCTCCATTTCAGTTATAGTAAGCTTTAAATATTTTGTAATCCTTAATTCTTGCACTTTAATCTTAGCTATTTCAAGTATATTTCAAGTTTAGTTACATGTTCTTCAATCCACCATTGTTGCTTTCAAGTTTTACATTTCAAGCTTTCTAGTTGGGTATTAAATGCACTTATTTTTCTAGTTTCACTGCTCTTCACCTTTATGCAACTTTAAATTCCATTTCAAGACCATGTCTCTTTACATATTGTATGTCTTTCCTTTTAGCATGAGTAGCTAGATTTTTAGTTGGCTAATCCAAGGGAGACCTCTTGTTGGGTTTGCCATTTCAACTCATTTTCATTCCTCCTCTCGGTGTATGGTGGTTTGGTTTGACTGGGTTGGGTGTGGATATGGCTGTGAGTCTTTGATATCCAGTAGACTTATCACAGGTTATGCTTGGATCCTCACTTCCATCTCATCCCTAGCTTCTCCCAAATCAATCAAACATCTAAGCACCATTGGAGGAAGGTTTCGAGTTGACTTGACATTCCCATTGGAATGACCTCTTCGGATTAGTCAACAATTGTTTTATTTCATTTTCATCAAGAACACAACTCACAAAACACAAATCAAAAGATTTTTACACTTACCCCTTTTACCAAAATCACCTTCACCACACTTGAACTTTCCTTCCCTACGGATACGACCTTGGAATACTCATTCGAAGTAAAACACGACACACAAAAGTCTCTCTGCGCTTGGGTAGCATTTTTGTTCACACACACACACGCATTTTGTGCACTTTATTCCACCATTCTTTCGTTTCCTTTTCTTTTGAAACCATTCCAAGGGAGAGTGACACTCCCCTCTATACATACACTATACACATTGAGGGATGATGTGCGAAGATTAGGGAATACAATGAAAACCATCAAGCAATCTCTATAGCTCGTTGAAAGCTCTCCCAGAATTGAGTGGTGAACCTGAGATCCCGATTCGATACTAGAGATACTGGTACCCCATGTAACTAGGCTATCTCCTGTATATGCAATCTATAGAATTCCTCTAACGTGAAGGTCATTTTTACTACTAGAAAGTGTGTCGACTTCATAAGCTGGTCCAGTATCACCCATATTGTGTTATGCTACACGAAATTCGTGGTAGGTGGGTCACAAAATTCATAGTGATATACTCCTACTTCCATTTAGCCACCTCCAAAGGTTGGAGTAGCCCTGCTGGTGTCTGGTGCTTAGCCTTAACCTATTGACACGTAACCCATCTACTAGCAAAGTCTCCTATATGTCTCTTCACCCCACTCTAGTAATACTTGCGAAGAAGATCATGGTACATCTTCGTGCCACCGAAATGCACAACAAAATAGGAGCAATGAAACTCCCTGAGAATTTTAACTTTCAGATCCGTACACTGGGTAACCATAACTCTAACCCTATATGGAAGACTATTATCAGCATGAATGACCCATTCCTTATTACTTGTACCTAACTAAACTTAGTCTCTGATGGACAATATGTCAATGTCCTGCTCCTAAGACTTGATCACTCTACTCAATAAGGAAGACGTAGGCACTAGACTGCCTAAAATGTCCTGAGTCTGATCCTTATAGTGTGGCTCGAACTACCCCACAGTCTCAAGCATCTGCCACTCTTGAGAAGTTATACTAGCCAAGACTCCCTGTGACTTCCAGATGAGGGTATCAACCACCATATTTGTCTTACTAGGATGGTAATGCAAAGTGAAGTCACAATCCTCTAAATTCTTCATTCAACTACGCTGCCTCATGTTGAGATTCTGTTGTGTGAAGATGTACTTCAAATTCCTATTTTCTGAAAACACCTTAACTATTCTCTGTACAAATAGAGGCGCCATGCCTTCAAGGAAAAAACAATGGCCACNACGCTGCCTCATGTTGAGATTCTGTTGTGTGAAGATGTACTTCAAATTCCTATTTTCTGAAAACACCTCAACTATTCTCTGTACAAATAGAGGCGCCATGCCTTCAAGGAAAAAACAATGGCCACTAACTCCATGTCGTAAATAGGAAAGTTTTTCTCATGGTTCTTAAGATGTCAAGAACCGTAAGCAAGACTGCATCAAGGCACTTCCTAGTCCATCCTTTGAGGCATCACAATGCACTATGTACCTCTGTTCCTTCTCCGGTAGTATATGAATAGGAGATGAAGTATTTATCCTCTTTAACTCCAAGAATGCCCTCTCAAATGAGTTATCCCACTAAAATCTGACCTCTTTCTTGGTTAGCTTAGTCATAGGTGTAGCTAGCCAAGAGAAGTCCTCAACGAACCTCTGATAGTATCCTAACAATCCCAAGAAACTATGTATCTCAAAGATTGACTTCGGTCTCTCCTAACTCATGACTGCCTTAACCTTCTCTGAGTTAATAGATTCACTTGAAGCGGACACCACGTGACCCAAAAACTTCACATCTATCTATCAAAATTTGCAATTACTGAACTTAGCATACAACTAATGGTCTTTCAAGGTCTGGAGAATGATCCTCAAGTGACCCTCATGTTCCTCCTTAGAGTTGGAGTAGATCAGAGTGTTATCATTAATAACTATGAAAAACTAATATAGATATGGTTGGAACACCCTATGCATGAGATCTATGAATACCACCGGGGTATTTGTTAACCCAAAATGCATTACCATAAACTCAAAATGCCTGTACCACATCCTAAATGTCGTCTTAGGGATATCAGCCTCCTTAATCCTCAACTGATAGTATCCCATGTGTAGATCTATTTTGGAGTAGACTTGTGCCCCTCTCAACTGGTCAAAAAGATCATCGATTCTTGGTAATGGATACTTGTTCTTAATAGTGACCAGATTCAACTGCTAGTAGTCAATGTAGAGCCTAAGGGTCTTGTTCATTTTCTTGGAAAATAGCATCGGAGCACTCCAAGGTGAGGCACTTGGTATAATGAAGCCTTTATCCAACAGCTCCTGTAATTGGACCTGTTGCTCCTACAACTTTGTCGGTGCCATCCTATACGATTTCATAAAAATTTTAGATGCACCGGATTGTAACTCAATGGTGAAGTCTATATCCCAATGTGGTGGCAGCCCTAGTAACTCATCGAGAAAGACATTCACATAGTTACACATAAATCGAGGCAAACTTGGCTTCTTTCTCAGCTTGTCCTCTAGGGTGAGGCTTGTAAGCCAACCCATCAACTACCTATGCCAATAGGAGTCATACACTGCCTAGGGTAGAGCCTTATGCTTCTCACCCTAAATCTTGAAATAGACACCCTATGGTCTATTGACCCTATTTTGATCACCGTCGATGACGAATCGATGTGCCATCAACCAATCCATCTTGAGGATGACATCAAATTNTAAGAAGTGACCCTATTTTGATCACTGTCGATGACGAATCGATGTGCCATCAACCAATCCATCTTGAGGATGACATCAAATTCAGTTATATTCATAACCCTAAGGTGAATCCTGAGGTAGATCCCACCGATCTCTAAGTCACAATCCTAACATATCTGATCTCTAGAGACTCTAGCTCCTAGGGGTGAACTCATATACATGGGTTCTCTAGAGTCTCAACCTCCAAACCAAAGTTCCATACACATGATGCATCAATGAAACAGTGTGATGCACTAGAATCAAACACAAATCTAATCCACAATCTAAAGAAAAGAAATGTACCCCAAATCATCGACTAATCTGTCGGCTCAGTTTATGGTCTAATGGAAAAGAATCGACTTTGGTTCCCCAAGGTCCCTACCTAGAAGCGTTGTCTCCGACCTCAACCCACACCCTAGCCCATATGGCCTAATTGTTGAGTCCCCGAATATAAAGTAATAGGGGCCTGTGCAGTACCTTGGAATTAGAACTATTTCCTTGGCCCATTATGGGATAAGGAGGAACATAAAATGTTTGTGGAGGCTCCATTGATGATTGGGACTAAGATGTCCTATAGCTCTGCGATCCCTATCTCTAAGGACAATCTCACTTCAAATGACCTAGCCGGTGACATATGTAGCATGTTTTTTGGCTAGCCTAAAAGGAAGNACAAATCTAATCCACAATCTAAAGAAAAGGAATGTACCCCAAATCATTGACTAATCTGTCGGCTCAGTTTATGGTCTAATGGAAAAGAATCGACTTTGGTTCCCCAAGGTCCCTACCTAGAAGCGTTGTCTCCGACCTCAACCCACACCCTAGCCCATATGGCCTAATTGTTGAGTCCCCGAATATAAAGTAATAGGGGCCTGTGCAGTACCTTGGAATTGGAACTATTTCCTTGGCCCATTATGGTATAAGGAGGAACATAAAATGTTTGTGGAGGCTCCATTGATGATTGGGACTAAGATGTCCTATAGCTCTGCGATCCCTATCTCTAAGGACAATCTCACTTCAAATGACCTAGCCGGTGACATATGTAGCATGTTTTTTGGCTAGCCTAAAAGGAAGTCCTAAAATTTCTCCCACTGTGGGATGATTGACCTTGGACTTAGCTTTGATAGCCTCGGCCCTGCTCCTGTGATCCCTGTGGGGTCAAAGTCCTCTACTTTTTTCATGAGCTGGTAGTAGATAACTGCCCCTTATTCTTTTTGTCCTTTGATCTAACCTCCTGGGTGCTCTTAGCTTCATCCATTTCTCTCTTGATAGCCATGGCTGTTTTGACCATTGTTCCTGGGTCTTGTAGGTGATGACCCACAACCTTTTCCCAGATGGAAAACTTTAAGCCATCCTTGAATCGTTGTACCTTAGCCAAATCTATGACCATGAAATCGTCGACAAAATGCACTAGTTAAGTGAACTTGACCATGTATTACATGACCATCATTGTGCCTTATTTCAATCTAAAAANCATAGCCAAATCTATGACCATGAAATCGTCGACAAAATGCACTAGTTGAGTGAACTTGACCATGTATTACATGACCATCATTGTGCCTTATTTCAATCTAAAAACTCTCAGGCCTTAACTAGCGGAAGAGTCGATGGAAAGTACTTGCCTATGAAGAGCTCTCATAACTCTTTCTAAGTCAGTGCCTTAATATCCCTTGAGGTTCTTGCCTAAGTCCACCATAGATAGGCCTCTCCCTCAAGTTGGAACGTTGCTAGCCTTATCTTTGTGGCATCTGATGTGATCTCCATTGCCTCCAAGATCTTATCAAATTTGCTAGAATCATTGGTTTGCTACCATCAAATCCGCTCCTCCTTTAAAAGTTGGTGGATTATGTGCCTTCAACTTTTTCAAGTGACTTGAGCCTCCTTGGCTCATATTGGCATTCGCTTGAACTAGGTTTGTAGCCATAGTACCCATCATCGCCATAAAGGCCTCTTGATAAAACATCGGTGGTGGTTGGTTGTTCTGTCCACCCTGATGACCCCTTCCTCCAATTTCCATCAATTTATAGAAGATAGAAATAGACCTAAATTAGTGTCATGGACCATTAATAACATCAAAGCATCATAGAACATGTCAGGACAATGCAATGAAGCTGTAAAAAGAACAAACAAGTTGGTTTCAAGTCAATGTCATGACACACCCTTACTTTTTTTTCATAGTTCTTAGGATACTAAAAATTTGGGCCTGAAATCTAACTCATTTGAAGGTATACATCATAAGCTTGCCAACGATAGCTTATTTGCACAATTCCGACTTCGGTAGCAAAATTTATGGCCATTCGAAGTTTGGGAAAAATTCTATATTTTTTATCTACCAGTAGGTTCAAAACAGAGTGTTATTCTACTGATAGGTTGATGTCCACCTACTGATAGGTTGATGTCCACCTACCGAAAGGTTCAAAACATAAGGCTATTCTACCGCTAGGTCAATGTCCTCCTACCGGTAGGTCAAGCCCCATAAGCTCTTTCTATAGGTAGAAATTCCTAGATTTCTACCCTCTTTCCTTTCTACCCTAAGGTTATATTCTCTAACCCAATTTCTCATTTTATACACATTTTATGATGCATATAATTCATAAAAGCACATAACATGTACCAAATGTAATAGGCAATGATCAATGGATGTAATGACCTAGACCCCTGCCCCACAAACCCTAGGTAAATCGAGAACTTAGGCTTTAACACCAAGTTGTGCTGCCTTAATGTCTGGGGGTCCTGATTAACCTGTTGATCATCCATCAACCTGCAGAGTAAGCTGTGATACCGCTTAACCCGATANTCTGACACCAAGTTGTGCTGCCCTAATGTCTGGGGGTCCTAATTAACCTGTTGATCATCCATCAACCTGCAGAGTAAGCTGTGATACCGCTTAACCCNTTTAACACCAAGTTGTGCTGCCTTAATGTCTGGGGGTCCTGATTAACCTGTTGATCATCCATCAACCTGCAGAGTAAGCTGTGATACCGCTTAACCCGATAACATGTAGTGATGCTCCATTCATTGGGGTCCATAACTTTAACGAAATTTGGGCAGAGTCTCTTTTATACGTAGAGCTCTATTCAACACACACAACCTGTGCAATTACTATCCATTGACTACACCAGGTCCTAACCATCAATATTCAACCATATATCATTGAATACTAACTCATAACAATCATCTATGCATACATTCATTCTTAAAAGAATAAATGTCCCAAAAAAGTCCCATATACATGCCTGAATTCAAATGTATGTTTTTTTAAGAAATTTATACAAGGGCAATTTAAATGGAAACAAAAACTACAACATCAAAAATAAGAACCATAATCTGACTCTGTTGTCAAAGCAGACCCAAATGAGGCTCGATAGTAGAAGCCTGTCTAACACCTGAAATATGTTCCCATAAAGGGTGAGCCACGCTCAATAGGGTATCTCCTATGGAGATCACCTCCCAACCCAAATGCATATGAAATGACACGTGTAAACAACATGTCAAGCATTCATTCCAATAAATGAATTCTACCATTCCATGCCATGCTATGAGTTGAGAACTCACGCATGCAATGCAACACCAAGCCCCATTAGCTCCATAATACATGTTATGCCATGCATATGTATCCAAGAATTGCAAGCCCCCACCATTGATGTTAGACATCCAATGACTATTTTATTAAATTTTGTGTCTTTCTTGGGTAGGTAATTTATGGACATCACACAAACGGGCTACCAAAATGACACTACATTCGAGGGTATCCCAACAATGGTTCTGAGTACACTGACATAATTTTTTGGAATTTCACTACCGGATAAGTGAGTGAACCAAGTAACCAGGCCTTACACCCGTGGGACATTCTATTCCTTCTTGCTATGCCTGACATATTTTTCAATGCAAACCTGTGCGACTCAACTGGACCTAGTCCAACTTTTTTGAGCCCATATATCAACCCACCAAGGATGGTGTTTGATAAACAATACACACAAACCCACACTCATGTCGGATGCCTATGAATGAAATTCTAGTCGTTCATATGCAATTGTAATATAGAATTGCAATTCATATCATCATGTTCATCATATCGTAAAGCATAAAATAAACATTTCCACTTCTATTAACATTCCTAAGCATGTTATAAATGATTTCAATCCAAATAACACACTTGAACCCTAAGCATTTTTATCAAACACTTAGTACGTGTAAGATATAAACATATAGCATATTCAAACAAGCTATTTCATCAAACCCAAACATCTTACTATCGGTAGGTTGTAGCTCTCTTACCAGTAGGTTTACATTTTGAAACCTAAACCCAAATCAAGCAAGAATTGGTTTTTAACATATTCTCATACTCATTTTCTATACCTAAAGATACACTATGTGTGAAAGTCTGCACCTCCTGGGAATGGATCTGCTTATGGTGCTGGTGGTGCTTCCTGCTGCTTCTCTAGCTTTTCCTTGGTCCTATGGGCTACTGCCCCTGATATTCTTTTGGTTTCTAGCTTGTATTTACAAAGTAAGTTTAAATTCAAATATTTACACATTTAGCCATTTAAATGCTAACTTATTATACTAATTCATCCTATAGTTATTTACATTTATAAAAATCCCAAAATTATTCATCTTTGATGATAATTAGTTTTAATCAGAATCTTCTAAATCAAGGACATCAGTGAACCAATTAATCTCTTGTCGCACATATCTTGAAAGGATGGGACTAGAATAAGATGGCGTCTGAGGGTAATCCTTACTCTGCCCATACTAAATCCAGTCAAGATGATCTAATGCTCGACTTGAAATTGGTTCAGCACACTAATTATATTCTCTCATATGCATTAATTACCCATACTTTACCGAGTCAATTTGCTCGTCGACGTTTGGCACTTGAAATTTTTTTGCACAAAAGTTTTGCTTGACTGTCAAGAATTTCTAATTTTCTAACAACTTTTGCTTTTGCTATGATCAAAGAATGTATATCTTTTAGAAAAGTACGCAGCATACCCAAACTTAGCAAAAATAGTTTCTCACCCATCTTTGAAAATTTTTGAAAATTATGAAATTTTTTGAAAAGGACTAGTTATCTGGTTCTTTAATGCCTGCAGGTCACAAAGACGAATATGGATTGTTCCCTCTCCCCAATTTAAATTTAACATTGTCCCCAATGTATAACATTATGAAGTAAAATTATAGAAAATTGCTAATAAGATCAAGAGGAGAGACAAATCCATAATGCAAAACCCTAATCTGTAAAGCAAACAATAAACAGTTAGTACTACTATTTACAATCAAACACTTACAAAAATTTTTCAAAGCACATATACTGGATCCATTAACTGAATAGATTCCACATTTTTAACAAATCCATCATGATATGGCTTAAGCCTTTGACCATTCACTTTGAAAATATTTCTAGTTAATGGGTTCTCAATTTCAATTGCCCCATGTTCAAAAACTTGTTTAACAATGTAGGAGTCTATCCATCTTGATCTAAACTTCCTAGGAAATAGATGGAGCCTTGAATTATATAACAAAACTTTTTGAGAGGGTTCAAAAGACTTCCACACAATATTCTTATCATGAAAAATTTTCATTATGGACTTGGCAATCTTTGCATTCTCATTTGCTTTATTTCTCAATTCGTCTAATTCATTAATATGAAGTTTATGGGATGCACTAGCTTTGTCAATATCAAAATTCATCATTTTGATTGCCCAGTATGCTCGATATTCCAATTCCATAGGCAAGTGACATGGTTTTCAAAAAGCTAACTGATAAGGAGACATTCCCAAAATAATTTTGTATGCAATACGGTATGCCCAAAGTGCATCAGTCAGGATTTACTATTTTTTCTAAAATATATATCATCTCCCTATTGACAAATTCAACTTGTCCACTTGTCTGGGGGAAGATAAGGGGCATATATTTTGTGAGAAATCAAATATTTTTTCATTAGGTTTTCAAATACTTTATTACAAAAATGTGTTTCTCCATCACTGATAATGGCTCGAGAAATTTCGAATCTAAAGAAAATATTTNTTTGCCCATACTAAATCCAGTCAAGATGATCTAATGCTCGACTTGAAATTGGTTCAGCACACTAATTATATTCTCTCTTATGCATTAATTACCCATACTTTATCGAGTCAATTTGCTCGTCGACGTTTGGCACTTGAAATTTTTTTGCACAAAAGTTTTGCTTGACTGTCAAGAATTTCTAATTTTCTAACAACTTTTGCTTTTGCTATGATCAAAGAATGTATATCTTTTAGAAAAGTACGCAGCATACCCAAACTTAGCAAAAATAGTTTCTCACCCATCTTTGAAAATTTTTGAAAATNCCAATAAAATCCACACTGTAAAATTTTAGCAGCGGTTTTCTTTGAAGAAAAATGACTTTTGCATTCTTCAAAATGAAAAAAATGAAATAATTTGATCAATTTCATGATTGAGTATACAACGCCTTATTATTTGATCTTTATAGTAATTAAACACATGAGAATATTCCCAAAAGAAATTGCATACCTGTTTCAAAAATTTCTTTTTGTCGGTCCACGTAAAATAGAAAGGAATAGTACTTGTGGCTAAATAATTGGCTATATCTGCATATCATGGTGCTTCTATCACTATAAATAGCTACTCATTTGGATAGGTTTCTTTGATTGGTATTGACTCTTTCTTTATATCATAGTTCAACCTTGATAAATGATCGGCTACCACATTTTTAACTCCTTTCTTGTCTTTGATGATAAGATCGAATTCTTGAAGCAACAATATCCAAAATAGGAGACGTGGTTTAGCATCCTTTTAAGTAAGCAAATACTTCAAGGTTGCATGATCAGCGAACACAAAAATTAAGGATCCAACCAAATATGAATGAAATTTATTGAAAGCAAATACAATAACAAGCAATTCTTNAAGCCCAAAGTGCATCAGTCAGTCTTGAAGTCCAATTCTTGCGGTCAGGATTTACTATTTTTTCTAAAATATATATCATCTCCCTATTGACAAATTCAGCTTGTCCACTTGTCTGGGGGATGATAAGGGGCATATATTTTGTGAGAAATCAAATATTTTTTCATTAGGTTTTCAAATACTTTATTACAAAAATGTGTTTCTCCATCACTGATAATGGCTCGAGAAATTTCGAATCTAAAGAAAATATTTTCTTTTAAAATCTTGATCATCTTACGGTGATCAATGTTTCGACAAGGATTTGCCTCTACCCCTTTGGAAACGTAATCAACGACAACCAAAATGTATAGATGTCAAAAGGATGGAGGAAAAGGTCCCACAAAATTGGAGCCCTAAGAGTAAAAAATTTCAATGACCAAAATAGGGTTCAAAAGTATCATGTTTCTTTTTGAAATATTCTCTATTCTTTAAAATTTGTCACAATTTAGACAAAAGACATGTACATCTTTAAAAAGGGTGGACTAATAAAATCCACACTGTAAAATTTTAGCAGTGGTTTTCTTTGAAGAAAAATGACTTTTGCATTCTTCAAAATGAAAAAAATGAAATAATTTGATCGATTTCTTGATTGAGTATACAACGCCTTATTATTTGATCTTTATAGTAATTAAACACATGAGAATATTCCCAAAAGATATTGCATACCTGTTTCAAAAATTTCTTTTTGTCGGTCCACGTAAAATAGAAAGGAANTCTGCCCATACTAAATCCAGTCAAGATGATCTAATGCTCGACTTGAAATTGGTTCAGCACACTAATTATATTCTCTCATATGCATTAATTACCCATACTTTACCGAGTCAATTTGCTCGTCGACGTTTGGCACTTGAAATTTTTTTGCACAAAAGTTTTGCTTGACTGTCAAGAATTTCTAATTTTCTAACAACTTTTGCTTTTGCTATGATCAAAGAATGTATATCTTTTAGAAAAGTACGCAGCATACCCAAACTTAGCAAAAATAGTTTCTCACCCATCTTTGAAAATTTTTGAAAATTATGAAATTTTTTGAAAAGGACTAGTTATCTGGTTCTTTAATGCCTGCAGGTCACAAAGACGAATATGGATTGTTCCCTCTCCCCAATTTAAATTTAACATTGTCCCCAATGTATAACATTATGAAGTAAAATTATAGAAAATTGCTAATAAGATCAAGAGGAGAGACAAATCCATAATGCAAAACCCTAATCTGTAAAGCAAACAATAAACAGTTAGTACTACTATTTACAATCAAACACTTACAAAAATTTTTCAAAGCACATATACTGGATCCATTAACTGAATAGATTCCACATTTTTAACAAATCCATCATGATATGGCTTAAGCCTTTGACCATTCACTTTGAAAATATTTCTAGTTAATGGGTTCTCAATTTCAATTGCCCCATGTTCAAAAACTTGTTTAACAATGTAGGAGTCTATCCATCTTGATCTAAACTTCCTAGGAAATAGATGGAGCCTTGAATTATATAACAAAACTTTTTGAGAGGGTTCAAAAGACTTCCACACAATATTCTTATCATGAAAAATTTTCATTATGGACTTGGCAATCTTTGCATTCTCATTTGCTTTATTTCTCAATTCGTCTAATTCATTAATATGAAGTTTATGGGATGCACTAGCTTTGTCAATATCAAAATTCATCATTTTGATTGCCCAGTATGCTCGATATTCCAATTCCATAGGCAAGTGACATGGTTTTCAAAAAGCTAACTGATAAGGAGACATTCCCAAAATAATTTTGTATGCAATACGGTANTATATTTTTCATTCTATCAAAAGCTAATTGACATGCATCATTCCAGTCAAATGGTACATCCTGACATAATAGTTTACACATAGGTTTGGATATCAAACTGAAATCTTTAAGGAATCTTCTATAGAATCCTGTATGACCTAGAAAGGATCGAACATCTTTTACAGTCTTGGAAAGAGGGAGATTGGCTATTAAATCAATTTTGGACTTATCAACTTCAATTCCCTTCGCAGAAACTACATGTCCTAAAACAATACCATGAGTGACCATGAGATGACACTTTTTCCAATTCAAAACAAGATTTGCTCTCTCACATTGAGTAAGGACCTTTTCAAGATTCTCTAAACAAAATTCAAATGAATCCCGTATACCATAAAATCATCCATGAAGACTTCCAAAACCCGCTTCACTATGTCACTGAAAATGCTTAACATACAATGCTGGAAAGTGGCTGAAGCGTTGCACAATCCAAACAACATCCTTCTAGAAGCAAAAGTGTCAAAGAGGCATTTAAAAGTGGTTTTCTCTTGATCATCAATTTTTATTTCAATCTAATTATGGCTGGAATATCCATCCAAGAAATAATAATATGCATGACTAGCTATTCTCTCTAAGACTTGATCTATAAAAGGTAGGAAAAAATGATATTTTCTGGTGAGGGAATTCGGCTTCCGATAGTCAATACAAATATGCCAACTAGGGACTAATTTGTGACGCCCCTAATCGGGATTATAACCCACACGTGTAACCCGTGTATATTTTATCATTTAATTAAATCTTGGTCTGATGTACCACATTTCTTACAGCATTATAGTCCATTTACATCATTTCGAAGGAAGGACAAATGGCCCAAGAGCATGGCAAAATAGTTTTAAAATTTCAGATTTTTGGAAGGCCTGCTGGTAGGGCATACCGATAGGGTGAACTTACTAGAAAATTCCTATCGGTAGGGTTTGCCTACTGAAAAATTTCTACTGGTAGGGTTAGCCTACTAGAAAATTCCTACTAGTTGGGTATACCGCTAGGATTTGCCTACTGGACAAAGTTATACCGATAAGCTGTACCGGTAGGCTTTGTCTAGTTTTGCCTATTTCACCTGCTTTCAATTTTCAATC
The DNA here is from genome assembly GCA_963454935.2 of Ilex paraguariensis. NCBI lineage: Eukaryota > Viridiplantae > Streptophyta > Magnoliopsida > Aquifoliales > Aquifoliaceae > Ilex > Ilex paraguariensis. Next base: position 2,080,844 of record CAUOFW020001836.1, on the reverse strand, counting down.
CATTTCAATCCCTTCCATTACCATCCAAAACATGCTTAATAAAGTTTTTCACATAAAACCAAATATATACAAGTTCTATTATAGCAATTTCATACGATTACATACCCAAAACGTAATACTTTTACAAAGAATGAATTCAAGGCCACAAGTCGGACTTTCTTCATCATTGGGGCCCCGAATGAGAGCCATCCACTGGAGTGTATTCCACACCTGAAATATTTTTTCATATAGGGTGAGCTACGCTCAATAGAGTATCTCATACAAAGGCTACTCTCCCAACGCAGATGCATATGCAATGTGCGCATGTACAATCAACAAGCATCATCCATTCCAATTTAGCAATTCCATGTTAGAATTCTACCATGCCATGAAATGAGATGAGACTCACTCATCTAATATACCTCGAGCTTTTCGGGCTCCCTTCACACCATGCAATGCCACATGTATGAAAAATCCAAGGCATTCCAAGCCCCTGTCATTGATGTTTTATAGTGAATGACTATTNTAGGGCCCCGAATGAGAGCCATCCACCGGAGTGTATGCCACACCTGAAATATTTTTCCATATAGGGTGAGCTACGCTCAATAGAGTATCTCAAACAAAGGCTACTCTCCCAACGCAGATGCATATGCAATGTGCGCATGTACAATCAACAAGCATCATCCATTCCAATTTAGCAATTCCATGTTAGAATTCTACCATGCCATGAAATGAGATGAGACTCACTCATCTAATATACCTCGAGCTTTTCGAGCTCCCTTCACACCATGCAATGCCACATGTATGAAAAATCCAAGGCATTCCAAGCCCCTGTCATTGATGTTTTATAGTGAATGACTATTTTATAAACAAGTTCATGTGTCTTTATTTGGGTAATCAGATTCTCGGAGTCTCACCGCCGGTTCTGCACACTATTACACTTTTTCAAAATTTCAGCTCAGGGGATGGTATGAACCAAGTAGTCGGTCTTGCACCAAAGGATGTGTCTAGCCTTTCTTGCTATACCGGACACAAATTTTTTATGCAATGTGCGACTCAGTCGGATATTCAATCCAACATTTTCGAGTCCACCCATCAACCACCAAGTGTGGTGTTTGATTAAACCATGTACACACACACCCACATCCATGTATAATGCCGATGAATGTGATGCCCACTTCATGCCCAAAGTGCAATGAATGCCAAATGAGCAACTTAAACTGTATATCATCATATTCCATGGCAACTTACATCATATGNCAGAGTCTCACCGCCGGTTCTGCACACTATTACACTTTTTCAAAATTTCAGCTCAGGGGATGGTATGAACCAAGTAGTCGGGTCTTGCACCAAAGGATGTGTCTAGCCTTTCTTGCTATACCGGACACAAATTTTTTATGCAATGTGCGACTCAGTTGGATATTCAATCCAACATTTTCGAGTCCACCCATCAACCACCAAGTGTGGTGTTTGATTAAACCATGTACACACACACCCACATCCATGTATAATGCCGATGAATGTGATGCCCACTTCATGCCCAAAGTGCAATGAATGCCAAATGAGCAACTTAAACTGTATATCATCATATTCCATGGCAACTTACATCATATGCATGTAATCACCAAAATCTATCACACCGTCAATATATCACAAGGCATATATCAACAACAATATCACAAGCATGTTAAACATCATTCATGCCATAACAAACTTAATTCTCATATAGGCATTTAGCAAACACCTTTCAAGGCACAAATCATGTTATCACACAAAATTGCCCAGATAATAACAAATTCCAATAAATTATGCAATCAATTTCCCTATACCAAATTCAACTAGAAATTGGTTTAAACCATTTCTACACCCATTCCTCATTTCCATAACAATAGGCATTTTCTGTACACCTAACCATTTCATATGGACACCATAGGTTAGAAGTAAACCAAAGTAGGAGGGAACCCTACTTTTTGAAGTGTAAAACAAAGAGTAAAACTTCAAGAAGACCTCCCAAGCCCCAAAAATCTTGATTTTCCCAAATCTCCTCTTTAGATCTTTGGTGAAATCCTTCGTTCTTGATATGGTTACATAGCTCTTATTGTGGTGATCAACTTTAACTTTTGGTCCGAGGGATTCCAACCGTCGGAACTCCATAGATTGAAGAAAGAAGGTGGAGATTTCTGTTTCTTTTCTCTCTTCTCTCTCTTTCTCTTCTAACGTGAGAAATATGATGAATGTAGGGACAAAATCAGATATTTCTCCCTATGTATACCCTTTAATTGTGCGGTCCATGTCGCACCACATGTTTCTGATTTTCGGGTCTGTTTTTGTCCTAAAACAGCTTAATTTCGTCCTAATTTAAGTTCAAATTATTTTTATTTAAAGTTTCCTTCAATTATATGGAAGTTTTATAAAATTTATTTTTGGGGACGTTTGTAAGGTCACCTAACACCCAATTGTCTCGTAAAATATGAAAAATTTGACTATCTCGAAATTCGATAAAAATTGACAAGACAACTCAATTTTAGGAGACGAATCCAACAGTGAAGTCCATTGCATCATCTGAGCTCTATAGAAATACGTATTTTAATTCCGCATTATTGTGGCAAATTACTATTTTACCCTTTTTTTGAAAAATTTTAAATTTACCCGCGTTTTACATAATTCATTTTTATGGTTTTTTATAATTATGACACTAGACTTTTTAGGCAATACCTATGTTGGGCTGACCCATTTACTATAAGATATAGGATATATGATATCAGCATCTAATAGTTTAAGTACTTCGGCCAGGACTATTTCTTTCAAATGTGGATTCAACCTTCTTTACGGCTGTTTAGATGGTTTGGAATCTTCTTCTAAGTATATAGAATGAGTTCAAAGAAGAGGACTTATACCCTTTATATTTGTTATCGTCCAACCGATAGCACTTTGAGGATTTTTTATGACCTCTATCAATTTCTTTTCTTGGACTTCTGACAACTTTGAAGATATTATCACTGGATGAGTTTCATCCTCCACTAATAAGACATTTTTTAAGTCAGTCGGGAGAGATTTCAACTCTGGTTTAATAACTCCAACAGGGCCTCTCCCTTAAGATGAAAAGCCGCTAATCTTATCTTAGTGGTGTTAGATGTGATCTCTATAGCCTCCATGATCTTCTCTATCTGTTGGAACCAATGGTTGGCTGCCATCGGATCCGCCCCTCTAGAGGTTGTTTGAGCCTTCTCGGCCCACATTGATGCTAACTTATGCAAAAGGTAGCTGTTATAGTGTTGATAGCCTCCATGAAGGCCTGTTGATCAGAGGCCGGTGGTGGTTAGTTTTTGTTCGGGCCACCTCTTTTGCCACTCCGGTGATCTCTTCCTCTATTTTCCATTTACAAACATGTAAGATAGCAATAGAGCACTAAATTAGTATCCCGAAGTTAGGGATCACGATCAAAATGTTGAAATATCTCTCATTATCAAACTAGTAGGATGTGTGCCACTCACTAGTAGACAGCTGCACCATGAACCTCCCCACTTATTCTTTTCCAATCCCCAAGGTTATGTTTTCTAACCCTAGTGTCTCATTTCCATTCACATTTAATCATGCATATAATTCACATAGCACATAACACATAACATTTGATACACACAAAATGTAATGCATAATGCATGCAATAGCCTAAACCCATGCCCCGCAAGCCCTAGGCAAATTGAGAACCTAGGTTTTGATACCAAGTAGTGATGCCCCAAAATCCAGGGGTCCTTTCTCAACCCATCGATCAACCATCAACTCGCAAAAGTACCCGTGAATGCCGTATAACCTGACAACATGTCATCACACCCCTCCATTGGGATTGTAACCCATACAGAATTTGGGTAGAGTCTCCCTTGTGCTAGAGTACCCCTAATGCTTAACCTTTCCACATAGCAACCAGTTGAACATTCCAAGGTCCATTTTCCATCAACTTTCCCTTAGCATTGGACCAATTTCACTCTGTCAACAAGAAGGCTCAAGGCCAAAAGGCTCGGCAAAGTTTAATTTAAATATTGAAAATTTTGGAAGAGGTACTGGTACCTCGTACATGTGGAACCGAAACCTAAGCCTTTTGTTTGCCAAGTCCCTTCCATTTGCTAGGTACTAGTGCTTAATCACTTAGGTACCAATACCTGAGCCCACTATTTGCTAGGTACTGGTACCTACATGTCGTGGTATTCGTACCTAAGCCCATTATCCATCAAGGTAATAATACCTGAAGCCTTGCTACCGGTACCTAAGCCCACTTGAATTCAGGTAATGGTACTCGTATGTTGAGATACCAGTGCCTAGGCCATCCAACTGCATGGTATCGGTACCTAGTCACATTGGTACCAGTACTTGGGCCTAGATTTTTCCTAAATCCTTCCATTTTCCATTTCAACTCATTCCATCTCATACCATACACATATAACATTCAATTATACTCAAAATATAGTCTATAAGAGTTCACGACATGTCCTCTTAATACAATTAACAAGTCCTAAAGCAAATTACGCCATTGTTTTACAAAATATAATTTATAAGCCACAATCTAGCTTATTCTCAACAAGGACCCATGTGAGGGTTGTCCACCGGTGCTTGTCCTACAACTGAAATGTTGTTCCCATAAAGGGTGAGCCATGCTCAATTGGGTATCTCCTAAAGAGACTGTTTTCCAACCCAAATGCATATGAAATAATCACATGAAATACAACAATGAACTCAAACATCCATTCAAGAACATATAACTTCAAGAAATGAATATCACAATGCCATGCAATGTTATGAGGTAAGACTCACACATGCAATGCAACCCGACCCCTCCATTGACTTTCATAACACATGCAATGCCATGCGTATGCATCTAGGCATTCCAAGCTCCCGTCATTAATGCGGAATATTCAATGACCATTTTATAAATTCTCGGGTCTTTCTTAGGGTGGAGATTTATGGACTTCCACCAAAGGTTACCCAATCGACATGTCATCTATGGACTTCCACCAACGGCTCCGCGTACGACAACACACTTTACGGGCTCTTATACCAATAGATGTGCATATCCAAAATTCAATGGGTCTTTCACTCGAGGGAGAATTTAGTCCTTCTTACAAACTCTAACCCTTGTTTTCAATGCAACTCGTTCAGTCGAACCTAGGTCTAACTTTTTTGAGCCCACGTATCAACCCACCGAGGGCGGTGTTTGATCAAAACCATGCATACACACACCCATACTCATGTCACTTGCTCACAAATGCGATATTTCCTATTCACACGCAAATGTAGTGCACACTTGCAATTACCAAAGCATGTTCAACATATCATGAGCATATTAAGAACATATTTCATCTCAATCAATATTTACCAATTGTCAATTATATCAATAGAATGTAATCACAATTCACAACATTAACCAGCATGCTATCTCATTCTCATTCAAGTAACATATTTATATCATTCAAGACATTTTATCAAATACTCACAAGACACAAAATCATGTAAACACATAATCATGCCCAATTCATCACTTTTCTCATGAAATTACAAACAAGCAATTTTAAGAAACTCAATTCATGCTAGAATTAATTTTATACATTCTTATAATATTTCTCATACTCTAGTTACACTAAGAGTACTTTTAGGCAAGAGATTATATCTATAATCATGCTACCCATTCTATATACAATCCAAGATTGAAAATAAACCTAGTTAGGATAGAAACCCTACCAATTCAAGTGTAATACACGTATTAGAAGCTCAAAATCACCAAAATCTAATTTCAAACATCAATCCCCGAAACCCGATCTTGAGATTTTGGCAAAACTGGTGATCTTTGGTACATACACATAGCTAAAATGTTCTTGGCCTGAAGCCATCCCACGAGTGGATCACCTTAGATCGGAGAAGAAAGGTGGTGATAGGTGAGAGTTTCTCTCTCCTCTTTTACTCTCTCTCTCTGTCTCTCTCTCCCTCTCTCTATTTCCAAAAATCAGCCAAAGTATGGGGAGAAAATCTGATTTTTCTCCCATTTTATACCCCTAGGTTGCATGACCCAAAACGCGCCACACTTGACTCTTTTGTTTGGTCCAATTTGATCGCAGATCAATTAAATCTCATTCCGTACGTTCAATATATTTTACCTGAACTAACTTAAAATTATTTTCCTAGTTCTATGAATAAAATTTGATCGCATTTATTTTAGTCGCACAACACCCGATCGCATTGTAAAATGCCAAACTTCTGACATTCTTAGAATTCAACAAAAATTTATTGGGCAACTAGGTTTCGCAAGACGAATTTAAAGGTGAGGTCCATTTCGTCATCCGCTAATTTCCATTTTTCCCTTCTTAATAAAATTTTAAATTTTCTCGAGTTTTACAACTGCGACTAATTGGCATTCGAACATGAACCCAATTTCTTGCTTCAAATTCTAGTCCAAATCTGACTTGCTTAGATAATGATTCATGAAATCTTTGTGAAACATAGTAATGTAACTCTTGGGATCTAGTTTTTTCTAAAAAAATTGCAGGTCAATCTAATGTTAAACTAAAAACTTATGGAAAAATTACCAAGCCAGCATCAAGTTATTCTCATCTTAACTTATCCCAAAGATGCATCCCAAGATTCAAATCACTCCTATTACACACTATATACCTATTCCTAAACCATTTATTATTCATGCAACGCGTAATACACAGTGTTGAGCACACGATTTTGGATACTTTTATATCACAAACCAATCACTTTGACTTTGTTTATTAGTTATATGTTTTATTTTAGTTAAGTTTGCATTTTATGAAAAACAATTGTGTCATGCTGGTAATTTGATGTAAGGAGGAGATCACAAAGTCATTAGGATGCCTTGGGGAGTGTTGGGAATGAGCTAGATTCGTTGGAGATTGAACTAGGTGCGTCGCAGAAAAATTTTAGAAAAATAGCAGTTGAACTGGTTCATCCAAAATAGAAAGTTTTTTTACCGGTTCATCCAAAATATAAACTTTTCTACTTGTTCATTCCTATCTTCTACTGGTACAACATGGATACAAAGACTTATATCGATTCAACCATTATTGTTGCACCAGTTCATTAGAGTTAAAATTCAACGAGGACTTCTATTCCAAGGTTTTGAGCGGCCATTCTTCAGGCTATCTTTCTTAAGGCTTATTAGAGCATCTCAAACCATGACTCAAATTTAGACTCAAAATTGAGTACAAAGCTTGATTTGTTATATAGTAGTCCAATGGACAAACTCAAATATCTACTCAAATCTTTTAAAAAATTTCCTTGTTATCCCAAAACTCTTTTTTTTTTTGTATCATTCAAATCATGATATTTGATAAAATAAATGAAACTTTCATATCTCTCCACAAATGAGTAATTCAAAAAAAAAAAAAAAAATATGTATACAACACTACATGGGAATAAAGAAACCTCCCTAGAATTCTAAGATTGTTCTAATCCCTTATCATGCTTTATAAATCTAGATAAAGAAAAAAATATAAATATTTTGACATGGGCCTAGTCTTAAGGACACAAAAACATACGTTTTTTTTAACAAAAGTGAAATATTGAAGAATAGGTAGTGAAGGGTTAAAATTTCAGGAAGAATCGGTGATCTGAAATTGTACTACTGATAGTGTTTAACTCAAAAAAATCCAAGAAAAAATTGATGGGTAAACTTGGGGTTTATATAATATGAAAGATGGGTGATATTAGGAATTTGAAAAACATAAGAAATCAAGAAGATTGAAGATGAAATGGAAAAAACTTATCTGTAGGCCGCCAAATAATTTGTGAAAGTTTCGGTCCTGGTTGGCGATTGAAGCAGCGTAGTAGAGAGAGGCAAGAAGAGGTAGAGAACAATTCATCGAATAAGTCTTTTAGTTTTGGATAGGTTAAAAAGTTACCGTTAAAAAATTGGTATAAAATTTGAGATTGCTTCAATTTGGGTCCAGAATAAGTTTTGCCTTGATTTGATATAGGTTTGAGTCTAAGGTTGGAGAAATTTTTTGGGCCATTTTGACTCAAATTTAAATTTGAGTCTATATTTGAGCCAAGGTTGGAGATGCTCTTAGAGGAAAATAAGCGAGTACTTAGGATAGACTAGGACTCTCCATATTTGACAACTCTTCAAAGATATTTTCAAAGATTTTTTAGAAATGAGAGGATCTTTAGAGGATATTGGTTGAATCTATTTTACCGATTCATTCTTAAGTGAATAAATAGGAGGATTAGGTATATCCTTGAGGAAAAAAAAAGGTATATCCTTGAGGGACTCTTCACTAGCTATATATACACGTTCTCGAAGTTGAGGATCATTTTTCTACTAGGGGGACGTCCCTTCTTGAGCGTTTTTTCTAGGATGTCTCTCCTCTGGTTGCTTCTTCTTCTGCATTGTTACGACTATAGACAAGCACAATTCTTCATTGTTTTATGCATAGTTTCAAATTCCATTTGTTTTATTTAACAATTACATTATTTTCAATTCTTTATTCTTGTAATTGCTTTTAATTCTTGTTTGCAATACAAAGTATTAATTAAATTCTAATTCTTAAAATAATTCTTCTTTTATCTTTCAATTACAATGTATTTCATAATTATTTTCAATTTTGCTTTCATTATGAGTGCGTAGTTTAATTCTGATATAATCGGATGAGGGATTTCATCCGTGAATAGATAATTTCGATCTTAATTTGGATTTCAATGCTTAAGTTATTTTGTTGATTGAAATAATTGATTTTGAGAATGTAGTTGATTTGGAAACATAATTACTTAGTCGTAGACAATTGANTAATTTCGATCTTAATTTGGATTTCAATGCTTAAGTTATTTTGTTGATTGAAATAACTGATTTTGAGAATGTAGTTGATTTGGAAACATAATTACTTAGTCGTAGACAATTGAGTTTGGAACGGTTAATTCTTAAAGTCCCTACAATCAATATGATATTAATTCTTTCGTAAATTAATTTTAGGTCAAAATTTGTTTTCATTGTGGGATGAGCTCTGATGATTAACTGATTTTTTTTATATTGTCTCTTAGTTTTACCAATTATCTTAATTTCTATAACCATTATTTTTTTTTAATTTGGTTTGAATCACATCATCTAAAGCATTTGTCCTAGTTTTCTTGAGGGGGCGACCTCAATATTTTTTGAGTTACTATAAGATATATTTTCCAGCGCTTGAAAAACATTCTATATTAACCACTTTAAGGGACAAGCATTGTTAGCGCTGGTTGTGACGCCCCAAAATTTGGGAGTCCTTTCCTAACCCGTTGATCACCTATCAACTCGCATAAGTACCCATGAATGTCGTATAACCCGATACTACGTCATTACATCCCCTTTACCGAGATCATAACCCAAATGAAAATCCTATAGAGCCACCTTTGAATAAGAGCACTACCCAACACATAAACTGTTTACGCAGTAATTGTATAACCATTCCAAGGTCCAATTCCATCAATTAGACTTAATATTTAACCAATTTGATCATTCAAAGAAGAGGGCTCAAAATCTGAAGGCTGGACAATGCTATATTTTAAATTTTCAAAATTTTGGAAGAGGTACCGGTACCTCTTACACATGGTATCGGTACCTGAGTCTTCTGGTTGTCGGGTACTGGTACCTAAGTGAAAGAGATGGATACGTCATGTGAGGATTTAGAGGCTTAAAAGTTAAAGACATCAATGAGGTACTGGTACTTAGTATTATAGGTACCAGTACCTAAGCCTACTGGAATATTGGAACTAGTACCCACACCATTTGGTACTGGTACCCCAGTATTTACCATATTTGGCCATGCTCCACTTAGAATCTGAAAAAGTACAAAACATGAAAGTATTAGATCTGGATGTCCTCTATGCTGTATCTAAATTTCAGCTCAATTGGATGGTGGGGGTCAAAAGTTATGATAACTTTACAAAAACTAGAAATAAGCTACCGGTAACTCCCTGCCTGAGCTACCAGTAGCTCCCACCTGCCCCTTACTTACTCAACAATGAGAAGTGTTGAGCTACAAGTAGCAACCTTACGAGCTACTGGTAGCAGCTGCCTAGAAAACCTAGATTCTTCTCCAAACAACTCCACCAACTACGAGGGCCCACCTTTTGTTACATAATCTATGTTCTGACATTTCTAACACTCCATGATGACCTCCTAACCCCTAAATTCATATTTTAAACATGAGTGAGTGGAAGACTAATGTAGAGAGAGGAGTGATTGAAAAAAGCATGGGGGACCATACTTTGACTGATTTTGGAAGTTTTTGTAGACAATCTCTCTCCAATCACTCCAAATCAGCCACTCATGCTAAGAGAGGGGGATGGATGAAAATATGGACTTCATACACACAATTTCATATCATCAAGCTTTTAGAGAGAAAAGGTCCAAGGAAGAAGATGAAGTTATAGAGAGAGAAAGTTGGGTTTTACATTTTCCTACACGATTTTCATTGTAGTAAGCTTCATATTACTTGTAATCTTCCCCTGTTGCACTCTAATCTCTTTTAATCAAAGTTGTAATCAAGTTGTGCTAAGATTCTTGTAGTTTATGTGACACCCCAAATTCATGGGGTCCATTAATTTCCCATCAACCCACGGAATGCCCGTGGATACCGTATAACTCGATATCGCACCGTTGTGTCCCATTTACCGGGATCCATAATTTAACGAAATTCGGGCAGAGTCTCCTTTGTACAGGAAGCTCTACCCTAAAACACAATTTGTGCAATCAACATTTACATGACCCATCCGAGGTCCAATATAATACCATAACTACACAGGGTCCATTTTATACGTAAAACTTGACCACACCGGGTCCAATCATCATATTTATATCAAAATATGCAAGGTTATATTAAAACAGTCCATATAGACTCTATTACAATTCTTTTACACATTACATGCCAAAATTTAATTACAAATCGACTTTTACAAAAAAAAAGAAAATGGATTGGANCCGGTAGCAGCTGCCTAGAAAACCTAGATTCTTCTCCAAACAACTCCACCAACTACGAGGGCCCACCTTTTGTTACATAATCTATGTTCTGACATTTCTAACACTCCATGATGACCTCCTAACCCCTAAATTCATATTTTAAACATGAGTGAGTGGAAGACTNCGAAGTGGCCGGGTTTTTCACCAGAGGGAGTGTCTAGCCCTACTTGCTATACCCGACATAAGTTTTCTTATGCATGTCACCGTGCGACTCCGTAGGACATTCCATCCCACTTTCCCGAGCCTACCATCAAGAACCAATGTTGGTGTTGATCACCCCATGCAACCCTACACCCACACTCATGCATGTAGCCCATGAATGTGATGTTAATTCCATGTCCATATTGCAATGCATGCCAAATGACAATTTTTAAATATCATTGTATACCATGACAATTAATATCATTTGCATATAATCACATAACCATTTCAAGTTCAATATNTATCCCGAGCCCACACCGACTCCCACAACACAATGCGACACTTACGTGTAAAACAAACGTCTTTGATGAAACACATCCAAAGATCATTTTGAAATCAACTATATGTCATAAAACTAATTCATTCTTGGATGTTTCCCATCAAATGAATAATTTATATATCAAAATCATGTGCCTTTATGGGGTATCGGATTCAGGAATCGCACCTCCGCCTCCGTACGCCGTTACACTTTTCTAGAATTTCATCGCCGGTAAGTGTATGAACGAAGTGGCTGGGTTTTTCACCAGAGGGAGTGTCTAGCCCTACTTGCTATACCCGACATAAGTTTTNCGACTTTTACAAAAAAAAAGAAAATGGATTGGAAGCCACAAGTCAGGTTTTCTTCAACCATGTGACCCTAATTGTGAGCCGTCCATTGGTGCATGACCCACACCTGAAATGTTTCCCATATAGGGTGAGTCAATGCCCAGTAGAATAATCCCTACAGAGGCTNTTAATTCTTGGCCTGACGAATTCCGACCGACGGAACTCCGAAAATCGGCGAAAGAAAGTTTGAAGAATTATATTTTTTCTTCTTTGCTCTTGGGTCTGATCCAGCCGGCCAAATGAAGAGAAAATATCTGATTTTTCAGATATTTGCCCACTTTTATACTTTCTAAACACTTGGCCCTCGTCACGCCAAGTGTCGTCCTTTGTCCGGGTCCGTTTTCACCCCGAAACGATTAAATTTCGTACCGATTTAAGCTCAAAATATTTTATATGAACTTTATTTAATATATTTTTTAAATTTTAAAATTTTTATAAAAATTTTGTTTTTAGGGGTCATCGAACACCCGTCACCTCGAAAAACGTGAAAAATCTGACTATCTCAGAATTCGATGAAATTTGTCTAGGTAACTAGATTTCGTGAGACGAATCCAACGGTGGGGTCCATTTCATCATCCGAGGTCTATAAAAATACCAGTTTTTTTTTAATCCGCACTATAATGATAAATTACCATTTTGCCATTTTTTTTTCAGAAAAAGTTAAAATTTTTCCCGGGTTTCACAGTTTATTTTCACATTTGGCTTTTATTCCCCTTCAAGCTTTAATTTTGGGTATGATTGGCTTTTCTCTTATAGTTTAAACCTTCCCTTACGTTAATACAAGTCCATACTTGATTTCATTACCATGTTTCTCTACTTCATGTTTGTTCTTAATTTTACCAAGCATAACTAAACTTTTAGTTGGCTAATCCAAGAGAGATTTCCTCTTGGTTATGTGAAATCAGCTCTCCTCCATTCTTTCTCACAATGTAAAGTGTTTGGTTCTACTAGGTTAAGTGTGGATATAGTTGTGGGTTTTTGATACACCATAGACTTATCACTGGGTATACTTTTGTCTAATACAACCACACTAGTCTCTCACTTCCTAAAAATAAATCAAACACTGAGACACCATTGGTTGAATGAAATGAGTTGATTTGGCATTTCCATTGGAATAACCTCCATGGATTAGCCAACCCTGTATTCTTGCATATTTTCTTAATACACAACCCACCAAACTTCAGATCACAAGATTTTTTAATTTCACTTTTTCACAAATCACTCTTCAAGAACACCCGACCTCGCCTTCTCTAAGAAGATGATCTTGGAATACTCATTCCAAGTAAAACATGACATTGCAAGACTCTCTACGCTTGGGGAGCAATTTTTTACACAAACGCATTTTTTTTCATCCACACACAAATTTCTCCACTTCTTGCAGTGAACTTGAGAGAGAGTGACACTCACCAATCTCTATAAGTCATATACACACACAATGGGTTTGTGTTGGAGGGTAGGAAAAATGATGCAAGCACTTGATCTCTTGTGGCGTGTATATGCGCGCAGTAGAAGCTCCAAAAGACCCAAATCTAGCTTCCAAGCTTTGATCCCAAAAATTCTATCTTCAAGATTATGATGAAACTCATGATCTTTGGCGTGTACACTTAGCTCTCATTATGTAGAACAACCTTTGTTCTTGGCCTAATGAGATCTGATGGTCTGATCGCCGTACATCAGAGGTAGAAGGTGGAATAAACTTTATTTTCTCTCTTTTCTTTCTTTCTCTCTATCAAAATTAGTAGGCCAGAATGGGGGAGAAGTTCTCTCTCTCTCTCTCTCTCTATAGAATGGGGGAGAAGTTTTCTCTCTCTCTCTCTCTCTNTTTTTCAGATATTTGCCCACTTTTATACTTTCTAAACACTTGGCCCTCGTCACGCCAAGTGTCGTCCTTTGTCCGGGTCCGTTTTCACCCCGAAACGATTAAATTTCGTACCGATTTAAGCTCAAAATATTTTATATGAACTTTGTTTAATATATTTTTTAAATTTTAAAATTTTTATAAAAATTTTGTTTTTAGGGGTCATCGAACACCCGTCACCTCGAAAAACGTGAAAAATCTGACTATCTCAGAATTCGATGAAATTTGTCTAGGTAACTAGATTTCGTGAGACGAATCCAACGGTGGGGTCCGTTTCATCATCCGAGGTCTATAAAAATACCAGTTTTTTTTTAATCCGCACTATAATGACAAATTACCATTTTGCCATTTTTTTTTTCAGAAAAAGTTAAAATTTTTCCCGGGTTTCACAGTTTATTTTCACATTTGGCTTTTATTCCCCTTCAAGCTTTAATTTTGGGTATGATTGGCTTTTCTCTTATAGTTTAAACCTTCCCTTACGTTAATACAAGTCCATACTTGATTTCATTACCATGTTTCTCTACTTCATGTTTGTTCTTAATTTTACCAAGCATAACTAAACTTTTAGTTGGCTAATCCAAGAGAGATTTCCTCTTGGTTATGTGAAATCAGCTCTCCTCCATTCTTTCTCACAATGTAAAGTGTTTGGTTCTACTAGGTTAAGTGTGGATATAGTTGTGGGTTTTTGATACACCATAGACTTATCACTGGGTATACTTTTGTCTAACACAACCACACTAGTCTCTCACTTCCTAAAAATAAATCAAACACTGAGACACCATTGGTTGAATGAAATGAGTTGATTTTTCATTTCCATTGGAATAACCTCCATGGATTAGCCAACCCTGTATTCTTGCATATTTTNCGTTTCATCATCCGAGGTCTATAAAAATACCAGTTTTTTTTTAATCCGCACTATAATGACAAATTACCATTTTGCCATTTTTTTTTTCAGAAAAAGTTAAAATTTTTCCCGGGTTTCACAGTTTATTTTCANTGAAAATCAGAATATATGATTTTTATATAAACAATTATCTAAACATTCAAGAAATCACAAACTAGCACTTTCTAACTACCAATTCACACTAGAATTGATCATACCCATTTTCATAGCACCAATCATAATGGAAAAATATTAGAAATACCCAAAACAGCCCACATGAACCCTATGGACACCTTAGGTTAGAAATAGGTCCGAGTAGGAGGAACCCTACCTCTTGAAGCGTAAAGAATTTGTAGGAAGCCTCAAGAACAAGATTGAAGTCCAAAGCTTAGATTTCTCCAAAATTGTCCCTTTGAATCTTCTGTGAAAATCTTTGTTTTTGGTACCCATGCGTAGCTCTCGTCGCGTAGATCGACTTTAATTCTTGGCCTGACGAATTCCGACCGACGGAACTCCGAAAATCGGCGAAAGAAAGTTTGAAGAATTATATTTTTTCTTCTTTGCTCTTGGGTCTGATCCAGCCGGCCAAATGAAGAGAAAATATCTGATTTTTCAGATATTTGCCCACTTTTATACTTTCTAAACACTTGGCCCTCGTCACGCCAAGTGTCGTCCTTTGTCCGGGTCCGTTTTCACCCCGAAACGATTAAATTTCGTACCGATTTAAGCTCAAAATATTTTATATGAACTTTGTTTAATATATTTTTTAAATTTTAAAATTTTTATAAAAATTTTGTTTTTAGGGGTCATCGAACACCCGTCACCTCGAAAAACGTGAAAAATCTGACTATCTCAGAATTCGATGAAATTTGTCTAGGTAACTAGATTTCGTGAGACGAATCCAACGGTGGGGTCCGTTTCATCATCCGAGGTCTATAAAAATACCAGTTTTTTTTTAATCCGCACTATAATGACAAATTACCATTTTGCCATTTTTTTTTTCAGAAAAAGTTAAAATTTTTCCCGGGTTTCACAGTTTATTTTCACATTTGGCTTTTATTCCCCTTCAAGCTTTAATTTTGGGTATGATTGGCTTTTCTCTTATAGTTTAAACCTTCCCTTACGTTAATACAAGTCCATACTTGATTTCATTACCATGTTTCTCTACTTCATGTTTGTTCTTAATTTTACCAAGCATAACTAAACTTTTAGTTGGCTAATCCAAGAGAGATTTCCTCTTGGTTATGTGAAATCAGCTCTCCTCCATTCTTTCTCACAATGTAAAGTGTTTGGTTCTACTAGGTTAAGTGTGGATATAGTTGTGGGTTTTTGATACACCATAGACTTATCACTGGGTATACTTTTGTCTAATACAACCACACTAGTCTCTCACTTCCTAAAAATAAATCAAACACTGAGACACCATTGGTTGAATGAAATGAGTTGATTTGGCATTTCCATTGGAATAACCTCCATGGATTAGCCAACCCTGTATTCTTGCATATTTTCTTAATACACAACCCACCAAACTTCAGATCACAAGATTTTTTAATTTCACTTTTTCACAAATCACTCTTCAAGAACACCCGACCTCGCCTTCTCTAAGAAGATGATCTTGGAATACTCATTCCAAGTAAAACATGACATTGCAAGACTCTCTACGCTTGGGGAGCAATTTTTTACACAAACGCATTTTTTTTCATCCACACACAAATTTCTCCACTTCTTGCAGTGAACTTGAGAGAGAGTGACACTCACCAATCTCTATAAGTCATATACACACACAATGGGTTTGTGTTGGAGGGTAGGAAAAATGATGCAAGCACTTGATCTCTTGTGGCGTGTATATGCGCAGTAGAAGCTCCAAAAGACCCAAATCTAGCTTCCAAACTTTGATCCCAAAAATTCTATCTTCAAGATTATGATGAAACTCATGATCTTTGGCGTGTACACTTAGCTCTCATTATGTAGAACAACCTTTGTTCTTGGCCTAAAGAGATCTGATGGTCTGATCGCCGTACATCAGAGGTAGAAGGTGGAATAAACTTTATTTTCTCTCTTTTCTTTCTTTCTCTCTATCAAAATTAGTAGGCCAGAATGGGGGAGAAGTTCTCTCTCTCTCTCTCTCTCTATAGAATGGGGGAGAAGTTTTCTCTCTCTCTCTCTCTCTATCTATCTATCAAAATTTGTAGGCCAAAATGGGGGAGAAATTCAGATTTTACCCCTTTAAATACCCCTAGTGCTTGGCTCACAATGCGCTATACGTCCTATATTTTTTTTTGATCTGAATTTATCCCGAATCAATTAAATCTTATTTTGTGCTAAATTTAGTATATTTTATGTGAATTAAATTTAAATTATTTTCCAGGTTCCGTGAATAAAATTTAATCACATTTATTTTAGTCGTGCGACACTCGATCATCCCGTAAGATGCAAAAAAATCCAATTGTCTCAGAATTCAATGAAAATTGACTAGGAAACTAGATTTTGCAAGAAAAATTCAACAGTGAAGTCCATTTCATCATCCGAGTTCTAAAAATATTCAAGTTTTTAACACGTACCATAATGACTAATTATCGTTTTGCCCTTTTCATAAAATTTTAGTTTTCTCATATTTTACACCGTTGCCAAAGAAAGCAAGCATACGAATTTGAAAAGTGATTAGGAGCAACAATAGACAAGTCTTATGATTTTCATCATGAGCCTAAGTACGTTCTTCTATTGTAAATTATTGGTAAAATTTATATTTTCTTTGTACATAATTTTCTAGGTTTTTAAAATTTTTATTATGGTGTCAAATTCTTCATTTATGGAGTATACGTGTGAGATATGTGTTGAGTATGGGCATTGGGGGAATGAACATGATGAATTACCGATCCATCTCACACCACCACAAGTGCCTCTCCAATATCCACCATACCATGACCCATAAGAAAAGAATTTGGAAGACATTCTGGATGAATTTATGCAAACCCAATTGATTATAAATGCACAAACATTCCAAGATTTTGATGAGTTAAAAGAAATCCTCAAAACATTGACAATGATAGTTAGTACTTTGAACCAAGAACATCAAGTTGAGCATGATCAATTTAGTGAGAGTGATTCTTTTCCTGAACTACAATCTAAGGATGAATCTATTAATACTCTTGATAGTAAAGAATTGAGTAAAAATGTTATTCCATAAAAGGCTAATGATCCCAAGGGCTTTTCAATATCAAAGAGTAGTAACGAGATTCACATATCCAAGTTTGATGGGATATGAAAGTTGAGTTGAATGCCATAATTGACAAATGTCCATTTTCTATCTAATTATTGGTTTTGCATAAAAATGTATATATCTTCCTTTTATTGAATGTTCTAAAGGTGTGTCGGGTGTATGAGTGAGGGGTTATATCAGAAGAGTTGCTTAGACACCAAATTTAGATGCCATTAAAAACTGGCAGATAGTATTTTGTTTGATTGCTTTTATTTTTAATATCTTTTAATTGTTTTGTAGTTAGTATTTATAATTGGATCTCTCCCTAGGTGTTTTTCTTCACTTATCTTTTTCATTTTCTGATTATATTACTATTTTTTGCAGTGTAGACAATGCATGATTTAAGTTGGGGGGGGGGGGGTTAAGGATTACACCATTGCATTTTTTTTTCTTTTTGCAAAAAAAAAAAATGAAAACTTTTGGAGAAAAACACTATTCGAATTATATTATTCTCTTTTAATTACTACGAAAGTTTAGATATGCAAATTGAATCTTGATCTGTTAACATATTAACACTCTATAGGAGTTCATTATATATTTGAATACCATATTCATGTTTGCATTTGGAACTCAAATCTATGTGCATGATCATATCGATTTTTGTGATTTATTGAATAAGATTCACATCTTAAAAAGTTTGACATCTAAAGTGGTGACGAATGCATAACCCATATAAGTATTGTGTCATTCTTGGTTGGAGGGTTATAATACATTTACTCAAAGATTATTCTTTTGAATTCACTCTCGTTCAATAATCTCATTATTTTTACTTTGGTTAGATTATATGAAGTGATTAGTTGGGTATATCTCCAAATAAGCAAGATTTCACCGTGCATTCTTGAGAAATGATTTTAGGCTATTTTTGGAATTAGTTTGAGCCTTAACCCTATTCTTTCTTCTCATTATCCTTAGAAGTCATGTTTGAGCCAATGTCAAATATCGTTTCTTTGCCACAACAATGACTGAGCCAAGATTAAAAGATTTTTACCATACCTTGGTTAGACCAGGAATTGTTATGTACTTGTCATTTTGTTGGAAAAATTGTTGACAGATGTTAACTGAAAAGAAAGGAAATAAAGAAATAGGAAAATAAAAAAATGAAATATCTTTGAAAAAAAGGTGTTGAAAGGGAAAGAGATAGAAAAATACATGTCTTGAGCTATTATTTCTGAAGAAGGAGATTTGGGTGAAAAAAAATTTTATTTTTAGGATACTCTTTTAATTCTTTATTATCCTTCGATTCTATAACCTATTTCCCTATGGCCACATTATAAATGGGTTAAAGTCCATTTAATCTCGATAATTGTGGCAAGTGTATTAACCCAATAATGAAATATAAGATATATTATTTTCATTTTTTTAACATTCTTTTATGAGATTATGCCAAAATCGTTTCATTTGAATGATGTTCTTCATTTCAAAAAGTACATGTGAGTTATATTTTGCTTTAAACTATGCAATTTATCTCATCGCATATAAACTATAAGTGAAACAGTCACTACAATTAGATGTTTTCTATTCTGATATTGGAACCTTGATGAGATTTGCATCAAAAATAACATTGGATAACTAATAAAGACGTGGATGTTGTTTGATAAATTTCTTAATCACTCACACACACACGAGTTTCTAATGCTAATATGAATGTGACTACTATTACATAGCATTTAAGCCTATAGTAGAGCATTTGTATGAATTAATTTTAGTGGATGTGGTATATCTTTAATTTAATTTTAACTAGAAAAGAATAATATGTCCTGGATAGATAAAATGAAGTTTGTAGGTATCATCGCTGAAAACCTTCACGAAACAAAACTCGTCCACCAGGGGTAACCAAGGGGTTTAACTATTTATTGCCTACGCTACATGCAATTGTGATTGCCTACGAAAGTGGCTTTGGTTTATGTTTACGATTTTATTTTTTATTTTATTTTTGCTACGGACTAGCAAAGCCTAAGTTAAGGGGTGTGTTGAGCATACGATTTTGCATAATTTTATATCTCAAACCAATCACTTTAGCTTTGCCTATTAGTTAAATGTTTTATTTTAGTTAAGTTTGTGTTTTGTGTATAAATGTTGTATCTTGTAGGTAATTCGATGTAGCAAGATGTGTTGGAGATTGAACTACTAGCATTGCAGAAAAAATTCAAAAGAAGAGTAGTTGAATTGGTTTGTTGCAAATGTTGAACCAGTTCATACAAAACAAAAAGTTTTCTATCATTTCATTAAAAGTGTTGAACTAGTTCATACAAAATGGTAATTAGTTGTTAAAGTATGGATTGAGAAACCAATTCTTTATAGAATTCGGATGATGAAACATACTTCACCATTGGATTCGTGTTGCGAAATCTAGTTACCTAGTTAATTTTAAATTGAATTCCAAGACAGTCGAATTTTTCGCATGTTGTGAAGCAATCAAGTGTCGTGTGACTAAAATTATCACAATTAGATTTTATTCGCGGGGCCTGAGAAATAATTTAAAGTTAGCTAAATCAAAATATACTAAACTTAACATGAGGCAAAATTAAATTGGTTTGAGATAAAATTGGAACTGTGAAAACAAGAAGCGTGGCTCAATATGAGCCAAGTATATATAAGGACTTAAAAAGGGAAGACTTAGTCTTCCATGCCATTCCTCCACACAAATCATCAGAGAGAGAGAGAGAGAGAAAGAGAGAAGGTATTCTTCTTCCATCTTCTTCCTTAGATCTATGAAGATCTAACTGTTGGATCTCTTCAAGCCAAGAGTTAAAGTTGCTATGCGACGTGAGCTACACGACTATATCAAAGATCGCACCATTCTCCAAAATCCCAAGAACGAGGATTCGGAGCTAAGGCTTAGGAAGCAAGATTTTGGATTCTTGGAATTTCAATGCTTTTGCTACCTTTATAGATCTTTTTACTCATGCACTTTATTTCAGCTTTTCTGTTTTGAATGATGGTTTTAAGTTGATTAATATGGTTGGTTTATCATTTTGTTGAATTTTTTCATGTTAGGATGCTTAATTCATGTGATTCACAATAAAAATTAGGTTATTATTCTTATGCTTGGCAGGGATAACCCTAACCCGATTGTGTGGGATTTTCATACATTAATTGTGCACTATCTTTATATTTTCATAGAAACTCATTCTTTTGAGCATGTAAAAATTCCTAATTTTTTATTAAGCTTACATATATAGTGGAGATGTAAACCTTATGCAGATTTTGAGTCAATCCTTCTTGTAGAGATATTTCACATTTACTCAAGTAAGAATTTTCTGTTCAGAGGTAAAACTTCTTTGAATACTATCATTAACTTTGTTTTGGTTAGCACTCATTGAATAAAATGGTTAACATTTTTCTTAAATTTTTAATTGGAAATTATGCAGGTGTATGTGGTTAGCACAAAAATAGACATATTTTGGATGCTAATATGCCGTTTTATACTTGCTTGTGTCATGAAATTGGGGGAAAATGTGTTTAATCATCATTTTGATGGAGTTTTGTGTGAATGCAGGCCATGATTCACACTTTTTCATGATCTGATATTTATATTATACACCCAAGTATAAGTGGTCGAATTGTAGTTTTCTCGGTCTTAAGTCTAAGTATCGATCCCAGAAAGAGTTTGAATAATTAGGAAATAAAATAAAAATAGTGAAGTTGTTATTTCGAAAAGGATAGCGTATGATAGCTTGTGATGTGAGCTTAGATTGATAGCTTGTTTAATTAAAAGGTTGGTTGCAGATAAAGTTGAAAGAAGACTATAATATAAAAAAAGCATCCTTCAATTTAAGGATCCCATATGCATTATATTGGTCAAATACTGAAAATGATACCTTATAGCAATTAACTTCCATGTTACTAGCAAGTCAACCGGTAGGTCTGATGTATATAAATCATCACACAACAACTTCTTAGGTTAGCTGGTGGTATTCATGACAATTGATTAATCCAAGCAAACCAAAAGGACAAGTCATTCATGAGGAATACTTGAATTATTCAATTGACTTCATGACAGTAAGTACGTACATAATAAACCATAACTCAGCAACTTCTTAGGTTAGCTAGTGGTATTAAGTTATAACACAACTTCTTAGGTTAGCTAGTTATAGATGTGTCATTTGACTAATTCGAGTGAACCAGAAGGACAAGTCATTCATGAGGAATACTTGTATTATTCAATAGGTCATCTGTGATATATATACTAGTTAAACATCCTCAGCGTTCTAGTGGAGGAATATCCATATCGATAAGAATACCGTAGATATTCGACTGACAATATTATCATGTATACCAGTTAAACGATCATTGTAATCCAGAAGGACAAGCCGTTCTTGAAGATCACTTNAGCATCCTTCAATTTAAGGATCCCATATGCATTATATTGGTCAAATACTGAAAATGCTACCTTATAGCAATTAACTTCCATGTTACTAGCAAGTCAACCGGTAGGTCTGATGTATATAAATCATCACACAACAACTTCTTAGGTTAGCTGGTGGTATTCATGACAATTGATTAATCCAAGCAAACCAAAAGGACAAGTCATTCATGAGGAATACTTGAATTATTCAATTGACTTCATGACAGTAAGTACGTACATAATAAACCATAACTCAGCAACTTCTTAGGTTAGCTAGTGGTATTAAGTTATAACACAACTTCTTAGGTTAGCTAGTTATAGATGTGTCATTTGACTAATTCGAGTGAACCAGAAGGACAAGTCATTCATGAGGAATACTTGTATTATTCAATAGGTCATCTGTGATATATATACTAGTTAAACATCCTCAGCGTTCTAGTGGAGGAATATCCATATCGATAAGAATACCGTAGATATTCGACTGACAATATTATCATGTATACCAGTTAAACGATCATTGTAATCCAGAAGGACAAGCCGTTCTTGAAGATCACTTAGGTCATTAATCTGATAGTTATATATAGTAGTTAAATAATCTTGATATACCAGAAGGACAAGCCATTCATGAGGATCATTTTTGGTTTTATACCATGCATTAGAGAACATTCTCAGTGTTCCGGTGAAGGACAAATCATACCTTTAGGAACATCGTAGATACATAACCGGCAGGTTCATGATGCACTGATGATATAATTCCAGGCATAACACCAAAATTACGTACATTACTGTATCATGCGTGAAGCGTATAATACATATATAGATAAATATATGAATAAAACATCAACATTTCCAGCAGTTAACCAATATTATACATATGTTTACCTCTCACTGGTGGATATAAGAAACTACTCATGCCCCATTGCTATAACTAAGCAAGGAGTGCGGACAGTTTTCATTAGAACTGAAATTAAAATACAGATTCTAAAACTTCTTTTACAAGGAACAACTGAAACACAACCACCTTTATTATCAATCAAGACAAAAAGGTGGTGGCAGTTCAACTATCCAAATGGAAAGATTCAACAGAAATGTAGAAATACAGAGTTTCAATTGGAGTGTATGACGGATTGGGTTTGTATTTGACTTCTTCTTTCTCTCTTTCTTTTTCTCTTTTTCTTTTTCTCTTTTTCTTTTTTGGAACTTCTCCCTAGAACTCTCTAAGTCTGGCCGTCTGAAGAAGGAAGGAGGCATGCAGTATTTATAGGCAAAGGAAAGCAGGAGGTGGCAGGATCAACTTCAGCCGCCATGCACCCTCCACCGTCTAAAAGGTGAGGCCTTGCTGGATTTTGCATGTTGACTCTTCATTTTTTTATTTTACACTTTGATCCATTGTTCTTTGTATTTTTCGGTAATTCCACATCAAACCCTGAAAATTTAGACATAACACACGAAAAACCCTAACTTTTGCACAAACCCTAATTGACTCTAATTGATAGTTTTTAATTAGTTTATCCTATCAATTTGACTTATTTAATAATTTTAATTTACATATTAATTAGGGTTAGTTACACTCCCCAACTCAAACTTTACTAGTCCCTAGTAATTATAAAACTGTAAAATAAAATACAAACAAAGGAAAAATCATTTTCATAGTTTTTTTCATGATTACATTTAGCATATGCAATAAGCCTTTAAACCTCTAGGTGATCCCTAGTGGACGAGTTTTGTCTCGTGAAGGTTTTTAGTGAAGTTACCTATAAACTTCAATAATTAGGAATTCATAATTCATATTTTTCACAAGTAAAATTAAATCGATATTCCTTCTGTCTTCTCAAAATACTTCCTTTTCTAATCACTAAAAGAGTAACACATGTCAGTTGTGATAGTATCTATATATTTTTATAAAAACTTTTGTGAGTGTGTAATGATTTCTTTATTTTAAAAAATCACTTAAGAAATATTATCATCTTTNAGGTTCATGATGCACTGATGATATAATTCCAGGCATAACACCAAAATTACGTACATTACTATATCATGCGTGAAGCGTATAATACATATATAGATAAATATATGAATAAAACATCAACATTTCCAGCAGTTAACCAATATTATACATATGTTTACCTCTCACTGGTGGATATAAGAAACTACTCATGCCCCATTGCTATAACTAAGCAAGGAGTGCGGACAGTTTTCATTAGAACTGAAATTAAAATACAGATTCTAAAACTTCTTTTACAAGGAACAACTGAAACACAACCACCTTTATTATCAATCAAGACAAAAAGGTGGTGGCAGTTCAACTATCCAAATGGAAAGATTCAACAGAAATGTAGAAATACAGAGTTTCAATTGGAGTGTATGACGGATTGGGTTTGTATTTGACTTCTTCTTTCTCTCTTTCTTTTTCTCTTTTTCTTTTTCTCTTTTTCTTTTTTGGAACTTCTCCCTAGAACTCTCTAAGTCTGGCCGTCTGAAGAAGGAAGGAGGCATGCAGTATTTATAGGCAAAGGAAAGCAGGAGGTGGCAGGATCAACTTCAGCCGCCATGCACCCTCCACCGTCTAAAAGGTGAGGCCTTGCTGGATTTTGCATGTTGACTCTTCATTTTTTTATTTTACACTTTGATCCATTGTTCTTTGTATTTTTCGGTAATTCCACATCAAACCCTGAAAATTTAGACATAACACACGAAAAACCCTAACTTTTGCACAAACCCTAATTGACTCTAATTGATAGTTTTTAATTAGTTTATCCTATCAATTTGACTTATTTAATAATTTTAATTTACATATTAATTAGGGTTAGTTACACTCCCCAACTCAAACTTTACTAGTCCCTAGTAATTATAAAACTGTAAAATAAAATACAAACAAAGGAAAAATCATTTTCATAGTTTTTTTCATGATTACATTTAGCATATGCAATAAGCTTTTAAACCTCTAGGTGATCCCTAGTGGACGAGTTTTGTCTCGTGAAGGTTTTTAGTGAAGTTACCTATAAACTTCAATAATTAGGAATTCATAATTCATATTTTTCACAAGTAAAATTAAATCGATATTCCTTCTGTCTTCTCAAAATACTTCCTTTTCTAATCACTAAAAGAGTAACACATGTCAGTTGTGATAGTATCTATATATTTTTATAAAAACTTTTGTGAGTGTGTAATGATTTCTTTATTTTAAAAAATCACTTAAGAAATATTATCATCTTTTCATGGTAGTTTTGATGTCAATCCTTCCATGGAATACTCTCAACAAAGAATACACACATGTTATAGTGACTATTTCCTCAATAACTACATTTGATTGGAATATTGTTAACAAAGCAAATAATTTCACATGTAGTTAATTAAAAGAATGGTTATTTGAATAAAATTGGAATTTGACATAATCCCATGAAAGAATATTAACACTATATTAAATATATTATTAACATTTTCCTGTTTAGAATGATAGGATTAATACAAATGCATGATGCCGGGAATCAAAAAGGACTTTAGTAGGGTTGTAATGTGGCCATTGGGTTAAGGTANTCGATTCGAGCATCGTAGTGCCGTAGATCGTAGAGAGAATGTGAGTTTCTCTTCTTTTTCCCTCTCTTGCTCTCTCTTTTCTTTTAATGTGAAGACCAGCCGACAATGGAGGGGAAGAAGTCTGATTTCTTTCCCTTTTTATAGTCCAAAAATCCTTGGCTCACAATGCGCCATACAACCCATTCTNTATATGAAACGACGTCATTGGATTTCAAATGCTATCATTTAATTTTGTGGCACACCTCATTCTAGAGAGATTTTGTATACTCATCTTTTTTATTTTTCACATTTTTCTGTGATACCCCAAAAATCGGGGGTCCCGTTGATCACCCATCAACGCGCGAAATACCTGTGGATATCGTATTACTCGATACCATGCCGTTGTGTCCCATTTACCGGGATCCCTAATTTAACAAAATCGGGCGGAGTCTCCTTTGTATAGAGAGCTCTACCCAGAATTCAACCTGTATACTATACAATCGTATGACCCATCCAAGGTCCAACATACTAAGTTGACCACACTGGGTCCATTCATCCATATTCCCACATCATAAGCTATGCATAAACATAATTAATACAAGCTCAAAGTTACAATTCTTTTTACATATATTACATGCCAAACATAGTTTGAACAAAAATTTACAAAACAGTCATGGTTAAAGGCCACATGTCGGCCCCTCTTCACCATTGAGGCTCCGAATGAGAGTCCTCTGCCTGTACGCATCCTACACCTGTAATATTTTCCGTATAGGGTGAGCCAACGCCCAGTAGAATATTTCCTACAGAGGCTACTCCCCATCCCAAGTGCATATGATATGTGCACATGCAACAAGCCACCACAATATCCACTCCAACAATAATAGACAATTCAATGTTGGGAAATGATAATGTCATGCCATGCCATGAAATGAGATGAGACTCACTCATGCACCTAATCCCGAGTCCACACCGACTCTCACCACACAATGCGATGCACTTGTATAATGAATTCGCCAATTGACAAAAATACATCCAATGACCGTTTGAAATAAAGTTATGTTTTTCTTGTAAAACCAAGTCATTGATGGATGTTACTCATTGAATGGGTGTTTTGTACAATAAAATCTTGTGTCTTTGTTGGCCAACGGAGTTTTGGAATCGCACCACAGGTTTCGTAGACCAAATACACTTTTCTGGAATTTCACCACCAGGAAGTGTATGAACCAAGTGGCCGGGCTTTTCACTCGAGGGGGAGTCTAGCCCTACTTGTTGTACCCGACACAAGTTTTCTCATGAATGCAATCGTGCGACTCAATAGGATGTTCCATCCCACTTTCCCGAGCCCACCACCAATCACCAAGGATGATGTTTGATCAACCATGCACCCACACACTTACACTCAAGCTTATGGATGTGTTTACCCCGTGCATATGCAATGTAACGCATCATTGCGAACTACTACCATGTTCAATATGTAATGAATGTCATATAAACAATATCAACATATCTCATGATCAATTCTATCCAAACATATAAATTCCATGATCATCATAATGCTAACATATTGTTAAGCATACATCAACATAACCTTCCAAGTTGTAAATCACATCATAAGAATATGATTTCACTTTACCACATTTTCCAAGCATGTTAATTCATCAAACACAACTTCAATTATTCAAGGTATTTTATCAAACACCTTCAAGACACCAATCATGTAATCACATAATTCACTCCATATTCATCGTATAACTCAAGAAATCATATTAAGTGATTTCTACAGTTGACCACCCGTCAACCCATGGAAAGATCTATGAATGTCACACAAACCGACATCACGTCAATAATATCCCTTTTGTCCGGGATTTTAACTCACACGTGTAACCCGTGATCCTTTAATCATTTAAACTAATCGAGGTCTAACACACCTCGATATATATCATTTGAAACCAAATAACACATAGTGATGAGTGCAAAATATTTCATATTTGAAGGCCTCATTACATGCATTTTAACTCAACTTTTGCATGTAAGTACTTAGAGTGAGTCGAAATTATGAATAATATTGATATTTGGATGTTGCAAATATTTACAGCATAAATCAAGTATTTTAGAATCTTGAAACTATCTTGGATTTGTGGTGAAGGTATGGACACATTACATGAGGATTTGGAGGCTTAGAAGTTAAGAAATCAAAGAGGTATTGGTGTTTNCTCTCGACGAGAGGAACAACTTTAGTTCTTGGCTTGTGTCGATTCGAGCATCGTAGTGCCGTAGATCGTAGAGAGAATGAGAGTTTCTCTTCTTTTTCCCTCTCTTGCTCTCTCTTTTCTTTTAATGTGAAGACCAGCCGACAATGGAGGGGAAGAAGTCTGATTTCTTTCCCTTTTTATAGTCCAAAAATCCTTGGCTCACAATGCGCCATACAACCCATTCTTTCCTGGTCCATTTTAACCCCGGAACGATTAAATTTCATCCAGATNAGATTTTGTATACTCATCTTTTTTATTTTTCACATTTTTCTGTGATACCCCAAAAATCGGGGGTCCCGTTGATCACCCATCAACGCGCGAAATACCTGTGGATATCGTATTACTCGATACCATGCCGTTGTGTCCCATTTACCGGGATCCCTAATTTAACAAAATCGGGCGGAGTCTCCTTTGTNAAGTAAAAAACACTAAAGTTGTAGATCTCGATGTCTACTATATTGTGTCAACATTTCAGCTCAATCCAACAGTTGGATCAAAAGTTATGACGATTCTACGACAACTGCTCCGGAGCAGAAAAGTGTACNATAGAGAGCTCTACCCAGAATTCAACCTGTATACTATACAATCGTATGACCCATCCAAGGTCCAACATACTAAGTTGACCACACTGGGTCCATTCATCCATATTCCCACATCATAAGCTATGCATAAACATAATTAATACAAGCTCAAAGTTACAATTCTTTTTACATATATTACATGCCAAACATAGTTTGAACAAAAATTTACAAAACAGTCATGGTTAAAGGCCACATGTCGGCCCCTCTTCACCATTGAGGCTCCGAATGAGAGTCCTCTGCCTGTACGCATCCTACACCTGTAATATTTTCCGTATAGGGTGAGCCAACGCCCAGTAGAATATTTCCTACAGAGGCTACTCCCCATCCCAAGTGCATATGATATGTGCACATGCAACAAGCCACCACAATATCCACTCCAACAATAATAGACAATTCAATGTTGGGAAATGATAATGTCATGCCATGCCATGAAATGAGATGAGACTCACTCATGCACCTAATCCCGAGTCCACACCGACTCTCACCACACAATGCGATGCACTTGTATAATGAATTCGCCAATTGACAAAAATACATCCAATGACCGTTTGAAATAAAGTTATGTTTTTCTTGTAAAACCAAGTCATTGATGGATGTTACTCATTGAATGGGTGTTTTGTACAATAAAATCTTGTGTCTTTGTTGGCCAACGGAGTTTTGGAATCGCACCACAGGTTTCGTAGACCAAATACACTTTTCTGGAATTTCACCACCAGGAAGTGTATGAACCAAGTGGCCGGGCTTTTCACTCGAGGGGGAGTCTAGCCCTACTTGTTGTACCCGACACAAGTTTTCTCATGAATGCAATCGTGCGACTCAATAGGATGTTCCATCCCACTTTCCCGAGCCCACCACCAATCACCAAGGATGATGTTTGATCAACCATGCACCCACACACTTACACTCAAGCTTATGGATGTGTTTACCCCGTGCATATGCAATGTAACGCATCATTGCGAACTACTACCATGTTCAATATGTAATGAATGTCATATAAACAATATCAACATATCTCATGATCAATTCTATCCAAACATATAAATTCCATGATCATCATAATGCTAACATATTGTTAAGCATACATCAACATAACCTTCCAAGTTGTAAATCACATCATAAGAATATGATTTCACTTTACCACATTTTCCAAGCATGTTAATTCATCAAACACAACTTCAATTATTCAAGGTATTTTATCAAACACCTTCAAGACACCAATCATGTAATCACATAATTCACTCCATATTCATCGTATAACTCAAGAAATCATATTAAGTGATTTCTACAGTTGACCACCCGTCAACCCATGGAAAGATCTATGAATGTCACACAAACCGACATCACGTCAATAATATCCCTTTTGTCCGGGATTTTAACTCACACGTGTAACCCGTGATCCTTTAATCATTTAAACTAATCGAGGTCTAACACACCTCGATATATATCATTTGAAACCAAATAACACATAGTGATGAGTGCAAAATATTTCATATTTGAAGGCCTCATTACATGCATTTTAACTCAACTTTTGCATGTAAGTACTTAGAGTGAGTCGAAATTATGAATAATATTGATATTTGGATGTTGCAAATATTTACAGCATAAATCAAGTATTTTAGAATCTTGAAACTATCTTGGATTTGTGGTGAAGGTATGGACACATTACATGAGGATTTGGAGGCTTAGAAGTTAAGAAATCAAAGAGGTATTGGTGTTTGGTAACAAAGGCACCAGCACTAGCTCCCTCTGGTGGAAGTACCTCTGTTTTTCTCCATTTTGACCATGATCCACTCCGAATCTGGAAAAGTAAAAAACACTAAAGTTGTAGATCTCGATGTCTACTATATTGTGTCAACATTTCAGCTCAATCCAACAGTTGGATCAAAAGTTATGACGATTCTACGACAACTGCTCCGGAGCAGAAAAGTGTACCGACTTTTCTTCACCCAATTTCTATATCCATTGCAAATCCTTTATTACAAGATTTATTTAGCAAATTTAGGCACCATTTTTCCCACACTTAACATACACTAATGGTGCATTCAACAAGATAATTTATCTCAAGTCATGCCGCCCATCCTCAATACCCCTTTTTTAACTAAACTATCAATTTCAAACTAGAAATTGATTATATCCTTTCTACACCAACTCCATAACCATAGGCAAGTGAATTTCATATTTCTATATGCCTACCATTTTTNTTACAAAACAGTCATGGTTAAAGGCCACATGTCGGCCCCTCTTCACCATTGAGGCTCCGAATGAGAGTCCTCTGCCTGTACGCATCCTACACCTGTAATATTTTCCGTATAGGGTGAGCCAACGCCCAGTAGAATATTTCCTACAGAGGCTACTCCCCATCCCAAGTGCATATGATATGTGCACATGCAACAAGCCACCACAATATCCACTCCAACAATAATAGACAATTCAATGTTGGGAAATGATAATGTCATGCCATGCCATGAAATGAGATGAGACTCACTCATGCACCTAATCCCGAGTCCACACCGACTCTCACCACACAATGCGATGCACTTGTATAATGAATTCGCCAATTGACAAAAATACATCCAATGACCGTTTGAAATAAAGTTATGTTTTTCTTGTAAAACCAAGTCATTGATGGATGTTACTCATTGAATGGGTGTTTTGTACAATAAAATCTTGTGTCTTTGTTGGCCAACGGAGTTTTGGAATCGCACCACAGGTTTCGTAGACCAAATACACTTTTCTGGAATTTCACCACCAGGAAGTGTATGAACCAAGTGGCCGGGCTTTTCACTCGAGGGGGAGTCTAGCCCTACTTGTTGTACCCGACACAAGTTTTCTCATGAATGCAATCGTGCNTTTTCACTTTCTTGGCTCTTTTCCATGTTTCTCCTTTTGAAATTTCTTTTCTAGATCTTCCTTGTTCTTTTCTACCTTTCCTTTTTCTTCTTCTTTTTCGTATCTTGTTGATTTAGAAGAAGGTGTAAGAAAATTATGTAGCAAAGGTAGATTTAATATATCTCCTTATGTAGCTCGGGTATTTAATTTTCCCAGTTTCAAGAAAAGAATTTATATTCCTTTGAGGCTCAATCATGGTTGACTAAGGATATAATTTTGTAAAAGAAATGGTCAAGGCTCNCCGAGCCCACCACCAATCACCAAGGATGATGTTTGATCAACCATGCACCCACACACTTACACTCAAGCTTATGGATGTGTTTACCCCGTGCATATGCAATGTAACGCATCATTGCGAACTACTACCATGTTCAATATGTAATGAATGTCATATAAACAATATCAACATATCTCATGATCAATTCTATCCAAACATATAAATTCCATGATCATCATAATGCTAACATATTGTTAAGCATACATCAACATAACCTTCCAAGTTGTAAATCACATCATAAGAATATGATTTCACTTTACCACATTTTCCAAGCATGTTAATTCATCAAACACAACTTCAATTATTCAAGGTATTTTATCAAACACCTTCAAGACACCAATCATGTAATCACATAATTCACTCCATATTTATCGTATAACTCAAGAAATCATATTAAGTGATTTCTACAGTTGACCACCCGTCAACCCATGGAAAGATCTATGAATGTCACACAAACCGACATCACGTCAATAATATCCCTTTTGTCCGGAATTTTAACTCACACGTGTAACCCGTGATCCTTTAATCATTTAAACTAATCGAGGTCTAACACACCTCGATATATATCATTTGAAACCAAATAACACATAGTGATGAGTGCAAAATATTTCATATTTGAAGGTCTCATTACATGCATTTTAACTCAACTTTTGCATGTAAGTACTTAGAGTGAGTCGAAATTATGAATAATATTGATATTTGGATGTTGCAAATATTTACAGCATAAATCAAGTATTTTAGAATCTTGAAACTATCTTGGATTTGTGGTGAAGGTATGGACACATTACATGAGGATTTGGAGGCTTAGAAGTTAAGAAATCAAAGAGGTATTGGTGTTTGGTAACAAAGGCACCAGCACTAGCTCCCTCTGGTGGAAGTACCTCTGTTTTTCTCCATTTTGACCATGATCCACTCCGAATCTGGAAAAGTAAAAAACACTAAAGTTGTAGATCTCGATGTCTACTATATTGTGTCAACATTTCAGCTCAATCCAACAGTTGGATCAAAAGTTATGACGATTCTACGACAACTGGTCCGGAGCAGAAAAGTGTACCGACTTTTCTTCACCCAATTTCTATATCCATTGCAAATCCTTTATTACAAGATTTATTTAGCAAATTTAGGCACCATTTTTCCCACACTTAACATACACTAATGGTGCATTCAACAAGATAATTTATCTCAAGTCATGCCGCCCATCCTCAATACCCCTTTTTTAACTAAACTATCAATTTCAAACTAGAAATTGATTATATCCTTTCTACACCAACTCCATAACCATAGGCAAGTGAATTTCATATTTCTATATGCCTACCATTTTTCTATCCAACCAACTATGGTAGGAAAGTTTTAAAATACTCAAAACAACACATATAAACCCAATTTCCAAGGGTTTACACCAATGACTTCCACATATCAAATTCATCAAGTAACATACCGATCATTTGAGGTATTTATCAAACATCAACACAAAACCACCATGTAAACATATAATCATGCCCATAAAAATCACTTTTCTATGGAATCCCCAACCAAGTGATTATCACATCTCAATTCCAAGTTAGGACTCTATTCTAAACCATTTCCTTACCCCCTTTTTATCATCAATTTTATCATGCATAGGTGAGTGATCCATACATATACCCACTAACCCACACATATCATATACTCTATAGGTAAGGAATACTCTAAGGTAGGAGGAAACCTTGTCTCTTGAAGCGTGAGGAACGACCGAGGGAAATCCCAAGAAACCGATTCAAGCAAAACTCCTCATCTCCCAAAAATCCCGACCTTGGAATCTTTGGTGCAACCCATTGTTGTTGGTATAGACGCGTAGCTCTCGACGAGAGGAACAACTTTAGTTCTTGGCTTGTGTCGATTCGAGCATCGTAGTGCCGTAGATCGTAGAGAGAATGTGAGTTTCTCTTCTTTTTCCCTCTCTTGCTCTCTCTTTTCTTTTAATGTGAAGACCAGCCGACAATGGAGGGGAAGAAGTCTGATTTCTTTCCCTTTTTATAGTCCAAAAATCCTTGGCTCACAATGCGCCATACAACCCATTCTTTCCTGGTCCATTTTAACCCCGGAACGATTAAATTTCATCCAGATTTAAGTTTAAATTATTTTTATTTTAAATTACTTCAAATTATTTCCCAAATTTTAAAATTTTTGCCAAAATCTCATTTTTGGGTCACACGAGACTCAACCGCCTCGAAAACCGCAAAAAACTGACTATCTCAGAATTAGATGAAATTTGACAGGGCAGCTCAATTTTGTGATGCAAATTCAATGGTGAAGTCCATTGTTCCATCCAATCTCTATAAAATATTCATTTTAAATCTGCATAATAGTGGCAAATTACTATTTTGCCCTTTGTCGGAAAAAATTCAAATTTTCCCGGGTTTCACATTTTCACTTTCTTGGCTCTTTTCCATGTTTCTCCTTTTGAAATTTCTTTTCTAGATCTTCCTTGTTCTTTTCTACCTTTCCTTTTTCTTCTTCTTTTTCGTATCTTGTTGATTTAGAAGAAGGTGTAAGAAAATTATGTAGCAAAGGTAGATTTAATATATCTCCTTATGTAGCTCGGGTATTTAATTTTCCCAGTTTCAAGAAAAGAATTTATATTCCTTTGAGGCTCAATCATGGTTGACTAAGGATATAATTTTGTAAAAGAAATGGTCAAGGCTCAAGATTTAATCACAAATGGCCTAAGATCATGTTCCAGGAAGTCATACATTGGTATAATCTTTAAATGAAAGTCTAAGGAAGATGCTAACAATATACTTTAATCAGTGTTAATCAAAATGAAAATAATGAGATTATTCAAAGAAATTTTACCGTTGAATCGAATACTTGTATTTGAGTAGATGTAGAGTATCTCTTCAAGAAAGATTGGTTCAAAATCTGCAATAGGTTTTACATCTCCATTATGTATGTAAAGACCGTAATATTTCACAAGGTTTTTAATAATAAAGATATCTATTTGTGCTTCTAAGTATAAGTTTAAACAAAAATATTAAGATAATACACAACTTAAGATATGAAATCCCATGTGATCGGATTAAGATTATTCTTACAAGGCATTAAAATATTAATTTAATTTAACCGTGAACTAAATGAACTATTCTTCCTAACATTAATAATATAAGTTCTAAAATTAACAAAAAAAAACTAAACACACTTCAGTTCAAAACAAACAAGTCCAAAACATACATAAGTTAAAGACAAATAAGTTTAAAGNACCCATGGAAAGATCTATGAATGTCACACAAACCGACATCACGTCAATAATATCCCTTTTGTCCGGGANAATTTGATTCTTTTGGGCTTGGGGTAGCAAATTGTACACTGTTCTCAAATTTAGAATGTGGTATTTGTTTGTTAAATCTCCTTGCTTTATGTACTTATTTGGTCTACCCCAAGCAAACTGTAGGTTACCCATCACCTCTCTCCCTATAATATTCAAATCAGGTAATTTGGTGTATGGATATTATGGGTTCTCAAGTCTTTGCATGGGTTGAAAAAGATCAGTTATGGTAGCCGGTGTAATTTGGAAAACAATACCCCGTATGAACACACACAATTGTCTTTCTCCAATTATCTTAGCATTACTATAAAACTCATGAACTAAGCAGTCATAAGCAGGGGCAATAAATCTAACATAATGTAACCATCCTCTATCAGCAAGAATTTGACGTTCTCCTATGTTATCAAAATCCTCGTAAATAACTGGCCTTTCAAAAATAATAGTTTTAATCAGAAATTTAGCATCATACCAAGCCTGCTGCTCGAAATTTTCAAACATCACCTCATTGAAGATATTCCCTGCTCCTGATTGTTGTGGAGGTGGTTGAGGTGGTTGAGGTTGATCCCTTTGTGCTCGACTCGAAGATACTCTTGTTTGTCATCTCNGTTATTTGTTTGTTAAATCTCCTTGCTTTATGTACTTATTTGGTCTACCCCAAGCAAACTCTAGGTTACCCGTCACCTCTCTCCCTATAATATTCAAATCAGGTAATTTGGTGTATGGATATTATGGGTTCTCAAGTCTTTGCATGGGTTGAAAAAGATCAGTTATGGTAGCCGGTGTAATTTGGAAAACAATACCCCGTATGAACACACACAATTGTCTTTCTCCAATTATCTTAGCATTACTATAAAACTCATGAACTAAGCAGTCATAAGCAGGGGCAATAAATCTAACATAATGTAACCATCCTCTATCAGCAAGAATTTGACGTTCTCCTATGTTATCAAAATCCTCGTAAATAACTGGCCTTTCAAAAATAATAGTTTTAATCAGAAATTTAGCATCATACCAAGCCTGCTGCTCGAAATTTTCAAACATCACCTCATTGAAGATATTCCCTGCTCCTGATTGTTGTGGAGGTGGTTGAGGTGGTTGAGGTTGATCCCTTTGTGCTCGACTCGAAGATACTCTTGTTTGTCATCTCGAATCCATGTTTTTCTTGATTTCTCTTCAAATACTCCATTTCAATTGATTGCAATCAATAGATACCTTCAAAATGTGATGGGTAAGTGAATAATCAGAACAAATTTGAGGAAAAACGATATAGTGAAGAAGATTTGAGAGAAATTTCTTTGAGGCTTTCGACTTTTTCAAAATTTTCTTTGTGAGGGAGATGGATATGATCGGTTTTTGGCATGGAGGAGTGTA
Organism: Ilex paraguariensis; assembly: GCA_963454935.2. NCBI lineage: Eukaryota > Viridiplantae > Streptophyta > Magnoliopsida > Aquifoliales > Aquifoliaceae > Ilex > Ilex paraguariensis. Next base: position 2,044,518 of record CAUOFW020001836.1, on the reverse strand, counting down.
TATATATAGCACTACCGTCTGGACGCTTGGCCCCACTGTCCAGACAATGCTATGTTGCTAGTTTTGGTGTTGTGCTTTGTAGGTTGTTGTTTTGATTTTCTGGAATTCTTCTCTTTTTCCTTTAAATTCTTGCAATTTACAACAATATCATTGTATATACTCTACATAAACTTTTTCTAACCACTCTTTTTTTTTTCAAAAATTGGTGGGTTTTTATTTTTTTTAATTTTATTTGTTATTTCTTATTTACTGAGTTTCCTAATTAATTTATAGTTATTTATAATTCTTTACAAGTATATACAATTACGATCATACTGATTCAGAGTCAGAACTGTTTGTATCAATATTACCAGTAACACGGTTAACTTCATTTCTTTCGTATCTTGTTAACATTGGGGTAGAATAGGATGACGTCTCAGGGTATTCGTTACTCTGCCCATACCTAATCCACTGGAGACGATCTAATGCTCGACCTGAAATTGGCTTCACACATTGATTATATTATCTTAAATGTTCTAAACGACCACATCTTACACAACCACCAAGACGATTTGCTTGGCGGTGTTTGGCAAATGTACTTTTTCCACACAGGGGTCTTGGTTGACTTTCAAAAATTTCTAAATTTCTAACTCTTTTGGCTTTTTGCATGATCATTGCATGTATATCTTTTGGAAGATGACGTAATAGAATTTAACTCAGCCATAATAGTTTTTTGTCCCTTTTTTTTGAATAATTAATTTAAAACTGACTCACTATTTGGTTCTTTAACGTCTGTCAGTCACAAAAATAAACAAATTTAAAACAAAATTACTACTCTAAATACAAATAATAAATTCACATTCATACCTCCCCAACTTAATCTAAACATTATCTACAATGTGAAAACAGTGATAAGCAACATTGATAGTAAAACCCAAAAATTTGTTGTCGTTTCACTGATTGAGCTATCTGGCTGATACTTAGGAGATTTACTATGTCAAATAAACTACAATTAATTAGTAATATTGAAAATTCAGTACGAGTTTACTTTTTAGAGTATATAAACAGGATCAGAAAGTTGTACAAAAGGTTATATTTTGAGTAAATCCATTATAATATGGTTTAGGTCTTTGACCATTGACTTTAAAAGCATTTCTAGTTATGGATTTTCAATTTCAATTGCTCCATAGTCAAAAACTTGCTTGACAATTTAAGGACCTATCCATCTTGATCTTAATTTTTTTAGGAAATAAACAAAGCTTTGCATTATATAATAGTACTTTTTGAGATGGTTCAAAAGATTTTCGCATGATATTTTTATCATGAAAAATTTTTGTTCTTGATTTTGCATTCTTTGTATTTTCATATGCTTCATTTCTTAATTCTTTTAATTCATTTATTTGAAGTTTGCGAGCTACTATAGCTTTTTTAATATCAAAATTCATCATTTTTATTGCCCAATATACTCGATGTTCTAATTCTACAGGCAAATGACATGATTTTCCATATACTAACCGATAAGGAGACATCTCTAAAATAGTTTTATATGCAGTATGATAAGCCCAAAGTTCATCAGTCAATCTTAAAGACTAATCCTTACTATCTGGAATTGCTATTTTGTCTAAGATATATTTTATCTCTCTATTAGATAATTCAACTTATCCACTTGTCTGTGGATGGTATAGATTGGAAATTTTATTACAAAACTGTAATCCATCGTCACTTATAATGGTCTAAGGAATTCCAAATATGGATAAAATATTTTCTTTCAAAAACTTGATCACTATTTTATGATCATTATTTTGACATAAAATTGCTTCTACCCATTTAGAGACATAGTCAACTACAACTAAAATATACAGATATCCAAACGATAGGGCAAATGGACCCATAAAATCGATGCCCCAACAATAAAAAATTTTAATAATTAAAATAGGGTTTAAAGGCATTATATTTTTTTTTGAAATATTTTCGATTCGTTGACATCTGTCACAATTCAAATAGAAGATATGAACATCTTTAAAAAGTGTTGACCAACAAAATCTACATTGCATAATTTTAGTAGCGATTTTCTTTAAAGCAAAATGACCTCCATATGTTTCAGAGTGACTAAACTGAATTACCTGACTTATTTCATGATTAGGTACACATCGCCTTATTATTTAAATTTTACAATATTCAAACAAATAAGGATCTTCCCATAAAAAGTTACGTACCTCACTTAGAAATTTATTTCTATCGGACCAGGTATAATGAGAAGGAATAGTGCTAGTGGCTAAATAATTAGCTATCTCTGCATACCACAGTACTTCTATTACTACAAACAGTTGTTCATCTGGAAAGGTTTCTTTAATCGGAGTTGGTTATTCCTTTATTTCATAACTTAGTCTTGATAAGTGATCTGCTACCACATTCTCCACTCCTTTCTTATCTTTAATGATTAAATCAAATTCTTGTAGTAACAATATCTAACATAGGAGATGTGGTTTAACATCTTGTTTAGTAAGTAAGTATTTTAAAGCTGCATGATCTGTAAATACAACAATTGATGACCCAACCAATATGAATGAAATTTATCTAATGCAAATACTTCAACAAGTAGTTCTTTTTCTGTAGTTGAATAATTTTTTTTGCATCATTCAAAGTTTTACTCGCATAGTAAATAACGTAAGGTTTTTTTTATCTTTTTTTTTAACCTAGTATAACTCCTATTGCATAATCACTTGCATCACACATTACTTCAAAAAGGTAAAGGCCAATCAAGAGGTTACATGATAGGTGGAGAAATAAAGCATATTTTTTAATTTATCAAATGTTAGTTGACATGTATTATTCCATTCAAATAATGTATCCTGACATAAAAGAGTACATATAGGTCTAGATATTGAACTAAAATTTTTTATAAACCTTCTATAGAATCTTGCATGACCTAGAAATAGGTGAACATCTTCTACTATTTTTGGTGAAGGAAGAAGTTCATAAATAAAAAATTGTCCTGATAACTAATTTGCCTTGGAGTGAACCTTTTCCATTAGCCACCAACGGGGTCACAGGAAGCAAGATTGTCCTCAGAGACAGGGATCCCAGAGTTATGGGACATCTCAGTCCCAATTGTCGATGGGGCAACCACAGACTTACTTTGTTCCTCCCTACCCCACCATAGGCCAGGAAAGCTATTATCAGTTTTAGGGGTGCTACATAGGCCCCTACTACATCGCATGCGGAGACTCCGCAGTCAGGCCAGATGGGTTAGGCATGGGTCAAGGCCGAGGATAGGGCTTGCAAGTCGAGACTTCGGGGACCAAGGGCCATGTCTACGCCATCATACCTCAGAATGAGCCGATGGATCAGTTGACAACCCACGGTACATTTCTTACTTCCTTGTTTATGAGCACACATGTCATTTGATTCGGGTATGTTATATACTTTATTTTCACGTTTTGTTGATGAAATAGATTTAGAAATCACAACCCTAAAGGAGTCCTTATGGGAAAAGTCAGCCTTTGGAGCTAAGATTTGTATTGATTAGATATGTTGGGGATGTGAATTAGAGATTTTGGGGATTCTACTCACCGTGGACCTTAGGGTCATGGACATGTTAGAGTTCGACGTCATCCTTGGGATGAATTGGTTGGCGGCACATCGGATTGTTATTGATTGTGATTAGATGATAGTAACTACCTACACACTGGGTGGTGTTTGTTTCAAGTTTCAAGGGAAAAAGTATGATGTATTGCCCCAAATTATGTATGACACTCAATGGCACAAGCAGTTGATGGGTTGGCTTGCGAGCCTTACTCTAGAGGACGAGGTAAGACAGGAGTTGGGTCTACCATATGTGGTTTATGAGTTTGAGGATGTTTTTGAGGACAAACTACTGTGATTACCTCTATAGAGGGATGTAGACCTCACTATTAAGTTGCACCCCAGTACATCTCCTATTTCTATGACTCCTCATAAAATGACACCAGTAGAGCATAGGCCATAGGTCTTATATGTTATGGGAAATGAGTCTATCATCTTCCATTGAGAGAGTAAAAGAGGTTTAGAGTCCATGATATAGCTTAGGCTCTGATAACCGTCACAGATTGGGATCAGAGGTATACAGTGTATTGTGATGCCTCAAAGGATGCACTTGGATGTGTGTAGATATTGTTCATCAAAGACCAGGTACAGTTGGGTACAGACGACGAGGGCTGGGCTATTCGTGTTGATGGTAGTCTTCGATATAGGGGGTTATGGTTCCCTAGTTAGCGAATCTAAGAGAGGAGATCCTTAGAGAGTTCCATTGCTCCTGATTTGTCGTGCAACCAGGTGACACAAAGATGTATCATAATCTTTGTCGCTAGTATTATTGGAGCGTAATGAAGAGGCACGTTCAAGACTTTGTAAGTAGATGTCTCACGTGTTAGCAGGTTATGGCTAAGCACTAGAGACCAGCAGGGTTGTTCCAGTCTTTAGAGGTGACTGAGTGGAACTGGAAACACATTACGATGGATTTTGTGAGTCACTTGCCACAGACATCATGGGGGCACGATGCGGTGTGGGTAATAGTGGATCGACTTACCAAGTCAGCACACTTTTTGGTGGTATGGATGATCTTCAGACTGCAGGAGTTCCATAGGTTGTATATACAGGAGATAGTCTTGCTGCATAGGGTGCCCGTATCTATAGTATCAGATTGGGACCCTAGGTTTATGACTCACTTTTAGGAGAGCTACCAGTGGGCCATAGGGACACAGTTGACGATAAGTACAACTTTTTATCCCCAGACAGACGGTAAATCATAAAAGATCATCCAGGTTTTAGAGGACATGTTGTAGGCATGCGTCCTAGATCTTAAGGGTAACTGGGAAGAATACTTACCCTTAGTGGAGTTCGCTTACAACTATAGTTATCAGGTGAGCATACAGATGGCACCCTATGAGATATTATATGGGAGGCCTTGTCGTTCTCTAGTATACTGGACGAAGGTGGGAGAGAGACCCTTTACGCGTCCAAATTTGATTAGAGACACCTTGGAGAAGGTGGACTTGATTTGGAAGTATCTTCTCATGGCTCAGAGCTGGCAGAAGAGCTATGCTAATAGACGAAGGCAATCTCTAGAGTTTGAGGTTGGGGATCACATCTTCTTGAAGGTGAAGCCTAAGAGGGGAGTGGTCAGGTTCGAAAAGTGAGGGAAGTTGTTTTCAAGGTTTATCGAGCCCTTTGATGTACTCGAGAGGGTTGGTACAGTCGCTTATCGATTGACACTGTTGCTAAATTTATTGGGTGTTCACGAGGTGTTCCATGTCTCTATGCTCTAGAAGTAAACTCAAGATCCGACACATGTGGTGGATTGTGGTGAGATGATTGTTGATGCGGATGGGACCTTTGAGAAGGGACCGGTACATATCATGGATAGCCAGGAGCAAGTTTTGGAAGGCAATACTGTGAGGCTAGTGAAGGTGCTATGGCAGTACTGAGGTATGGAGGAGGCGACATGGGAGTGTGAGGACACTCTACGTACAAGTTATCATTTCTTATTCGAGGATAGAGGTGCATTTTTATAGTCATTTAGAATTATATGACTGTTGCATATGCATGTGGTTGAATGTGCATGTGTGTGAATTTCGGGGACGAAATTCTTTTAAGGGGGGAAGAATGTAAAACCAACGAAAGTATTTTAGAGCTTGGATGATGAAACAGACGTCACCGTTGGATTCATCTAGCGAAATCTNTGGAGGTGACTGAGTGGAACTGGAAACACATTACGATGGATTTTGTGACTCACTTGCCACAGACATCATGGGGGCACGATGCGGTGTGGGTAATAGTGGATCGACTTACCAAGTCAGCACACTTTTTGGTGGTATGGATGATCTTCAGACTGCAGGAGTTCCATAGGTTGTATATACAGGAGATAGTCTTGCTGCATAGGGTGCCCGTATCTATAGTATTAGATTGGGACCCTAGGTTTATGACTCACTTTTAGGAGAGCTACCAGTGGGCCATAGGGACACAGTTGACGATAAGTACAACTTTTTATCCCCAGACAGACGGTAAATCATAAAAGATCATCCAGGTTTTAGAGGACATGTTGTAGGCATGCGTCCTAGATCTTAAGGGTAACTGGGAAGAATACTTACCCTTAGTGGAGTTCGCTTACAACTATAGTTATCAGGTGAGCATACAGATGGCACCCTATGAGATATTATATGGGAGGCCTTGTCGTTCTCTAGTATACTGGACGAAGGTGGGAGAGAGACCCTTTACGCGTCCAAATTTGATTAGAGACACCTTGGAGAAGGTGGACTTGATTTGGAAGTATCTTCTCATGGCTCAGAGCTGGCAGAAGAGCTATGCTAATAGACGAAGGCAATCTCTAGAGTTTGAGGTTGGGGATCACATCTTCTTGAAGGTGAAGCCTAAGAGGGGAGTGGTCAGGTTCGAAAAGTGAGGGAAGTTGTTTTCAAGGTTTATCGAGCCCTTTGATGTACTCGAGAGGGTTGGTACAGTCGCTTATCGATTGACACTGTTGCTAAATTTATTGGGTGTTCACGAGGTGTTCCATGTCTCTATGCTCTAGAAGTAAACTCAAGATCCGACACATGTGGTGGATTGTGGCGAGTTGATTGTTGATGCGGATGAGACCTTTGAGAAGGGACCGGTACATATCATGGATAGCCAGGAGCAAGTTTTGGAAGGCAATACTGTGAGGCTAGTGAAGGTGCTATGGCAGTACTGAGGTATGGAGGAGGCGACATGGGAGTGTGAGGACACTCTACATACAAGTTATCATTTCTTATTCGAGGATAGAGGTGCATTTTTATAGTCATTTAGAATTATATGACTGTTGCATATGCATGTGGTTGAATGTGCATGTGTGTGAATTTCGGGGACGAAATTCTTTTAAGGGGGGAAGAATGTAAAACCAACGAAAGTATTTTAGAGCTTGGATGATGAAACAGACGTCACCGTTGGATTCATCTAGCGAAATCTAGCTACCCTGTTAATTTTCATCGAATTCCGAGATAGTTAAATTTTTTACATTTTACGAGGCGATCGGGTCTCGGTTGACCCAAAAAAGAAATTTTTAATAAAATTTTAAAAATTAGAAAATAATTTAAAGCAAGTTGAAATAAAAATATTTTGAACTTGAACTGGGGTGAAATTTAATCGTTTTTGGGCAAAAACGACCCCGGGAAAAAGAGGACCGTGTGGCGCGTTGTAGACCAAGAGTTTAGGTAGTATAAATAGGGGGAAAAAATCTGATTTCTCCCCATTTTTTTAGCTGGTCTTCAAAGTTGGAGAGGAAGAAAGGAAAAAAGTGAGAAATCCAACCTTCTCTCTACGATCTACGCCTCCTCGTTGCTCAAATCAACTCGAGCCAAGTAATAAAATTGTTCTCCTCGACGGGTGCTACGCATCCATCCCAAAAGGGATGGATTCTACCAAATTTTTCGAGACGGGATTTTGGGAAAAATTCAAGATTGAGATTTGGTGGTGTTCTTGAAAGTTCTACAACTCATTTTACACTTCAAGAGGTAGGATTTTCATCATAACTAGGTTTATTTTCAACTTAGAAATGTGATATGGAATGGGTAGGTAAAAAACATCTTTAGCACTTGCCTATTGTCGAGAATTTGATGATTTGGGTATCTAAAATGGGTAGAATAAATTATATCTTAAATTGGGTATGTAGAAATTACCTAATGTGGTTTTTGAACTATGTGATGAAATTTGGGTATGTATGTGATTACATGATTGGGTGCCTTGAAGGTGTTTGATTAAATGCAAATGTGAGATTAAGTATGTTTGCATAGATAATATGATTTCTTAGAAAAATGGTATTATGTGGGCATGCTATGTGTTTGTATTGTGCCTTGTGAATTAAGTGCGTTATTGGCATTGAGTATGTGCTAACGTGCTTGGGATTTGTTATTGGATATAATTTTAATATATGTTTTATGATATGTTAGCATTATGATAAATTGTGGACATTATATGCTTTTGATATAATTGACAATAGAATGGTGGAAATGGCTTATTTGACATTCATTGTATATTGAGCATGATGTAGGCATCAGATTCATGGGGTATTGGGTGTGAGTGTGGGTGTGTATGAATGGTTCAATCAAACACCATACTTGGTGGATGATGGGTGGGCTCGAGAAAAGTTGGAACGATGTTCTAACTGAGTTGCATGATTGCATGAAAAACTTGTGTCAGGTATAGCAAGTAGGGCTAGATTCTTGCTCGGGTGCAAGACCCGACTACTTTGTTCATACACTCCCTTGAAATGAAATTCCAGAAAAGTGTATTGGTGTGCGGAACCATCGATGTGATACCAAAACTCCACTACCCAACAAAGACACGTGATTCTGTTTTATAAAATACTTGGTTCATACACTCCCCTGAGGTGAAATTCTAGAAAAGTTTATTTGTTTTATAAAATTGACGTGTAACGTCCAACAAAAACACATGATTTTATTTTATGACAAAGACACATGATTATTTTTTAAAAAATTCATTGGACATATATCATCAATGACAGATTTATACACATTGGCATTGCATTTTATTTAATGAGCCAGAATGGGCTCGAGTTGAAGTGCATGAGTGAGTTTCATCTCATTTCATGGCATGACATAAGATTCTTATCATTGAATGCATATTCTTGATTGGAATGTTTTGAATGGTTGATTGTCGCATGTGAACATTTCATATGCATCTAGGTTGGGAAGTAGCCTCTTTAGGAGATATCCTATTGAGCGTGGCTCACCCTTTATGGGAAAACATTTCAGGTGCGAGCTATACACCGGTGAAAGGCCCTCATACGGACCTCAAGGATGAAGAAAGCCAGAATGTGGCTTTATTTTGAGATTTTGTAAAAAATATTATGAAAACTTAATTTTGGCATGTAAATATAAAAAGAATTGTAATCGAACTCATATGTACTATTTTAATGTAAAACAAAATTGCATGTGGTTATATGAGTATGGATAAATGGACCCGGTGTGATCAATGTTTACTTATAAATGGACCCGGTGTGGTCAATATTTATTCATAAATGGACCCGATGTGGTCAATGTAGTATAATTGCACAGGTTGTCACAAACCAAACTTCAACAATAAAAGATTTTACACTTTGCTTTTTACCAAAAATCACCTTCAACATGATTCACCTCCTCCTCTGAGGAGACGAACTTGAAATATGATTCCAAGTAAAACACAACAAGCAAAAGTCTCTCCGCGCTTGGGGAGTATTTTTGTTCAAACACACACATCTTACATTTCATTCATCCACTACTCCGTTGCTCTTTATTTTGACATCATTCCAAGGGAGAGTGACAATACCCTCCACACATACACTATATACATTGAGGGATGATATTCGAAGGTTAGGACATCAAAACGAAGAGAAACAAGCATTTTTGGTGCCATTGCCGGGGAAGGCAAGCGTTGAATCAAGAAGGTGATTTTCGGACAACGGAGGTAAGTCCCGTGGTGTTCATCATGGCCTGAGGTACATTGATCCTTGTATATACTTTTGTTTGTGTACATTTTTTTTGGTAGACAATTTTGTTATATGTGGGGATTTGCAAACAAAACCGACTAGTTAGACAACCTTTGGGCCCCAATTTAAACATTGACCAAGACCTACCCAAGGATGTGGGTTATAATTTTGATAATGTAGGTGCAAATTCAAACATGAAAAGGGATGGGGGAGGAGAAGAACCTAGAATTCCCAATCCACGAGTGCAATTTCTCCCTCCCATGAATGAAGGGAACAACATCCACGTTGAGCCTCCGGGGAGGTGAATGAGGGATTTCTTTCAACCCACACGTAGAACCAAACCCTTATGCATCCGCCTTCCGGTCCAAGCTCATCTTTTCCTAGTTAAGCCGGGGATGTTGCAACTACTTCCCACTTTTCACGGAATTGAAAAGGAAAACCCCTATTTGCACATAAAGATTTCGAGGAAATAGTTGCAACCTTCCTCACCATTCATGGTATGGAAGACATAGCTAGGCTGAAATTTTTCCCTTTTTCCCTAAGAGATAAGGCAAAAATGTGGCTTAATTCCTTGAGGCCTCGATCCATAACATCTTGGAACCAATGCTCTCCGAATNTAGAGGTGACTGAGTGGAACTGGAAACACATTACGATGGATTTTGTGAGTCACTTGCCACAGACATCATGGGGGCACGATGCGGTGTGGGTAATAGTGGATCGACTTACCAAGTCAGCACACTTTTTGGTGGTATGGATGATCTTCAGACTGCAGGAGTTCCATAGGTTGTATATACAGGAGATAGTCTTGCTGCATAGGGTGCCCGTATCTATAGTATTAGATTGGGACCCTAGGTTTATGACTCACTTTTAGGAGAGCTACCAGTGGGCCATAGGGACACAGTTGACGATAAGTACAACTTTTTATCCCCAGACAGACGGTAAATCATAAAAGATCATCCAGGTTTTAGAGGACATGTTGTAGGCATGCGTCCTAGATCTTAAGGGTAACTGGGAAGAACACTTACCCTTAGTGGAGTTCGCTTACAACTATAGTTATCAGGTGAGCATACAGATGGCACCCTATGAGATATTATATGGGAGGCCTTGTCGTTCTCTAGTATACTGGACGAAGGTGGGAGAGAGACCCTTTACGCGTCCAAATTTGATTAGAGACACCTTGGAGAAGGTGGACTTGATTTGGAAGTATCTTCTCATGGCTCAGAGCTGGCAGAAGAGCTATGCTAATAGACGAAGGCAATCTCTAGTGTTTGAGGTTGGGGATCACATCTTCTTGAAGGTGAAGCCTAAGAGGGGAGTGGTCAGGTTCGAAAAGTGAGGGAAGTTGTTTTCAAGGTTTATCGAGCCTTTTGATGTACTCGAGAGGGTTGGTACAGTCGCTTATCGATTGACACTGTTGCTAAATTTATTGGGTGTTCACGAGGTGTTCCATGTCTCTATGCTCTAGAAGTAAACTCAAGATCCGACACATGTGGTGGATTGTGGCGAGTTGATTGTTGATGCGGATGAGACCTTTGAGAAGGGACCGGTACATATCATGGATAGCCAGGAGCAAGTTTTGGAAGGCAATACTGTGAGGCTAGTGAAGGTGCTATGGCAGTACTGAGGTATGGAGGAGGCGACATGGGAGTGTGAGGACACTCTACGTACAAGTTATCATTTCTTATTCGAGGATAGAGGTGCATTTTTATAGTCATTTAGAATTATATGACTGTTGCATATGCATGTGGTTGAATGTGCATGTGTGTGAATTTCGGGGACGAAATTCTTTTAAGGGGGGAAGAATGTAAAACCAACGAAAGTATTTTAGAGCTTGGATGATGAAACAGACGTCACCGTTGGATTCATCTAGCGAAATCTAGCTACCCTGTTAATTTTCATCGAATTCCGAGATAGTTAAATTTTTTACATTTTACGAGGCGATCGGGTCTTGGTTGACCCAAAAAAGAAATTTTTAATAAAATTTTAAAAATTAGAAAATAATTTAAAGCAAGTTGAAATAAAAATATTTTGAACTTGAACTGGGGTGAAATTTAATCGTTTTTGGGCAAAAACGACCCCGGGAAAAAGAGGACCGTGTGGCGCGTTGTAGACCAAGAGTTTAGGTAGTATAAATAGGGGGAAAAAATCTGATTTCTCCCCATTTTTTTAGCTGGTCTTCAAAGTTGGAGAGGAAGAAAGGAAAAAAGTGAGAAATCCAACCTTCTCTCTACGATCTACGCCTCCTCGTTGCTCAAATCAACCCGAGCCAAGTAATAAAATTGTTCTCCTCGACGGGTGCTACGCATCCATCCCAAAAGGGATGGATTCTACCAAATTTTTCGAGACGGGATTTTGGGAAAAATTCAAGATTGAGATTTGGTGGTGTTCTTGAAAGTTCTACAACTCATTTTACACTTCAAGAGGTAGGATTTTCATCATAACTAGGTTTATTTTCAACTTAGAAATGTGATATGGAATGGGTAGGTAAAAAACATCTTTAGCACTTGCCTATTGTCGAGAATTTGATGATTTGGGTATCTAAAATGGGTAGAATAAATTATATCTTAAATTGGGTATGTAGAAATTACCTAATGTGGTTTTTGAACTATGTGATGAAATTTGGGTATGTATGTGATTACATGATTGGGTGCCTTGAAGGTGTTTGATTAAATGCAAATGTGAGATTAAGTATGTTTGCATAGATAATATGATTTCTTAGAAAAATGGTATTATGTGGGCATGCTATGTGTTTGTATTGTGCCTTGTGAATTAAGTGCGTTATTGGCATTGAGTATGTGCTAACGTGCTTGGGATTTGTTATTGGATATAATTTTAATATATGTTTTATGATATGTTAGCATTATGATAAATTGTGGACATTATATGCTTTTGATATAATTGACAATAGAATGGTGGAAATTGCTTATTTGACATTCATTGTATATTGAGCATGATGTAGGCATCAGATTCATGGGGTATTGGGTGTGAGTGTGGGTGTGTATGAATGGTTCAATCAAACACCATACTTGGTGGATGATGGGTGGGCTCGAGAAAAGTTGGAACGATGTTCTAACTGAGTTGCATGATTGCATGAAAAACTTGTGTCAGGTATAGCAAGTAGGGCTAGATTCTTGCTCGGGTGCAAGACCCGACTACTTTGTTCATACACTCCCTTGAAATGAAATTCCAGAAAAGTGTATTGGTGTGCGGAACCATCGATGTGATACCAAAACTCCACTACCCAACAAAGACACGTGATTCTGTTTTATAAAATACTTGGTTCATACACTCCCCTGAGGTGAAATTCTAGAAAAGTTTATTTGTTTTATAAAATTGACGTGTAACGTCCAACAAAAACACATGATTTTATTTTATGACAAAGACACATGATTATTTTTTAAAAAATTCATTGGACATATATCATCAATGACAGATTTATACACATTGGCATTGCATTTTATTTAATGAGCCAGAATGGGCTCGAGTTGAAGTGCATGAGTGAGTTTCATCTCATTTCATGGCATGACATAAGATTCTTATCATTGAATGCATATTCTTGATTGGAATGTTTTGAATGGTTGATTGTCGCATGTGAACATTTCATATGCATCTAGGTTGGGAAGTAGCCTCTTTAGGAGATATCCTATTGAGCGTGGCTCACCCTTTATGGGAAAACATTTCAGGTGCGAGCTATACACCGGTGAAAGGCCCTCATACAGACCTCAAGGATGAAGAAAGCCAGAATGTGGCTTTATTTTGAGATTTTGTAAAAAATATTATGAAAACTTAATTTTGGCATGTAAATATAAAAAGAATTGTAATCGAACTCATATGTACTATTTTAATGTAAAACAAAATTGCATGTGGTTATATGAGTATGGATAAATGGACCCGGTGTGATCAATGTTTACTTATAAATGGACCCGGTGTGGTCAATATTTATTCATAAATGGACCCGATGTGGTCAATGTAGTATAATTGCACAGGTTGTCACAAACCAAACTTCAACAATAAAAGATTTTACACTTTGCTTTTTACCAAAAATCACCTTCAACATGATTCACCTCCTCCTCTGAGGAGACGAACTTGAAATATGATTCCAAGTAAAACACAACAAGCAAAAGTCTCTCCGCGCTTGGGGAGTATTTTTGTTCAAACACACACATCTTACATTTCATTCATCCACTACTCCGTTGCTCTTTATTTTGACATCATTCCAAGGGAGAGTGACAATCCCCTCCACACATACACTATATACATTGAGGGATGATATTCGAAGGTTAGGACATCANACACTTACCCTTAGTGGAGTTCGCTTACAACTATAGTTATCAGGTGAGCATACAAATGGCACCCTATGAGATATTATATGGGAGGCCTTGTCGTTCTCCAGTATGTTGGACGAAGGTGGGAGAGAGACCCTTTACGCGTCCAAATTTGATTAGAGACACCTTGGAGAAGGTGGACTTGATTTGGAAGTATCTTCTCATGGCTCAGAGCTGGCAGAAGAGCTATGCTAATAGACGAAGGCAATCTCTAGAGTTTGAGGTTGGGGATCACATCTTCTTGAAGGTGAAGCCTAAGAGGGGAGTGGTCAGGTTCGAAAAGTGAGGGAAGTTGTTTTCAAGGTTTATCGAGCCTTTTGATGTACTCGAGAGGGTTGGTACAGTCGCTTATCGATTGACACTGTTGCTAAATTTATTGGGTGTTCACGAGGTGTTCCATGTCTCTATGCTCTAGAAGTAAACTCAAGATCCGACACATGTGGTGGATTGTGGTGAGATGATTGTTGATGCGGATGAGACCTTTGAGAAGGGACCGGTACATATCATGGATAGCCAGGAGCAAGTTTTGGAAGGCAATACTGTGAGGCTAGTGAAGGTGCTATGGCAGTACTGAGGTATGGAGGAGGCGACATGGGAGTGTGAGGACACTCTACATACAAGTTATCATTTCTTATTCGAGGATAGAGGTGCATTTTTATAGTCATTTAGAATTATATGACTGTTGCATATGCATGTGGTTGAATGTGCATGTGTGTGAATTTCGGGGACGAAATTCTTTTAAGGGGGGAAGAATGTAAAACCAACGAAAGTATTTTAGAGCTTGGATGATGAAACAGACGTCACCGTTGGATTCATCTAGCGAAATCTAGCTACCCTGTTAATTTTCATCGAATTCCGAGATAGTTAAATTTTTTACATTTTACGAGGCGATCGGGTCTCGGTTGACCCAAAAAAGAAATTTTTAATAAAATTTTAAAAATTAGAAAATAATTTAAAGCAAGTTGAAATAAAAATATTTTGAACTTGAACTAGGGTGAAATTTAATCGTTTTTGGGCAAAAACGACCCCGGGAAAAAGAGGACCGTGTGGCGCGTTGTAGACCAAGAGTTTAGGTAGTATAAATAGGGGGAAAAAATCTGATTTCTCCCCATTTTTTTAGCTGGTCTTCAAAGTTGGAGAGGAAGAAAGGAAAAAAGTGAGAAATCCAACCTTCTCTCTACGATCTACGCCTCCTCGTTGCTCAAATCAACTCGAGCCAAGTAATAAAATTGTTCTCCTCGACGGGTGCTACGCATCCATCCCAAAAGGGATGGATTCTACCAAATTTTTCGAGACGGGATTTTGGGAAAAATTCAAGATTGAGATTTGGTGGTGTTCTTGAAAGTTCTACAACTCATTTTACACTTCAAGAGGTAGGATTTTCATCATAACTAGGTTTATTTTCAACTTAGAAATGTGATATGGAATGGGTAGGTAAAAAACATCTTTAGCACTTGCCTATTGTCGAGAATTTGATGATTTGGGTATCTAAAATGGGTAGAATAAATTATATCTTAAATTGGGTATGTAGAAATTACCTAATGTGGTTTTTGAACTATGTGATGAAATTTGGGTATGTATGTGATTACATGATTGGGTGCCTTGAAGGTGTTTGATTAAATGCAAATGTGAGATTAAGTATGTTTGCATAGATAATATGATTTCTTAGAAAAATGGTATTATGTGGGCATGCTATGTGTTTGTATTGTGCCTTGTGAATTAAGTGCGTTATTGGCATTGAGTATGTGCTAACGTGCTTGGGATTTGTTATTGGATATAATTTTAATATATGTTTTATGATATGTTAGCATTATGATAAATTGTGGACATTATATGCTTTTGATATAATTGACAATAGAATGGTGGAAATGGCTTATTTGACATTCATTGTATATTGAGCATGATGTAGGCATCAGATTCATGGGGTATTGGGTGTGAGTGTGGGTGTGTATGAATGGTTCAATCAAACACCATACTTGGTGGATGATGGGTGGGCTCGAGAAAAGTTGGAACGATGTTCTAACTGAGTTGCATGATTGCATGAAAAACTTGTGTCAGGTATAGCAAGTAGGGCTAGATTCTTGCTCGGGTGCAAGACCCGACTACTTTGTTCATACACTCCCTTGAAATGAAATTCCAGAAAAGTGTATTGGTGTGCGGAACCATCGATGTGATACCAAAACTCCACTACCCAACAAAGACACGTGATTCTGTTTTATAAAATACTTGGTTCATACACTCCCCTGAGGTGAAATTCTAGAAAAGTTTATTTGTTTTATAAAATTGACGTGTAACGTCCAACAAAAACACATGATTTTATTTTATGACAAAGACACATGATTATTTTTTAAAAAATTCATTGGACATATATCATCAATGACAGATTTATACACATTGGCATTGCATTTTATTTAATGAGCCAGAATGGGCTCGAGTTGAAGTGCATGAGTGAGTTTCATCTCATTTCATGGCATGACATAAGATTCTTATCATTGAATGCATATTCTTGATTGGAATGTTTTGAATGGTTGATTGTCGCATGTGAACATTTCATATGCATCTAGGTTGGGAAGTAGCCTCTTTAGGAGATATCCTATTGAGCGTGGCTCACCCTTTATGGGAAAACATTTCAGGTGCGAGCTATACACCGGTGAAAGGCCCTCATACGGACCTCAAGGATGAAGAAAGCCAGAATGTGGCTTTATTTTGAGATTTTGTAAAAAATATTATGAAAACTTAATTTTGGCATGTAAATATAAAAAGAATTGTAATCGAACTCATATGTACTATTTTAATGTAAAACAAAATTGCATGTGGTTATATGAGTATGGATAAATGGACCCGGTGTGATCAATGTTTACTTATAAATGGACCCGGTGTGGTCAATATTTATTCATAAATGGACCCGATGTGGTCAATGTAGTATAATTGCACAGGTTGTCACAAACCAAACTTCAACAATAAAAGATTTTACACTTTGCTTTTTACCAAAAATCACCTTCAACATGATTCACCTCCTCCTCTGAGGAGACGAACTTGAAATATGATTCCAAGTAAAACACAACAAGCAAAAGTCTCTCCGCGCTTGGGGAGTATTTTTGTTCAAACACACACATCTTACATTTCATTCATCCACTACTCCGTTGCTCTTTATTTTGACATCATTCCAAGGGAGAGTGACAATCCCCTCCACACATACACTATATACATTGAGGGATGATATTCGAAGGTTAGGACATCAAAACGAAGAGAAACAAGCATTTTTGGTGCCATTGCCAGGGAAGGCAAGCGTTGAATCAAGAAGGTGATTTTCGGACAACGGAGGTAAGTCCCGTGGTGTTCATCATGGCCTGAGGTACATTGATCCTTGTATATACTTTTGTTTGTGTACATTTTTTTTGGTAGACAATTTTGTTATATGTGGGGATTTGCAAACAAAACCGACTAGTTAGACAACCTTTGGGCCCCAATTTAAACATTGACCAAGACCTACCCAAGGATGTGGGTTATAATTTTGATAATGTAGGTGCAAATTCAAACATGAAAAGGGATGGGGGAGGAGAAGAACCTAGAATTCCCAATCCACGAGTGCAATTTCTCCCTCCCATGAATGAAGGGAACAACATCCACGTTGAGCCTCCGGGGAGGTGAATGAGGGATTTCTTTCAACCCACACGTAGAACCAAACCCTTATGCATCCGCCTTCCGGTCCAAGCTCATCTTTTCCTAGTTAAGCCGGGGATGTTGCAACTACTTCCCACTTTTCACGGAATTGAAAAGGAAAACCCCTATTTGCACATAAAGATTTCGAGGAAATAGTTGCAACCTTCCTCACCATTCATGGTATGGAAGACATAGCTAGGCTGAAATTTTTCCCTTTTTCCCTAAGAGATAAGGCAAAAATGTGGCTTAATTCCTTGAGGCCTCGATCCATAACATCTTGGAACCAATGCTCTCCGAATTTTTTTTAAAAAAAAATTTGGTGCATAAAACCACCACTTTAAAAAAATAAATTCAAAAATTTTCGGAGAAGCCCAATGAGCAATTCTACCAATGTTGGGATCGGTACAAAGAGTTGCTACAATGCATTCCACACCNATCCTATTGAGCGTGGCTCACCCTTTATGGGAAAACATTTCAGGTGCGAGCTATACACCGGTGAAAGGCCCTCATACAGACCTCAAGGATGAAGAAAGCCAGAATGTGGCTTTATTTTGAGATTTTGTAAAAAATATTATGAAAACTTAATTTTGGCATGTAAATATAAAAAGAATTGTAATCGAACTCATATGTACTATTTTAATGTAAAACAAAATTGCATGTGGTTATATGAGTATGGATAAATGGACCCGGTGTGATCAATGTTTACTTATAAATGGACCCGGTGTGGTCAATATTTATTCATAAATGGACCCGATGTGGTCAATGTAGTATAATTGCACAGGTTGTCACAAACCAAACTTCAACAATAAAAGATTTTACACTTTGCTTTTTACCAAAAATCACCTTCAACATGATTCACCTCCTCCTCTGAGGAGACGAACTTGAAATATGATTCCAAGTAAAACACAACAAGCAAAAGTCTCTCCGCGCTTGGGGAGTATTTTTGTTCAAACACACACATCTTACATTTCATTCATCCACTACTCCGTTGCTCTTTATTTTGACATCATTCCAAGGGAGAGTGACAATCCCCTCCACACATACACTATATACATTGAGGGATGATATTCGAAGGTTAGGACATCAAAACGAAGAGAAACAAGCATTTTTGGTGCCATTGCCGGGGAAGGCAAGCGTTGAATCAAGAAGGTGATTTTCGGACAACGGAGGTAAGTCCCGTGGTGTTCATCATGGCCTGAGGTACATTGATCCTTGTATATACTTTTGTTTGTGTACATTTTTTTTGGTAGACAATTTTGTTATATGTGGGGATTTGCAAACAAAACCGACTAGTTAGACAACCTTTGGGCCCCAATTTAAACATTGACCAAGACCTACCCAAGGATGTGGGTTATAATTTTGATAATGTAGGTGCAAATTCAAACATGAAAAGGGATGGGGGAGGAGAAGAACCTAGAATTCCCAATCCACGAGTGCAATTTCTCCCTCCCATGAATGAAGGGAACAACATCCACGTTGAGCCTCCGGGGAGGTGAATGAGGGATTTCTTTCAACCCACACGTAGAACCAAACCCTTATGCATCCGCCTTCCGGTCCAAGCTCATCTTTTCCTAGTTAAGCCGGGGATGTTGCAACTACTTCCCACTTTTCACGGAATTGAAAAGGAAAACCCCTATTTGCACATAAAGATTTCGAGGAAATAGTTGCAACCTTCCTCACCATTCATGGTATGGAAGACATAGCTAGGCTGAAATTTTTCCCTTTTTCCCTAAGAGATAAGGCAAAAATGTGGCTTAATTCCTTGAGGCCTCGATCCATAACATCTTGGAACCAATGCTCTCCGAATTTTTTTTAAAAAAAAATTTGGTGCATAAAACCACCACTTTAAAAAAATAAATTCAAAAATTTTCGGAGAAGCCCAATGAGCAATTCTACCAATGTTGGGATCGGTACAAAGAGTTGCTACAATGCATTCCACACCATGGCTTTGAACCATGGCAATTGATGAGTTTCTTCTATGAGGGAATGAGACAGGGCCATCGACAGTTCATAGTTATGATGTGTAATGGGGAGTTTTTGAGCGAGGACCCTAATGAGGCCTTAGACTACTTTGATACATTGGCACAAAATACACAATCATGGGACATTACGAATCCCACTAATATACCAAGGTCTTCTCCTTAAGGGACTGGGCAAGCTCATGGGGGAAGGATTTATGATTTGAGAGACTGGGGGGACTTGCTTTCAAAAATTGCCAAGTTGTCAAGGAAGGTAGAGAGTTTTTAAGTCAATAGGAGACACGATGTGTCTAATGTTTCAAAGACCGAGGAGGCTTGCTCGATTTGTGAGAGTGTTCAACATTCCATATCAGAGTGTCCCAATATTCTGGCACTTAAGGAAGTGTATCATGAGCAAGTCTATGCATTTAATCAAATGAGGCAATCATTCTCCCCTTATTCAAATACATACAATTTGGGTTGGAGTAATCACCCAAACTTTAGTTGAAGAAATGATAACCTTACCCCTCATGGTTCAAATATATACACACCTCCAGTGCCTCCATGGCAAAATTAATTTCAATCCCAAGGCCAAATGTCTAGCTCCCAATACCCCCGGTTTAGTCCACAAGGGTATTCACAAAATCCACCACCATAGAATTTTTCCAAAGGTCCTCGTCTACAAAGCTTTAACCAACAAGAACCACCCAACCCATCCACATACCAACCTCCTCACAAAAGAAATTTGGAGGATATGGTTCATGCCTCCATTCAAAGCCAGACTACCTTCAATCAAAACCAAACCACCATCAATAATTAAAATGCCACAACTTTTAATGACATTGGGTCCTAACTCACAAAGTTGACAAACTCCATGGGGGCATCATAGCAAGAAAATGGGAAATTCTCCGCTCAACCCCATGAGAACCCTAGAGGTCAAAATATCATTGAGTCATCCGAGCCCTTAAGAGAGAGTTGTGAGCAACTCAAGGCGGTTACCATCCTTCGTAGTGGCAAAGTAATTGATAAGACCATTGTGCCAAAGGTCTCACCCAAGACTACATTGCTAAAAGAAAAAGAGACCATGGGTGACACCAACGAGGGTGGAGTGAGTGAGAAGAAAGAAAGTGAGGTAGTTGAGAATAAAAAAATTGTTGATGAAAGTGTGCTTATTTCCCCAATGCCAGCTCCTTTTTCCAATCGCTTGAAGACACCTATCAAGGTGGCTAATTATTCTGATATCATTGAAAAGCTTAAGCAGGTGAAAATAAACATTCCACTTCTTGATGCGATAAAACAAATTCTATCTGGTGTAAAGATCTTGAAAGACTTATGCACTGTGAAGAGGAGGCTCAATGTTCACAAGAAAGCATTCCTCACGGAGCAAGTGAGTTTGATTTTGAGGACAAACACCCCTCCAAAGTTTAAAGACCCCGATTGCCCTTTCATTGCCATAACAATTAGAAATTGTTGGGTGGAGCAAGCTTTCCTTGACTTGGGGGCCAGTGTGAACCTTCTTCCATACTTGGTGTACCAACAACTTCAGCTCGAAGAATTAAAGCCTACTCCAATCACGCTTTAATCAATTGATCGTAGTGNCTCGGTTTAGTCCACAAGGGTATTCACAAAATCCACCACCATAGAATTTTTCCGAAGGTCCTCGTCTACAAAGCTTTAACCAACAAGAACCACCCAACCCATCCACATACCAACCTCCTCACAAAAGAAATTTGGAGGATATGGTTCATGCCTCCATTCAAAGCCAGACTACCTTCAATCAAAACCAAACCACCATCAATAATTAAAATGCCATAACTTTTAATGACATTGGGTCCTAACTCACAAAGTTGACAAACTCCATGGGGGCATCATAGCAAGAAAATGGGAAATTCTCCGCTCAACCCCATGAGAACCCTAGAGGTCAAAATATCATTGAGTCATCCGAGCCCTTAAGAGAGAGTTGTGAGCAACTCAAGGCGGTTACCATCCTTCGTAGTGGCAAAGTAATTGATAAGACCATTGTGCCAAAGGTCTCCCCCAAGACTACATTGCTAAAAGAAAAAGAGACCATGGGTGACACCAACGAGGGTGGAGTGAGTGAGAAGAAAGAAAGTGAGGTAGTTGAGAATAAAAAAATTGTTGATGAAAGTGTGCTTATTTCCCCAATGCCAGCTCCTTTTTCCAATCGCTTGAAGACACCTATCAAGGTGGCTAATTATTCTGATATCATTGAAAAGCTTAAGCAGGTGAAAATAAACATTCCACTTCTTGATGCGATAAAACAAATTCTATCTGGTGTAAAGATCTTGAAAGACTTATGCACTGTGAAGAGGAGGCTCAATGTTCACAAGAAAGCATTCCTCACGGAGCAAGTGAGTTTGATTTTGAGGACAAACACCCCTCCAAAGTTTAAAGACCCCGATTGCCCTATCATTGCCATAACAATTAGAAATTGTTGGGTGGAGCAAGCTTTCCTTGACTTGGGGGCCAGTGTGAACCTTCTTCCATACTTGGTGTACCAACAACTTC
This sequence comes from Ilex paraguariensis, assembly GCA_963454935.2. Classification (NCBI taxonomy): domain Eukaryota; kingdom Viridiplantae; phylum Streptophyta; class Magnoliopsida; order Aquifoliales; family Aquifoliaceae; genus Ilex; species Ilex paraguariensis. Next base: position 2,022,565 of record CAUOFW020001836.1, on the reverse strand, counting down.
AGCTCGAAGAATTAAAGCCTACTCCAATCACGCTTTAATCAATTGATCGTAGTGTTTGAACACTGAAGGGAGTAGTTGAGGATGTTTTAGTGCAAGTTGATAAATTTTACTTTTTCGTTGACTTTATTGTGCTTGACACTCACTTGGTTGCAAATCTTAGCTCCCAAATCCTTGTAATACTTGGTAGACATTTTCTTGCCATATCTAATGCAGTGATTAATTACAAGAATGGCCTTATGAAGCTAGCATTTGAGAACATAAGTATGGATCTCAACGTGTTCAACTTGTCTAAGCAACCGGGGGATGATGAGGAGGTGCATGAAGTTAGTAGGATTGACACCTTGATGGAAGAACACTTAGAACTTTTGGGCATGTTAAAGTTGAAAGAAGAGGAGAATGTTAATCTAGAGGAAGTTGATGAGCAAGAAGAATTAGAGAGTTTGAAATGGGTAGAAAAGTTGATCCCGACATTCGAGAAGCTCCTACACCAAGACAAGAAGATTTTCCTATCACATGAGGAAAATCCCAATTTGGAATTAAAGCCATTACCTTCCTATTTGAAGTATGCATATCTTGGGGAAGATGAGACATTTTCGATGGTAATTAACTCAACGTTAGATGTAAAGCAAGAAAAAGAGCTCTTAGAAGTGTTGAGGAGGCATAAAGGGGTGATTTGTTGGACAATTGCCGACATCAAGGGGACAAGCCCCCTTATTTGCACACACCATATTTATCTTGAGGAGGATGGCAAACCATCTCAACAACTACAAAGAAGGTTGAACCCAGTCATGAAGGATGTAGTGAGGGACGAGGTGTTAAAACTACTTGACGTGGGCATCATTTCTCAAATTGCTGATAGTAAGTGGGTTAGCCCCATGGAAGTAGTACCTAAGAAGTCGGGAGTCACTGTGGTAGCAAATGAGGATAATGAGCTTATTCCAACAAGGTGATAATCAGGTGGAGAGTGTCCATTGATTACTGGAAGCTCAACTTGTGCACAAGAAAAAACCACTTCCCATTGCCATTTCTCGACCAAGTGATAGAACACGTGGCGGGGCATCTATTCTATTACTTCTTAGATGGACACTCCGACTACAATCAAATCGAGATTGCATTGGAAGACCAAGAGAAGACCACCTTCACTTGTCCCTACGATACCTTTGCTTACCATAACATGTCTTTTGGGCTATGTAATGTCCATGGAATGTTTCAACGTTGCATGATGGGATTATTTAGTTATATGGTGGAGAAGATTGTTGAGGTTTTTATGGATGACTCCTCATTCTTTGGGGATTCTTTCAATGGATGCTTGGAGAATTTGGAGAAAGTTCTTGAGAGATGCTGGATTTTACTGTCATTTCATTAAGAATTTTAGTGCATTGGTCCAACCTTTGACCAATTTATTGTCTAAGGATGTCCCATTCTAGTGGTCGAATGATTGTGAGACATCTTTTACAAAGTCTAGAAGCATGCTTGTCACACCTCCGATTATGTGACCACCCAAGTGGGATTTTTGAGCTTATGTGTGATACAAGTGATTACGCGGTCGGCATAGTGCTTAGACAAAGAGAGGATAATAGACCTTATGTAATATATTATGCTAGCAAAACACTCAATGAAGCCCAAATGAATTACACTACCACAGACGAGGAGCTGTTAGCGATAGTATTTGCATTAGATAAATTCTATTCTTACTCATTGGTTCACAGATAATAGTCTATACTGATCACTTTGCTTTGAAGTATTTGCTATCTAAGCAAGATTCNGTCCAAATGAATTACACTACCACAGACGAGGAGCTGTTAGCGATAGTATTTGCATTAGATAAATTCTATTCTTACTTATTGGTTCACAGATAATAGTCTATACTGATCACTTTGCTTTGAAGTATTTGCTATCTAAGCAAGATTCCAAACCGAGACTCATCAAGTGGATCCTCCTACTCCAAGAGTTCAATCTGACAATCAAAGACTAGAAGACAGTGGAAAACGTGGTGGTGGACCATTTATCTCGACTGGTGGTACAAGAGGCCAATGAGCACATTCGCATCCCAGATTGCTTCCCTGATGAGCAATTATTTTCAATTCATTTAGTGTGTCCTTGGCATGCTGATATATGTAATTATCTTGCAACAGGACAAATACCATCGCATTGGGGCTTGAAGGATCGAAGAAGATTTATGGCGGATGTGAAGTACTTTTACTTCAACAATCCGTACTTGTTCAAGTACTACCCTGATCAAGTTATGTAGAGATGCGTACTTGAGAATAAACAACTAGATGTCCTTGCATTTTTCATTCAGAGGCATGCGGTGGCCACTTCTCTACGAAGAAAACTTCGGCAAAAATCCTACAGTTAGGTTTTTACTAGCCCTCTCTGGTAAAGGATTGTTTTCATTTTGTAAGGAATGTGATAGATGTCAACATTTGGGTAGTGTGACCTGAAGGAACATGATGCCTTTCTCCCTTGTACTTTGTTATAGAAATATTTGATTTTTGGGGCATCGACTTCATGGGTCCCTTCCCTATGTCGTTTGGTTATCTATACATTCTACTAGTAGTGGACTATGTGTCTAAATGGGTGGAGGTTATCCCAACCAAGACTAATGACCCCTGGGTTGTAGTCAAGTTTCTCAAAAAGAACATTTTTTTTTGGAGGTTTGGGATGCCTCGTGCAATGATAAGTGATGGTGGATCACATTTCTACAATAGGCCATTTGCGTCTTTAATGCTTAAATATGGCGTTACACATAAGGTATCCACCGCATACCATCCACAAACCAATGGCCAAGCCGAGTTGGCCAATACGGAGATCAAAAATATTTTAGAGAAGATGATGGACCCCAATAGGAAATATTGGTCAAATAGACTGAGTAATGTCGTATAGGCTTACCGCACTGCCTACAAAACTATCTAGGCATGTCTTTCTATTGGCTCGCCTATGGAAAGGCTTGCCATTTGCCAGTCGAGATGGAACACAAGGCCTATTAGGCCATAAAAACTCTAAACTTCAATCTAAGAATGCTAGAGAGCATAGAAAGCTAGAACTGAATGGATTGGAAGAGATTTGAAGAGACGCATATGAGAGCTCTAAAATCTCAAAGGAGCAGACTAAGATCTTTCATGACAAATCCATTGTACAGAAGTCATTTGAGCTCGGCCAAAAAGTACTTTTATACAACTCTCGTCTCTCAATGTTTCAAAGTAAAATCCGATCTCGTTGGGATGACCCCTACCTTGTCAAGGTGGCCTACCCCAGTGGAATTGTGGAAGTCACAAACCTAGAGAATGGCTAAACATTCAAGGTCAATAGCCAAAGAATCAAGCCATTCTTTGAGGGTTTTGAAGGACAAGGAGTGGAGGAGGATTTGACGGATCCGGTGTATCCAGACTTGGTGGAGAAGTAACTAGTTTTTCTACTTTTTAGTGTATAGTTGCTTTTATTTACTTACTTTATTTTTATTTCATGTTACTTACATTCTTTTGTCATATAGTTTTGTTTTTCCTAGTTGCAGATGTTGGTATTTGGTCAAAAGCTCAAATGCGAGGCGTTCTCTAACTCTACTAATCTTTTTACTGTCCTTCATTGCACATCATTTTTTTTGTTGCATTGAGGACAATGCATGAATCAAGTTAGGGGGAGAGATGCACCATTTGCATGATACACCAATGCTTGTGGGAAATTTTGTGATATAATACCAATTTTTGTTTACATTAGTGCAAATTATGTTAAAATTTTGAAAACTTTTGTGAAAAACATCTGAATGTTGATCTGTATTCCCTTATTAAGAGTGTTTGGGTTAGGTGATATGTTGATCTTTGTTTTGAACCTTGAGCACATGAGCATATTATAGAAGTTAATCCTATGCGTGAGTATCACACGTGTATCTATTTTAGAACTCAACCGTATGTGCCCCTTGAATGTGTAATTTCAGCAATTTACGGATTGAATTCATATTTAGGCTTGACATAAATACTGGAGATGAGTAAGTAACCAAAAGAGCTTTAGTGCAAATCCTTTTTGGGATGGAACTTACATTTACTCAAGGAACAATTTTTCAATGTCAAATTTGTTCAATAATCTCATTATGTTTGTCTTGGCTAGGTGCATTTGGGTAGTAAACTGATTTTGTCTTGATATGTTCAATACCCTCCCATGCGTATCTAGAAGTGATCTCAAGCCATCTTTGAATATTTTGAGCCTTAGCCTTTTTCTTGTGGAAATATTATCCCTAGTGCCATGATTGAGCCTAACTGAAATTCGTTTCTATGCCACACATTTGACCAAGCCAATGAAAATGAGAAATCTCTATCTCACCTTGGTTGTTGCTAGAGCTGAATATGAGTGATTATAAAAGAGAAGGAAGTATGGCGTGGAAACTCAAACAAGGGGATAAATGATGTTTAAATTCAATGAGTGCAATGGAAAAAGAATGAAAATCCAAGAAAAGGAAGAAAAGAATGATCAAAAGAAAAGGAAAATGTGAAGGAAAATAAAGAAAAGAAACAAAACGTGTGGTGATGGAGTAAAGAATGAAAATCCCATGAAAATGGAGATGTTTTTGAAATAAAAGTCATTCACTTGGAACAACCCCCTTTGTTATCATATATCCTTCGTTTCTTTTGCCTCAATATCACCCCCAAGGCCCCATTATAGCCTTCGAAGTCCTAAGTCACCTAGAGAAGCATGGGAGACACATGATTTTAAAGAAAATGATGAGTTAAAATTTCAACCTAATGCCCTAGCATTATTTTCATGAGATTATGCCAAAGTTGCTTCATTTTCATACATGAACTTCATTTTTGGATTACATGTGAGCACACTTTGTTTTGTGCACAAGATTCTATCTCACATGTACACATGGAGTGCATGTCAAGATAACTATAGTGTATTTCATTGTTAAGAGTGACCTTGGGTGAATTTGGCTAGCCATTCAAATGTGGATTATGTTGCGTAAGTGCTCAAATTATTTGTCCAATTCACACACACACGAGTTTAAAAATGAATGTGTAGGTGCATACTTTAGACTAGTATTTAAGGCTATAGTGATACTCATGTGTGCTTAGTTTGGCCATCTGAGCAATGTATTAATTAGGTTCATGCTTGTCGAATAGGGAAATGTTGCTCAACTTTTGATGTTTGATAAGATTTAGTAATTTTTGTGTTATTTGAATTTATGTTTTACAATTTGGGTATTCATTTTGGTCGTTTAAGTTAGAAATTCATGACTTGTGCTTTGAAAACATCAAAATCCTAAATCATGTTGCAATTTCAGAAACGACTCTAGGCATGATCAACTAATTGTGGTTCGTAAGTGTTGTAACACCCCAAATTTTCTTTCATATATGTATATAGGTATATAGTAAATAATTGTGGTAAAAATGTGGATATGTGCAGTGATGTGTGTTTGAATTTGGTAGATTGGAAAAGTAGAGATTTAAAATGTTAGTGGAAATAATAGTTGAAATTTGGTTCTAATAAGTGAAAATATGAAATTTTAGGTCCTACAACTTGTATTAAATAGGTTTGGTATAGAAATATGTGTTAGAGAGATTTGGGATGGATTTGGTTGGCTTAGGAATGGATTGGAAATGAAAAAGGGATGAAACAGGACGTGAACAGTGCACTGGCTGCAACTTCAAGCGTCATTTCGACCTCGCTACAGTCCATATCTCTCAACACTCGAAACATGAAAGTTTTAGAGATCCTTCTTAGCAGTCCATATCATCTTGAATTATCTCCATCGGAGCTCGGATGAGAGAGTTATGCCCAGATAACGAAGTGATGTCAAAACAGCCCAATTAGCTTGAGGAGTGCACTGGCTACAACTTCAAGCCCAATGTAGACCTTGATGCACTCACTATCTCTCACAACTCAAAACATGCAAGTTTTATAGCTCTTTCTTATCATTCCATAGCATCTTGAATCATCTCAATCGGAGCTCGGATGAGAGAGTTATGCCCAGATAACAAAGCGATGTCAAAACAGTCCAATTAGCTTCGTTTAGCATTTAACGTCTCCATTTTCATCCTAAATCAAAATATATGAATAATAAGTACATTTAGGCTTCAAATAAGTATAAAAGGCTTTAAGAAGCACCCTTTATCACCTTTTATTTGCAAACAACGCAAAACTTCATTAATAGCCGGTTCGGATGGGTAAAATAGAAACTTTAGTGTTTCAGGTGTATGTTAACTTTGGTTTGAGATAAATCATAAAAATAAATGTTTTTAGGTTAAAATAACTTTAAAAATGAATCTGGAAAGTCAAAAAACCTTAGGGTAGTCATATGGATCAAATTGGAGATTCTTAGTGGCAAAACTATAATTTTGGAGAAAACTAAAACATGCTGTGAACAGTGAATTTCGGGGCTGAGGTATTTTAAACCCCATTTTCATCCCATTTTCCCTCATTTCTTTCACTCCACTCTCACCCCCACACCTCTTGGAACCCTAGAGAGCATTAGAAAGGAAGAAAGAAAGGAAAAAACAAGAAATTTAAGGGTAGATTCAAGATCAAAGCTCAAGTTCTTCCTACAAACTAAGGATTCAAGGTAGGGGTTTTCTCTCATTCATTTACATTGAGGCTAGGATATTTATATATGTATGTTTTGGCTATCAGTGGTATATATATATGCTATGGAATCATCGTCTCTTAGGCTTTTTGCAAGGATTACATGTTTTGAACAAAGTAGGATTTAATACCTATGAAATCTCCATTCTAGTTTTAAAACCCTAATTTTTGGAGAGTGATGTATTTCCTTCCTAAATGCTTTCTTTATTATGAATTTTGAAACCTTAGTGCTTTGTGTTGGGTAGAAAAATGATGTTATTGTGATCTCATGTATTTTCTTAGTTGGTTGTGGAATTGTTACATGATATATTTTGGGGATTTTGGATAGATGCTTGTAAATTGAGATAAATGTTGGAATTGTATGCTTGGTTGGGTTGTTTGTGATGCACATGAGTGAGAGGTTCCTTGTAAGAATGCTCACCCCTTCCCAAGAGGTTCCCGATAAGGATGCTTGGGAAACAATGTAGTGATTGGTGAGAGGTTCCATGTAAGGATGCTCATCCATTCTCAAGAGGTTCCCGGTAAGGATGCTTAAGAATCAAATGTGACCTAAAAGGGGGTGGAGGTTACCACAATGTATGCCACTTATCGAAATAATTGTTGGAAATTACTTATGACAATTAATGGTTATTCTTTATATGTGGTGCTCGTTTATTCATTTAAGTAATGTTTTTAAATAAACTTGAGATCCTTTCTAAATGTCACTGCTTTATTTTAAATTATGTATCTATGTTATGTTAAAATTGAGACCGACCATTTTAAATGTTTTTCTAAACCTTGTATGGGTTTGGGAGAAGTTTTCTACAGAGCTTTGTACTCACCCCTTATCGCTAACATTTTTCAAATTACTTGCTTGAGGAGGAGGACGTAAGGGTCGAGGAGCCCGCTACTTGGGAGACTCCACTGGACAGGAGTGTGGATCCCGAGGTGGATGCATAGAGCGACCTCCTTTCCTTTTGTACTAGACTAGGACATTCTTTTGGAACATTGTGTAGTCTAGCTTCTTTTGTTTATTCCGCTGCGCTTCTTTAATTAATTTTTGAGATGTAATAGCCATGACTTGGGCTTTTTCTTTTGGATAATGTTGTAAATATTCGTAGATGACAAATGAAGTCTTGTTTCTTAAGGGATTATATTAGTGCTCTCATGATATGAATGGTTTTAGAATGTAATGCCTTCTAGGGTGTGTTTTGGGGTGTTACGAAGTTGGTATCAGAGCTTAGGCTTTAGGTCTTACATGGGAGCTGTAGGTTATGGAATCACCTCTAGAGCTTTAGGACTCGGGTGAATCAAATCCTTGAGTGAAATTTTATACACGTTCTATACCTTAGCTTAACCTAATATTTAGGATGTCCTATACATCCATGAACTAAGTTATGAATTAATGTGCANTTTTATACACGTTCTATACCTTAGCTTAACCTAATATTTAGGATGTCCTATACATCCATGAACTAAGTTATGAATTGATGTGTAGGATGAATGGTGAACAAGGACGGGGATGCAGATGTGGGCGTGGCCGTGGCCATGGAGGTCAAACGAATCTACCACCACCACTACCTCCGGATGCCATGCAAGACATTTACCAAAGCTTGAGGGAGCTCACCACTTTGGTACAAATCCAAAATGGTAACAACAACCACAATGGTGGAGCTCATCCNATGCAGACGTGGGCGTGGCCGTGGCCATGGAGGTCAAACGAATCTACCACCACCACTACCTCCGGATGCCATGCAAGGCATTTACCAATGCTTGAGGGAGCTCACCACTTTGGTACAAATCCAAAATGGTAACAACAACCACAATGGTGGAGCTCATCCTCTCGCTTAAGTACCGGGTAATGGGAACGGAGACCGAAGGATGATAGCTCTTCGGGAATTCTTAAGACAACGACCACCAAATTTCCAAGGGAGCTCCAATCCTTTGGAGGCGGATAGATGGATCCGCTAAGTGAAGAAGATCTGTGATGGCATGGGAGTTGCCAAGGAGTTTAGAGTTGGTTTGGCAACCTACCTGTTTGAGGGGGAGGCCGACTATTGGTGGGATGCCATAAAGAGGAGAAAGGACACCGACACACTCACTTGGGAAGAGTTCGATTAACTTTTCTAAGATAAGTACTTCCCTGAATCAGTCAGAGACCGAATGAAGGCGGATTTTCTTGCACTATGATAGGGTAGTATTACCGTGGCTGAATATGAGAGGCGGTTCGATGAGCTCTCCCGTTATGCTATAGGATTTATATGTGCTTAGGTCGACAGGGCCAAGCACTTTTAGCAGGGTCTGAGGCCGATCATTAGGGAGAAGTTGGTAGCTCTTAGGATCCGTAATTTTGGGAACTTGGTGGACAGAGCTGCACTGGTAGAGAAAGACATAGAGGATAGCCAGCAACGACAGGGCTTCTCNGTACTTAGGTCGAAAGGGCCAAGCACTTTTAGCAGGGTCTGAGGCCGATCATTAGGGAGAAGTTGGTAGCTCTTAGGATTCGTAATTTTGGGAACTTGGTGGACAGAGCTGCACTGGTAGAGAAAGACATAGAGGATAGCCAGCAACGACAGGGCTTCTCGAGAAGAGGTCCGATCCGAATGTGTGCTAGCACTAGTGGGGCACAGAGGCCGACACCATACCGTCGTCCAGACCAGACAGGTGGACAGTGACTTTTGACAGCCCGAGGAGAGGGAGACACTCAAACTAGAGCCAGTATTACCCCATGATCCTGCTTTGCATGCAGAGGTGTGGGACATATTCGGATGCATTGTCCAATTTTTCCACCTTAGGGGCCTATCTAGACCGCCAGATAGGTACCAGCAGTCCAACCACCACCATCGAGGCCTGCACCGTAGCGATCGATACAAGATCAAGCCCCCGGCGGTGCCAACCAAGGGCGAGAATTTGATTTGACTCAGCCGGAGGAGGACATTGCCAATGCCATTGTGGAAGGTATCGTCTTTATTTACAATTCTTGGGCCCGAATATTATTTGACCCCGGTGCAACACACTCATTTGTACGCACGACATATGCACTTGATTTGTGATTGAGTTTCGCAAAGCTAGAGCATGTTATGAATATTAGCTTGCCCACGGGAGAACGGCTAGATACTAGCCGAGTCTACAAGGGGTGCGTGCTTCACATTAGGGAGCATGAATTAATTGTGGATTTGATTGCTTTAGAGATAAAGGGGTATGATGTGATTTTTGGGATGAACTTTTTGTCCGCTTTTCGGGCAGTAATGGATTGTTTCCGCAAGCGAATTATATTTCAGTTTCCAGGAGGAGTCGTTTTCAGTTTTGTGAATAATCGAGATTCCTCCCATCCATTTCCTACTANTTTTGTCTGCTTTTCGGGCAGTAATGGATTGTTTCCGTAAGCGAATTATATTTCAGTTTCCAGGAGGAGTCGTTTTCAGTTTTGTGAATAATCGAGATTCCTCCCATCCATTTCCTACTACTGTTAGTAGATTCTTAAAAGCGAAATCGAGAAGTCATTTGAGTTTCTTAGCTAGCTTGATGGGAGATGACAGAGATAAAATCCATATGGATATGGTGTTAATTGTATCAGAGTTTTCAGATGTTTTTCCCGAGGAATTACCTGGATTACCGCCATATAGGGAAATTGAATTGAAGATCGATCTCTATCCAAGAACCAAACCCATATTTATTGCTCCCTACTAGATGACACCTTTGGAGTTAAAGGAGCTAAGGAAACAATTGGATCACTTGTTGGCAATTGGGTTTATCTATCTAAGCACTTCAACTTGGGGAGCCCTGGTCTTCTTTGTGAAGAAAACGAATGAGACTCTACGATTGTGCATGGATTACTGGCGGTTGAATCGGGTTACCGTGAAGAATAAGTATCCGTTGTCGAGAATTGATGACTTATTTGATCAGCTGAACGGTTTGAAGTATTACTCCAAGATTAATCTTCACACGGGGTATCATCAGCTGCGAATTAAGGAGGAGGATATTCCTAAGACTACTTTTTGTACCTGGTATGGTCATTTCGAGTATACGATGATGCTGTTCGAATTGACTAATGCGCTTGCAGCCTTCATGGATTTGATGCACAGAGTCTTCTGGCCTTACCTCGATCAATTTGTCATTGTGTTTATCGATGACATATTGATTTACTCACAGACTCAGAAGGAATATGCTCGTCATCTCTCTATTGTGCTACAAACATTGAGAGAACATAAGTTATATGCAAAGATGAGCAAGTGTGAGTTTTGGATGAAGGAAGTGAAGTTTCTTTGCCATGTTGTGTCCGAGCAAGGAGTAGCGGTTGATCCCGTAAAGATTGAGGCCGTGNTTGCCATGTTGTGTCCGAGCAAGGAGTAGCGGTTGATCCTGTAAAGATTGAGGCCGTGATGAAATGGGAACCACTGAAGAACGTAACGGAAGTACAGAGTTTCTTGGGGTTAGCCGGCTATTATCGTAGGTTTGTGGAAGGGTTCTCCAAGCTTGCGATGCCAATGACTCGCCTTACAAAGATGGGGGAGAAATTTTTGTGGACTCAAGCGTGTGAACTAGCTTTTCACACCTTGAAGGAGAAGTTGACGACGACACCTATTCTCATTATTTCGAGCAATGGGGAAGGCTACGATGTCTACACCGATGCTTCACTACGAGGCTTGGGATGCGTTCTAATGCAAGGAGGAAAGGTAGTGGCTTATGGCTCGAGGCAACTCAAGATACATAAGCAGAATTATCCCACACACGACTTGGAACTGGCTGCGGTGGTGTCTGCTCTTAAGTTATGGAGATGTTATTTATACGGGGAGAAATTTCAAGTGTTCTTGGACCATAAAAGCCTCAAGTATATCTTCACACATAAAGACTTNGCTTGGGATGCGTTCTAATGCAAGGAGGAAAGGTAGTGGCTTATGGCTCGAGGCAACTCAAGATACATGAGCAGAATTATCCCACACACGACTTGGAACTGGCTGCGGTGGTGTCTGCTCTTAAGTTGTGGAGATGTTATTTATACGGGGAGAAATTTCAAGTGTTCTTGGACCATAAAAGCCTCAAGTATATCTTCACACATAAAGACTTGAATCTTCAGTAGAGAAAGTGGATTGAGTACTTGGAAGATTATGAGTTCATGCTCAACTACCATCCGAGGAAGGCCAATGTAGTTGCCGACACTCTTAGCAGGAAGTCTCAGGGTGAAATCAATTTTCTTGCAGTAAATAGGTGGAAAATGATTGATGCATTGAAGGAGTATGATCTATAGGTGGATGGATCAGAGTATCAATCATATCTATTCAACCTTGTAGCTCAATCGACTCTTCGGCGATGGGTAGTGGAGTTGCAATACCTGGATTTAGAACTCGATTGGATTAAAGCCCGATTGGAGAATGGAGAAGCAATTGAAGGATGGTCTTAGAAGAATGGAGAGTTGAGATATGGGGAAAAGCTATCTATTCTTGATGATTTGTCCCTAAAGAAGGAGATACTAGGAGAGTGTCATCGCTCTAAGTTTGCTATCCACTCCGGTAGCACAAAGATGTATAGTGACATAAAGCGTCAATACTGATGGAGGGGAATGAAGCGAGATGTGGCCAAGTATGTGGCAAAATGTGCGGTGTGCCAGCAGGTGAAGATTGAGCATCCAAGGCCATGAGAAGTCCTACAGTCTTTGCCTATTCCAGAGTGGAAGTGAGATCACATCACCATGGACTTCGTGTCGAGTTTACCACGGATGTCGTGCGGGCATAATGCAGTATGGGTCATTGTGGATAGACTCACCAAGTCCACTCACTTTTTGGGTATAAAGACCACGAATACATTCGAGACTTGGAGCCAGTTGTACATCCATGAGAACGTGAGGTTACACGGCATTCTGCTCTCGATTGTGTTGGATCGTGACTCTAGGTTTGTGGCGAGATTTTGGCAGAGTCTACAACAAGCGACGGAGATGGAGTTACACTTTAGTACAACTTTTCATCCCCAAATGGATGGCCAATCCAAGAAGGTGATACAGATTGTGGAGGATATGTTACGTGCTTATGCGTTGGACTTCAAGGGGAGTTGGAGCGACCACTTACCGTTGGTGGAGTTTGCTTACAACAACAGTTATCAGGAAAGTATTGGGATGACATTGTATGAAGCATTGTATGGAAGACCATGCCGATCACCAACGTGTTGGTTTGAAGCTGGCGAGAGTAGTTTGTTTGGACCGGACATTGTTCAAGAAACTATGGAGAAGATTCAACTCTTCCGAGAGAGGCTACGGATGGTGCCAAGTAAACAGAAGAGGTATGCGGACCATAGACGAAGATCCTTAGAATTCAAGGTGGAAGACTGCGTATTTCTCAAGGTGTCACCCAAGAAGGGCGCGTTTTGATTCAGCAAGAAGGGGAAGTTAGCGCTAAGATATATCGGACTGTTTGAGGTAATCAACACGGCAGGCAAGGCGGCATATCAACTTCGACTACCAGCCCAGCTATCCGGAGTACATGATGTATTCCACGTGCCTATGTTGAGAAGGTGTCACTTGGATGCAATTCCAGTCGTGAACTTGGAGGAGATTGAAATTCAAGACAGAGCAACCTATGAAGAACAACCGGTTTAAATTCTCGACGNGCGCTAAGATATATCGGACTGTTTGAGGTAATCAACACGGTAGGCAAGGCGGCATATCAACTTCGACTACCAGCCCAGCTATCCGGAGTACATGATGTATTCCACGTGCCTATGTTGAGAAGGTGTCACTTGGATGCAATTCCAGTCGTGAACTTGGAGGAGATTGAAATTCACGACAGAGCAACCTATGAAGAACAACCGGTTTAAATTCTCGACGCCCAAGAAAAAGTGTTTCGCAACAAAGGTATTAGATTGGTGAAGGTTTTGTAGCAACAACATGGAGTGGGGGAAGCTATATGGGAACCGGAGCAAGAAATGCTGGAGAAGTATCCATATTTGTTTGCTACTTGAGGTAAGTTTCGAGGATGAAACTTTCTTTAAGGGAGGTGGGTTGTAACACCACGCATTTTCTTTTATATATGTATATAGATATATAGTAAATAATTATGGTANACGACAGAGCAACCTATGAAGAACAACCGGTTTAAATTCTCGACGCCCAAGAAAAAGTGTTTCACAACAAAGGTATCAGATTGGTGAAGGTTTTGTAGCAACAACATGGAGTGGGGGAAGCTATATGGGAACCGGAGCAAGAAATGCTGGAGAAGTATCCATATTTGTTTGCTACTTGAGGTAAGTTTCGAGGATGAAACTTTCTTTAAGGGAGGTGGGTTGTAACACCACGCATTTTCTTTTATATATGTATATAGATATATAGTAAATAATTATGGTAAAAATGTGGATATGTGCAGTGATGTGTGTTTGAATTTGGTAGATTGGAAAAATAGAGATTTAAAATGTTAGTGAAAATAATAGTTAAAATTTAGTTTTAATAAGTGAAAATATGAAAGTTTAGGTCCTAGAACTTTTATTAAATAGGTTTTGTGTAGAAATATGTATTGGAGAGGTTTGGGATGGATTTGGTTGGCTTAGGAATGGAATGGAAATGGAAAAGGGATGAAACAGGATGTGAACAGTACACTGTTGTAACTTCAAGTGCAATTTCGACCTTGATGCAATCAATATCTCTCAAAATGCAAAACATCAAAGTTTTCGAGCTCTTTCTTAGCATTCCATAGCATCTTGAATCATCTCAATCGGAGCTCGGATGAGAGATTTATTCCCAAATAACGAAGTGATGTCAAAACAGCCCAATTAGTTTGAGCAGTGCACTGGCTGCAACTTCAAGCCTGATTTACACCTTGATGTGGTCAATATCTCTCAAAAATTAAAACATCAAAGTTTTAGATCTTTTTCGTTTCATTCCATAGNGAGGATGTGAACAGTACACTGTTGTAACTTCAAGTGCAATTTCGACCTTGATGCAATCAATATCTCTCAAAACGCAAAACATCAAAGTTTTCGAGCTCTTTCTTAGCATTCCATAGCATCTTGAATCATCTCAATCGGAGCTCGGATGAGAGATTTATTCCCAAATAACGAAGTGATGTCAAAACAGCCCAATTAGTTTGAGCAGTGCACTGGCTGCAACTTCAAGCCTGATTTACACCTTGATGTGGTCAATATCTCTCAAAAATTAAAACATCAAAGTTTTAGATCTTTTTCGTTTCATTCCATAGCATCTTGAATCATCTCAATCAAAGCTCGGATGACAGAGTTATGCCCAGATAACGAAGCGACGTCAAAATAGTCCAATTAGCTTCGTTTTGCATTTAACGTCTTCATTTGCATCCTAAATCAAAATATACGAATAATGAGTACATTTAGGCTTCAAATAAGTATAAACGGCTTTAAGAATCACCCTTTATTATCTTTTGTTTGCAAACAACGCAAAACTTCATTAATAGCCGGTTCAGATGGGTAAAATAGAAACTTTAGTGTTTCGGGTGTACGTTGACTTTGGTTTTGAGATAAATCATAAAAATAAATATTTCTAGGTTAAAATATTATTAAAAATGAATGTGGAATGTTGAAAAACCTTGGGATAGTCATATGGATCAAATTGGAGATTCTTAATGGCAAAATCGTAATTTTAGAGAAAANAACATTAAAAATGAATGTGTAATGTTGAAAAACCTTGGGATAGTCATATGGATCAAATTGGAGATTCTTAATGGCAAAATCGTAATTTTAGAGAAAATCAAAACAGGCCGTGAACAGTGAATTTCGGGGCCGAGGTGTTTTAAACCCCATTTTTCCTCATTTATTTCACTCCACTCTCAACCCACACCTCTTGGAACCCTAGAGAGCATTAGAGAGGAAGAAATGAAGGAAAAAAAAAAAGAGATTTAAGGGTAGATTGAAGATCAAAGCTCAAGTTCTTCCTACAAACTAAGGATTCAAGGTAGCGGTTTTCTCTCATTCACTTACATTGAGAATAGGGTATTTATATATGTATATTTTGGCTATCAATGGTATATATATATGCTATGAAATCATCCTCTCTTAGACTTTTTGCAAGAATTACATGTTTTGAACAAAGTAGGGTTTCATACCCACGAAATCTCCTTTCTAGTTTTAAAATCCTATGTTTTGGAGAGTGATGTATTTCCTTCCTAAATGCTTTCTTTATTACGGATTTCGAAACCTTAGTGCTTTGTGTTGGGTTGAAAAATGATGTTATTGTGATCTCGTGTATTTCTTAGTTGGTTGTGGAATTGTTACNAAGTTTTGGAGAGTGATGTATTTCCTTCCTAAATGCTCTCTTTATTACGGATTTCGAAACCTTAGTGCTTTGTGTTGGGTAGAAAAATGATGTTATTGTGATCTCGTGTATTTCTTAGTTGGTTGTGGAATTGTTACATGATATATTTTGGGAATTTTGGATAGATGCTTGTAAATTGAGATAAATATTGGAATTGTATGCTTGGTTGGGTTGTTTGTGATGCACATGAGTGAGAGGTTCCTTGTATGTGGTGCTCGTTTATTCATTTAAGTAATGTTTTTAAATAAAGTTGAGATCCTTTTTAAATGTCACTGCTTTATTTTAAGTTATGTATCTATGTTATGTTAAAATTTAGACCGACCATTTTAAATGCTTTTCTAAACCTTGTATGGGTTTGGGAGAATTTTTCTACAGAGCTTCGTGTTCACCCCCTATTGCTAACATTTTTCAAATTACCCACTTGAGGAGGAGGACGTAAGGGTCGAGGAGCCCGCTACTTGTGAGATTCCACTGGACGGGAATGTGGATCCGGAGGTGGACGCATAGAGCGACCTCCTTTCCTTTTGTACTAGACTAGGACATTCTTTTGAAATATTGTGTAGCCTAGCTTCTTTTGTTTATTTCGCTGCGCTTTTTTAATTAATTTTTGAGATGTAATAGTCANAATAGGACGTTCTTTTGAAATATTGTGTAGCCTAGCTTCTTTTGTTTATTTTGCTGCGCTTTTTTAATTAATTTTTGAGATGTAATAGCCATGACTTGGGCTTATTCTTTTGGATAATGTTGTAAATATTCGTGGATGACAAATGAAGTCTTGTTTCTTAAGGGATTATATTAGTGCTCTCATGATATGAATGATTTTAGAATGTAATGCCATCTAGGGTGTGTTTTGGGGTGTTACAAGTGTGGTTCAAGTTTTTGGTAGGTTAGATGCCTTAGAAAATGTGTTGAAATGTTTTGGAGTTGAGAAGTATAAGGTTGGATGTGAATTTTTGAAAAAAGGATTGGTTTTGCAACAAAAGGTTTTGCCTACTGGAATTTTTAACCTAGGCAGTAAGCAAAACCTTTTGGAAGGTTTCTATCGACCTTCCGGCAACTTTTGCACTGAAACCTAAAAACGAGGGTTTTAAGTTAGATTTTTTCAAAAANAGCAAAAGGTTTTGCCTACTGGAATTTTTAACCTAAGCAGTAAGCAAAACCTTTTGGAAGGTTTCTATCGACCTTCCAGCAACTTTTGCACTGAAACCTAAAAACGAGGGTTTTAAGTTAGATTTTTTCAAAAATCCTTTCATATTTTGCCCAAATCAAAGCATCCCAATCCCTCTCTTCTCCTCCTAATCTCTTCTAACCTTGAAATTACTTCCCCCAAATCTCAAATTTCCTACTTTTTCTTGATTAAGGTTAACTTTTAGGGTGTTTTATCCGAAAAACACCAAAGGTTCTACATAAACCCTAGAATTCCATTTCTCCTATATTTCTAAAAACCTTTTTCTTATTCTTCAATTGTCTCAACTTCTTTGTGATGGCTCGTACATATGAGATGTCTATGACNATCCGAAAAACACCAAAGGTTCTACATAAACCCTAGAATTCCATTTCTCCTACATTTCTAAAAACCTTTTTCTTCTTCTTCAATTGTCTCAACTTCTTTGTGATGGCTCGTACATATGAGATGTCTATGACGGTGGTTGAAGCTCTTGAGAGCTTATGGAGGTTGTTTTTGGTGGCTCTTGGGTTGAGGGCACTGTTGATGCTCATGGCCCATACCAAGAGTATCGGCCCCAAGACCTCTCTGCCTCCCACTAGCTCTAGCTCTCATAAGAGGGTCGGGGAGGGCCTTAGTGGCCAAGAGAGGATAACGAAGGTAGGAAACGACGCCCATAGGCAACGTATTGAGGAGAAGGACGTAACATGTGAGCGATGAGTGGATAAAGCCTCTCTTGGGCTGAGGGACGATGGTGGTGAAAATCATTGAAGAACGGGGGTTAAAGTTGTGGTTTGAGGAAGTCAAAGGGTATAACTTGGGGATGTGTAGTGGTTTTTGGTGATGATGGGAGTAAGCTAAAGACGATTGTGAGGGGCAAACCATTTGAGGTGACCCCAGACTCAATAACCATGGCAATGGGTTATGAGACCTCCTCTGACCACCTTGGTCTACCCCCACAATTTTGAAGGGGATAGGACTCTCAAGGATTACATGCCCCGCACCTACGAGGACCCGACCATGTTCACTGGAACGACGTTGGTCAGGGGCCTCGAGCATGTACACGGGGTCATGAATAAGGTTCTCCATTATAACATGATGCCTTGAGGTTCAAAGAAGAACTCAAACATTGAAAAGTTGGCATTACCGCACGCCTTTATGATGGGAGTTGTCTTTGATGTGGCATATTACATTTGGTTGGAGATGAGGGAGTTTGCCCAGGCTGCGAAGCCATAGGTAAATCTCCCTTTTGGCAGCCTAGTCACCTGTCTTTGTGACCTGGCTAATGTCAAGCATTATGCCCATGATACATTTCTCCCCCCAGATATTGGAGCGATTGGGAAGTCTAGCAGTCAGAAGAGGGTTGCTAGGACTGGGGGAAAGAGTTAGGGCCCTGAGACCACCGCCAGAGCAGTCTATGGCTGGGCCTTCTTCTTCAACACCTCCTCCTCCAGCACCTACACCAGCTCCTGATAGTACCATGCCATAGCGTATGGACACATTGGAGTCCACTATGCAGGCAATGTCTATCAGGATTGCAAGGCTCTTCTAACACACATTCCTGGGTGAGCCTTTCCCTAGAGGACCACCCCCACCCCCACCCCCACAGCCGTCAGCTGAACCCTTAACCTTTGTTCCTCTGCCATCGGTGATTGTGGAGGTGGATGACGATGATGAGGAGGAGTTAAGGACAGAGTCCGAGTCCGAGTCCGAGACTGAGGACGAGGATGCTTTTGATGAGAAGGGGGATTGAGGAGGACTGGGGATTCTTCTTTTAGTTTTTGTTTTAAGTTATGATTGTACATAGCTAGAGTTTTGTATCGACCAGTAGAAGTGTCATTAGGTTTTGGCCATTTCTATTTTGGAACTTAAACTATTGTAAAGAAATTTTTTTTTTTGAAATGATCAATGAAATAACACATTTTTTTAGTTTAAATCATTGCCCAAAGCTATTTTTTCAATTGTAATATGATTTGTGTATTTTGAATGTTTTGGATGGTGTGGTGGTATGAATGAATTTTGTCTTAATTTTATAGCCATGCTTGGAAATAATGTTTGCTAGGGATTAGAAAAACTCAAGTTGGGGGGTGTGATTAGCACAAAAACATGACATATTTTGAATGCTAGTATGCAATTTTATACTTGTTTGTGTCATGAAATTGGGGAAAAATGTGTCTAATCTTCGTTTTGATGGAGTTTTGTGTGAATGCAGGCTAAAATGTTGTAAATGAGATGAGGTAAACTCCCATTGAAGTGTTTGAATTCAATGAAGAGGAGGGGGTAGTTTAAAAGAAGGTTTGGAGGGAGAAGAAATCAAGAAAATTCAAATTGGTTGAAAGCTTTCCGGATGTTTTGGGTAAAAACCTTCCGAAAGGTTTTACCTTGGATTTCTTTTTCATTGCCAAAACTTTCTAGAAGGTTTTTTCTACTGGAATAAAACCTTCCAGAAGGTTTTTCCTACTATAGTGAAACCTTCCAGAAGGTTTTGGCAACTGGAATGAATCTTCTGGAAGGTCTCTGTTCACCTTCCGGAAGGTTTTTGCCAGATTGCCCGGATAGCCTGTAACTCACCTTAGCAACTTTGGGGGTCCCACTAGACATTCTCTTACCTGCCCCTGACACTCCTTACATATTGGACACCCCTTCCTCAACCGACTTTGGACTTTTGGAGCATTGGGCATTAATGTGGAGAGAAGAGAGAGAAGATGCTGGGTGTGGAGACAAGGTCTGCACCAGCTTGCACCAACCCATCCTTTGCAGCCCCCTATGATTGGAATGACATCACTCAAGCTTGGGGGACACTCCAATAAAGGATACAAATTGTAATATAGAGGGAGAGAGTCTAAGGAAGAAGATGAATAGTGTTAGAGAGAGAAGTTGAGATTTTTGCATTTTTTTCCACACATTGCCTTGTAATTTCTTGTAAGAATCTTCTAAGCTTTGTTTGAAGTCTTTAATGCCATTTATTGCAAGTTGCTTTCAAGTTTAGTCTTTAATCCAAGTTTTCACCATTAATGCATTCAAGTTCTTCATTTCTTAGTTTTAAAATGGGTATTAAATGTATTCTCTTTTAGTTTATGTTTTCTTGCATTAATTTAGCTAAAATCTTCATTGCTCTATAATTTTTGTCCATTACATTATTGTCTTTCCTTTAAGTACGAGTAGCTAAGTCTTTAAGTTGGCTAATCCAAGAGAGACCTCTTATTGGGTATGCCATTTCAACTCATCTTCTTTCCTCCCCTTAGTGTACGATGGTTCGGTTTGACTGGGTTAAGTGTGGACATGGTTGTAAGTCTTTGATATCCCGTAGACTTGTCATGATTTATGCTTGAATCCTCACTTCCATCTCGTCCCTTGCTTCCCACAAATCAATCATTCATCTATGCACCATTGGAGGAAGGTTTCGAGTTGACTTGGCATTCCCATTAGAGTGAACCTTTTGGATTAGCCAACACTTGTTTCCCATTTCAATTTCATTAAGAAAAAATCCCAGACCAAACTTTAACAACAAAAGATTTTACACTTTGCTTTTTACCAAAATCACCTTCAACATGCTTCAGCTCCTTCCTTGAGGAGACGACCATGGAATACGATTTCAAGTAAAACATGACGAGAAAAAATCTCTCTGCGCTTGGAGAGCATTTTTGTTCATACACATACATGTCTTACATTTCATTCATCCACTACTCTGTTGCCCTTTCTTTTGGCATCATTCCAAGAGAGAGTGACACTCCCCTCTACACATACACTATATACATTGAGGGATGATGTGCGAAGGTTAGGATATAGCAACGGAGTGAACCAAGCAGTATGATTTATGGAAAATGATCTTAGGCCATTTGTGATTTAATCTTGAGCCTTAACCATTTGTTTTGCAAAACTATATCCCTAGTAAGCCGTGATTGAGTCTAAAAGTATAATTTCTTTTCTTAAAACCCATAAGTTAACGAAGCCACATAAAGTATTTGACCAACCCTTGCTAGCTAATTTTCTTGCACCCTCTCCTCAAGAAAGTATTATGCGAAAAAGGAGAAAGGAAGACAATGGTGACTACAGTTCAGGAAGAAAAGAATCTGTTAAGAAAAAAGGGAAAAGAAAAAGAAAAAGCAATGAAGCAAAGAAAGATATTAGTCAAGAGAAAGCAAAAAAATGGGATTGAAAATGGAGAATACCACGTGTGAAAGTTTTTGAAAAATAAGGAAGAGGTGTCCAACATAAATCAAGAACGGATAGCTTTTTGAAAACCTTTGATGTCGTTTCTTAAACCCATNATATATTAGTCAAGAGAAAGCAAAAAAATGGGATTGAAAATGGAGAATACCACGTGTGAAAGTTTTTGAAAAATAAGGAAGAGATGTCCAACATAAATCAAGAACGGATAGCTTTTTGAAAACCTTTGATGTCGTTTCTTAAACCCATTACCCTTGGCCACGTTATAACCCAAATAAAGTCCTTTTTGATTCCAAAATTCATGCATATGTATTATTTCCACCTATTCATCAAAATAAGGAGAGTGTTGATAATGTTGTTTAACGCAGTGTTAATATTCTTTCATGAGATTATGCCAAATTCTAGTTTTATTCAAATAACCTTTCTTTTGGTATATTACATGTCCTATTACTTTGCTTTGATAACAATATTCTTACCATATGTAATTTTTGAGTGACAACCACTAAAAATTGAGTGTGTTCTTTGCTGAGTGATTTTCATGAAAGGATTGGCGTCAAAACTAATTCTTGTACAACAAAGTGAAGGGTGGTGATATTTCCTAAGTGATTTTTGAAATAAAGGAATTCCTGTGCACACACACATAAGTTTTTCTGAAAATATATAGAATAGTGTTGCAACTAATGTGTGTTACTCTTATAGTGATTGGGAAAAGGAGGTATCTTGGCAATAAAGAGGAATGGTGATTTAATTTTATTTGTGAAAATTATGAATTACAGAATCCTAACCATTGAAGTTGGAAGGTATCTTCACTAAAAATCATCACGAGACAAAACACGTCCACTAGAGATCACCTAGGGGCTTAACGGCTTGTTGCATATGCTAAATGCAATCGTAGAATCTATGAAAATGATTTCATTTTGTTGTTTATTTTTATTATTTGGGAATAGTAATGTTTGATTGAGGGAAGTGATTAACCCTAAATAATGCATGAATGAATTAGGATGTAAAGTTCATTGTGTGCTTAAATTAGGTTAAACCAATTAAGTTAGAGAATATTAGGGTTAATGTGTAAATTGGACATTTTGTAGGGTTTCGTGCGAAAATAAGAAAACTTAGGAGGACTAAGGTGTGCAAGCTGAATAAGGAAGGGGAGGTATGTGCAAATATTAAACTATTACATAAAGCAAAGAGACTGCCAAACATGCAAAAACCAGAGGAATGCCTCGTTAGGACAGTGGTGGCAGTGCCCAGACGGTGCTGCAACCTCTTAACTCTCTTCTCTCTCCTATTGGTCCACTTGAGCAACAAAAGGCTATGATTGGATGAATAGGGTGTCGGTCGCCTCAAATTTCCATTCGGTGCCTATAAATAGCCTGCTTTAGCGATTTTTTAGTAGGATTTACCAGAGTTCAGTCCAGGAAAGAGGGAAGGAAAGAGAAAGAAAAGGAAGAGTGATGCCTTACTAGAATCACTTCCAGCCAGAATTTTTTGTACTTCTACATTTCTGTCTATCCATTCTACTTGGAGGGTTGAACCTCTCCCACTTTTGTGCCCAAGTCGGTAATAGAGTGGCAATGTTTTAGCTATTCCTCAAGGAACGACTTTTTGTAATTTGTTTTCGGTTATAATGGGATTGTACCACTCCTTTTGCTTGTCTATAGCAGTGAGGCATAGGTAGTTCATTTATACTCTTCGGTGAAGGCTGAATACATGTGTAATATTGTTGTGTTATGAGAATGCCAATGTTTCACTTATGCATTAATGTTTATACCTCCTTTAATTGATGGATGACTATATTTATAGTATGCTCATGGTTATGAACACCGAGAAAAGCCTGTACAAAATGATTCACAATGATTGTACAAAGAAAGAGTCACATGCATTAGAGTTTATACAAATTAATAAGTCGAGGGCTTCAAGCTTTTGGGACAAGGTAGCCATTCTGGCCCTTAGGTCATCATTTTCTTTTAACCAAAAATAAATTACAAAGAGTCCTGTCCTTCCCTGAAGAATAGCTGAAACACTGCCACTCTTTTCACTGACTAGGGCACAAAAGTGGGAGAGGTTCAACTCTCTAGGTAGAAAGGATAGACAAAAATGTAGAAGTAGAGAAAATTCTTGCTAGAAGTGATTCTAGTAGGTGAATTGATCCGAAATGTGTACACCCAAGTGCAGGCGGTCAAGCTGTAGTACTAATCTGGTTAAGTTCGGAGTCGAATCCAGAGGGAACTATGATCAGTGTTTTGAAGTAAGTAGTGCTAGAGACCAAGTAACTAGAAACCTTGAGAGTTTGAAGTTATGGGGTTTGCTGGATAGAATATAAGATTCTTTCCAATTAATTGTTTTCTAGACAAAATATAAGATAAATTATCAAAGGTAACTGCCACTCTTTAGCTCGAGGATTAGAACATGTAATTAATCATCTGGTTTATTATACTCGTGCTTTATAACTCAATTAACCCCCATGTCAACAATAAGTTAATCGGAAGAGAAAGATGGACTGTGAGAATTAAGCCCATAGTTTCGATGCCTTTCTAGAAGTTTACAAAAATTGTTTGTGTCAAGACTCAACCTGTCTACAAACACGCAAGTGTTTCTACAAGGCATCCAACTATGACATTAATGTTCCATTCTTTAAATAAAGCACAATAATGGTGAAGATTGAAATGTTGTTATAAAGATCTAGTTGGAGTACTTGCCTTTAACCAACGNTTGTGCTTTATAACTCAATTAACCCCCATGTCAACAATAAGTTAATTGGAAGAGAAAGATGGACTGTGAGAATTAAGCCCATAGTTTCGATGCCTTTCTAGAAGTTTACAAAAATTGTTTGTGTCAAGACTCAACCTGTCTACAAACACGCAAGTGTTTCTACAAGGCATCCAACTATGACATTAATGTTCCATTCTTTAAATAAAGCACAATAATGGTGAAGATTGAAATGTTGTTATAAAGATCTAGTTGGAGTACTTGCCTTTAACCAACGGTCTTTCTATGCAAGAGTCATCCGTGTCATAGAAAGAACCCTCGATTATACAAAGTAACTTAGCTTTGCTATACACATTCAATCATTCAGTAAGCAAGTG
Organism: Ilex paraguariensis; assembly: GCA_963454935.2. NCBI lineage: Eukaryota > Viridiplantae > Streptophyta > Magnoliopsida > Aquifoliales > Aquifoliaceae > Ilex > Ilex paraguariensis. The sequence goes on along the minus strand of CAUOFW020001836.1, from coordinate 1,998,327 downwards.
GAATATAAAGCATTAAAGTATAAAAGAAATGCACAAATAAAACTTCCGGATAATTTATACATATTCATCACCCCCTTACTAAAGAGTGAATGAAGAACTACATATCCAAATATCCACAACCATCTACCGAAGAAGAAACTTACATCCACAAAGAAGAAACAACATCACACAAGAAGAAACAACATCACACAAGAAGAAACAAACATCCATAACAAACTACAATCAAGAATGGGAATCCCTCTCTCAATCTCCTCTATCTCACTTTTCCCCGGATCCACCATCTCCACCAACTCCACCATGCCCACCCCCCAGAAGGCAAAGGATCTCATCCTACTTAGCTTCAATGCTAAGCATGATGTCTAGTAGAGAGCGTTGGGCGCTGGTGCTAGAGCTGGGTCCTGCCTCCCGGGGATGCTCTCTCTCTTCTTCCTGGTCGAGCTTATTTTGCACCTCATCCACTCCTTGGGTAAGGGGCTCTTGAGTTGGTGTATAACACATGGAAGGTAGCTTGACCCTTGGAGGCATGATGTTTCAGGTTTGAGGGTGTTAAGGCTTGAAAATTTTGATTTTCTTGTGGGAATGATGATAAATGACGTGGGAATGGCTTTGGGAAGGTTGATTTTGGGTGAAAATTGAAAATGAGAGGTATTTTGAGGGCTGGGTAATGAAGAATCGCCCTAGGGTATTAAGTTTCCTCAAGGGTTCTGAGGTTTTGAAATGGGAAGACGAACTAGGCTTTTATAGCCCGAGAAGTGACGTTCAAACATTAATGACGTTCGAACATATGTAGAAGGAACATATGTAGAAGGATTTTTAAAAGATCATTCGAACATGGATGGCATTCGAAGGTTGTGAGCTCCCAGTACTTTTGCGTTTTGTCAGAGACCAAAGTACTGTTAGCTTTTCTCGTTCGAACTATCCATTGGCGTTCAAACTTGATGAGCTCCTAGTACTTTTTGTTTCCATCAGAGGCTGAGTACTGCAAGCAAGTGACGTTCGAACGTCACTTAGAGCTCGAACGTTGAATCAAAAATCAAAAATCAAAAATTTTCCTGTACTACACTATACACAATCAGAGAGGTTTATACACATAATTTTGAACCAAAAATTTCATGGCGTCTTAGGACAAGTCCCTACCCACGCTTTTGGTTGGTATTTTAGGACGTTCCTTATTTGGTCGTATTTTCATTTTAGTCAAAAAATTTTGTACCAAAATATTTTTACACTCTTTACAAAAATTTGGACCCTTGGCTTTCATCCCAACAAAAGTATAATTTCCTACAGAGAATAATATAATCCAAGTCTCCCTCTGTATTTGTGTAGTTCGAACAACTAGTGACTTTCCCAATTTTCTCTCTCAGAAACCAATTAATCAGAGTATCAGAATAGCATGGCGTATAAGGGTAATCCTTACTCGGCCCATTCACTATCCATTCTAATTGATCGAGTGCGCGACCGAAAATTGGTTCAAAACATTGATTATACCTTTTCTCGTGAAAGACTCTACCACACTATTTACAGGCACCAAGTTTTTTGGCACGACGGCGTTTAGCAAAAGTGTTTCTACCACATAGGGGTTTCGCTTATTCTTCTCGAATCTCATTCTTTCTTACCAATCTTGCTTTTCTCATGATCAAAAAATGCACATCAGGTGGAAAAGTGCGTAAAATTCCCAGACTAAACCAAAAATATTTAACATCCATGCTTTCTATGCTTTATGACTCACCATCTGATTTTTTAACGTCTGCTAGTGACAAAGACGATTAAAGCTGACTCACAGACATAATCATTAATTTATATGAAATACAGGACAAGGTACACAATATTATCAGAAACAGGAACAAAAAAAGAAATATTTACGGGCACAAAATANATATTTAACATCCATGCTTTCTATGCTTTATGACTCACCATCTGATTTTTTAACGTCTGGTAGTCACAAAGACGATTAAAGCTGACTCACAGACATAATCATTAATTTATATGAAATACAGGACAAGGTACACAATATTATCAGAAACAGGAACAAAAAAAAAATATTTACGGGCACAAAATATGAACTATAGTTCTCACCCCCCAACCTAAACTAAACATTGTCCCTAATGTTTCAAATTTACCAGTGTATGGATCTTGGAGATGAGGTTGAAAGGTAGTGATATGTTCATCTATTGACACTTACAAGAAAAATACATAAATTAATCATCTCTATGTAGATCTAGGTTTCGGGTGGGCTAGTAAGCCTTGTCTGTGAGNAAAATATTTACGGGCACAAAATATGAACTATAGTTCTCACCCCCCAACCTAAACTGAACATTGTCCCTAATGTTTCAAATTTACCAGTGTATGGATCTTGGAGATGAGGTTGAAAGGTAGTGATTTGTTCATCTATTGACACTTACAAGAAAAATACATAAATTAATCATCTCTATGTAGATCTAGGTTTCGGGTGGGCTAGTAAGCCTTGTCTGTGAGTGCGAAGAGAAGCAGANGTGATATGTTCATCTATTGACACTTACAAGAAAAATACATAAATTAATCATCTCTATGTAGATCTAGGTTTCGGGTGGGCTAGTAAGCCTTGTCTGTGAGTGCGAAGAGAAGCAGAACACCCATAAACAAATACAACATCAAAATACAAAGCATGAAACATAGGATTGTGTCTATGGAGTGTGTGGTCATGGGTCTGGGTAGGATTGTGTCTATGGAGTGTGTGGTCATGGGTCTGGGTTGTGTTTACAGAAGGTCGCGAACAACGAAGAAGAAGAAGAAAGAAAAAGGGAAAGACGGTGGGGAAAAAGGGGGTGGGGGCTTTTATAAAGGCGTTTTCGTGGGTCAGTTTTGATCGGGATTTTCTTGACCCAACTTCTTTTTGTGTCGGCAGGCGTGAATCTTTGAGGGATATTTTGGGTCCATTAAAAGAATGGTTTCCATATTTTTAACAAAATCCTCCAAAAATGGTTNCAAGTGACGTTCGAACGTCACTTAGAGCTCGAACGTTGAATCAAAAATCAAAAATCAAAAATTTTCCTGTACTACACTATACACAATCAGAGAGGTTTATACACATAATTTTGAACCAAAAATTTCATGGCGTCTTAGGACAAGTCCCTACCCACGCTTTTGGTTGGTATTTTAGGACGTTCCTTATTTGGTCGTATTTTCATTTTAGTCAAAAAATTTTGTACCAAAATATTTTTACACTCTTTACAAAAATTTGGACCCTTGGCTTTCATCCCAACAAAAGTATAATTTCCTACAGAGAATAATATAATCCAAGTCTCCCTCTGTATTTGTGTAGTTCGAACAACTAGTGACTTTCCCAATTTTCTCTCTCAGAAACCAATTAATCAGAGTATCAAAATAGCATGGCGTATAAGGGTAATCCTTACTCGGCCCATTCACTATCCATTCTAATTGATCGAGTGCGCGACCGAAAATTGGTTCAAAACATTGATTATACCTTTTCTCGTGAAAGACTCTACCACACTATTTACAGGCACCAAGTTTTTTGGCACGACGGCGTTTAGCAAAAGTGTTTCTACCACATAGGGGTTTCGCTTATTCTTCTCGAATCTCATTCTTTCTTACCAATCTTGCTTTTCTCATGATCAAAAAATGCACATCAGGTGGAAAAGTGCGTAAAATTCCCAGACTAAACCAAAAATATTTAACATCCATGCTTTCTATGCTTTATGACTCACCATCTGATTTTTTAACGTCTGGTAGTCACAAAGACGATTAAAGCTGACTCACAGACATAATCATTAATTTATATGAAATACAGGACAAGGTACACAATATTATCAGAAACAGGAACAAAAAAAGAAATATTTACGGGCACAAAATATGAACTATAGTTCTCACCCCCCAACCTAAACTAAACATTGTCCCTAATGTTTCAAATTTACCAGTGTATGGATCTTGGAGATGAGGTTGAAAGGTAGTGATATGTTCATCTATTGACACTTACAAGAAAAATACATAAATTAATCATCTCTATGTAGATCTAGGTTTCGGGTGGGCTAGTAAGCCTTGTCTGTGAGTGCGAAGAGAAGCAGAACACCCATAAACAAATACAACCTCAAAATACAAAGCATGAAACATAGGATTGTGTCTATGGAGTGTGTGGTCATGGGTCTGGGTTGTGTTTACAGAAGGTCGCGAACAACGAAGAAGAAGAAGAAAGAAAAAGGGAAAGACGGTGGGGAAAAAGGGGGTGGGGGCTTTTATAAAGGCGTTTTCGTGGGTCAGTTTTGATCGGGATTTTCTTGACCCAACCTCTTTTTGTGTCGGCAGGCGTGAATCTTTGAGGGATATTTTGGGTCCATTAAAAGAATGGTTTCCATATTTTTAACAAAATCCTCCAAAAATGGTTTCAACCGCGGACCATTAACAGTAAAGATATTACTGTTCGAGGGGTTTTCCACTTCTATTGCTCCGTGTCCAATCATCTTTTTGACAATATAAGGTCCAGTCCATCTTAACTTCAAGTTACCAAGAAAAAGGCAGAGTCTTGAATTAAACAATAGAACTTTTTGAGCAAGTTCAAAAGACTTCCGCACTATTTTCTTGTCATGAAAAATTTTCATCCTGGATTTCGCAATCTTAGCATTCTTATATGCTTCATTTCTCAATTCCTCCAATTCGTTAATCTGAAGTTTCCTTGACAATTCGACCTCATCCAGATCAAAGTTAATTGCTTTAATGACCCAGTATGTCCTGTGTTTCAATTCCACAGGTAAGTGACAAGGCTTGCCATAGACTAATCGATACGGAAACATGCCCAAAATTATTTTAAAAGCAGTGTGATATGCCTAGAGTGCATTGCTTGACAAAATTCCTTGTAGTTTCCTAACCTCTAAACATCACCTTTTGCATGTATAGAATATGGATGAAGGGGAGTTTCACTCTCCTATGGGTGATGTCAAAAGAAAGGGCAAGGAGATGGGGGAAAATGAAATGATAGTAATGTGATGTGTGAATGCACAAAAAATGTGTGTGTGTGTGTAAAAAAGTGCTCCCCAAGTGCAAGGAAACTTTTGCGGGTCGTGTTTTACTTGGTGGTATTCCAAGGTCATTTCCACGGGAAAGGAAGTAAACCGAGGTGTGAAACCTGAGGAAATTTGAACTTTTTTCGACTAAGGGCAAAATGATAGTTTGCCACTATTATGCAGGATCAAAAGGCATATTCTATAGATCTTGGATGGAGGAACGGACTTCACCGTTAGATTCGTATCGTGAAATTGAGCTACTATGTCAAATTTCGTCGAATTTCAAGATAGTAGGATTTTACACATTTTTTAAGATGATTGGGTGACGAATGAACTTTTAAATGTCCCCAAAAAAAGAAATTATAAAATTTCCTTATAATTGAATAAAAGTTCAAATAAAATTTAATTAAATTGAAACTAGAATTTAATTAAGTCATTTCGAATTAAAAACGGATCCGGAAGTGATAAACCAGCGGGGCAATGTGGACCGCGCAATTTAAAGTATAAATAGGGCTTAAATATCTAAAAAATCAGATATTTTGCTCATTTTCTGGCTGGTTCCAATGTTGGAGAAGAGAGAAAAGAGAGAGAAGAGAGAAATATTGATTTTCAAGGCTTTCTCCTCTGATCCACCAAGTTCCGTCGAATGGAATCCGCGAATCCAAGAATTAAAGTTGGTCTACGCGAAGAGGGCTACGCCTACGTACCAAGAACGAATATTTTTGCCGAAGATTCAAAGACGGAGCTTTGGGAAAATCAAAGATTTTGGAGCTAGGAGGTGCCTAGAGGGTTCTACCTTTCTTTTATGCTTCAAGAGGTAGGGATTCTCCTACTTGGGTTGATTTCTTACCTAGTTTGTATTAGGGAATGTGTAAGGATGTAGAAAAACCTAGGTCTTTTGACTATGGTTATGGAAATGGGTGTGGAATTTGGCCTAGACCAATTCCTAGTTAAGTTCNAATTCGACCTCATCCAGATCAAAGTTAATTGCTTTAATGACCCAGTATGTCCTGTGTTTCAATTCCACAGGTAAGTGACAAGGCTTGCCATAGACTAATCGATACGGAAACATGCCCAAAATTATTTTAAAAGCAGTGTGATATGCCTAGAGTGCATTGCTTGACAAAATTCCTTGTAGTTTCCTAACCTCTAAACATCACCTTTTGCATGTATAGAATATGGATGAAGGGGAGTTTCACTCTCCTATGGGTGATGTCAAAAGAAAGGGCAAGGAGATGGGGGAAAATGAAATGATAGTAATGTGATGTGTGAATGCACAAAAAATGTGTGTGTGTGTGTAAAAAAGTGCTCCCCAAGTGCAAGGANTAAAAAAGTGCTCCCCAAGCGCAAGGAAACTTTTGCGGGTCGTGTTTTACTTGGTGGTATTCCAAGGTCATTTCCANTGTAAAAAAGTGCTCCCCAAGTGCAAGGAAACTTTTGCGGGTCGTGTTTTACTTGGTGGTATTCCAAGGTCATTTCCACGGGAAAGGAAGTAAACCGAGGTGTGAAACCTGAGGAAATTTGAACTTTTTTCGACTAAGGGCAAAATGATAGTTTGCCACTATTATGCAGGATCAAAAGGCATATTCTATAGATCTTGGATGGAGGAACAGACTTCACCGTTAGATTCGTATCGTGAAATTGAGCTACTATGTCAAATTTCGTCGAATTTCAAGATAGTAGGATTTTACACATTTTTTAAGATGATTGGGTGACGAATGAACTTTTAAATGTCCCCAAAAAAAGAAATTATAAAATTTCCTTATAATTGAATAAAAGTTCAAATAAAATTTAATTAAATTGAAACTGGAATTTAATTAAGTCGTTTCGAATTAAAAACGGATCCGGAAGTGATAAACCAGCGGGGCAATGTGGACCGCGCAATTTAAAGTATAAATNTATAATTGAATAAAAGTTCAAATAAAATTTAATTAAATTGAAACTAGAATTTAATTAAGTCATTTCGAATTAAAAACGGATCCGGAAGTGATAAACCAGCGGGGCAATGTGGACCGCGCAATTTAAAGTATAAATAGGGCTTAAATATCTAAAAAATCAGATATTTTGCTCATTTTCTGGCTGGTTCCAATGTTGGAGAAGAGAGAAAAGAGAGAGAAGAGAGAAATATTGATTTTCAAGGCTTTCTCCTCTGATCCGCCAAGTTCCGTCGAATGGAATCCGCGAATCCAAGAATTAAAGTTGGTCTACGCGAAGAGGGCTACGCGTACGTACCAAGAACGAATATTTTTGCCGAAGATTCAAAGACGGAGCTTTGGGAAAANCTGATCCACCAAGTTCCGTCGAATGGAATCCGCGAATCCAAGAATTAAAGTTGGTCTACGCGAAGAGGGCTACGCCTACGTACCAAGAACGAATATTTTTGCCGAAGATTCAAAGACGGAGCTTTGGGAAAATCAAAGATTTTGGAGCTAGGAGGTGCCTAGAGGGTTCTACCTTTCTTTTATGCTTCAAGAGGTAGGGATTCTCCTACTTGGGTTGATTTCTTACCTAGTTTGTATTAGGGAATGTGTAAGGATGTAGAAAAACCTAGGTCTTTTNAGTTCGACCTCATCCAGATCAAAGTTAATTGCTTTAATGACCCAGTATGTCCTGTGTTTCAATTCCACGGGTAAGTGACAAGGCTTGCCATAGACTAATCGATACGGAAACATGCCCAAAATTATTTTAAAAGCAGTGTGATATGCCTAGAGTGCATTGCTTGACAAAATTCCTTGTAGTTTCCTAACCTCTAAACATCACCTTTTGCATGTATAGAATATGGATGNTAGGTAATTTAATGTTGTTATTTTGAGGTAAATAACATGTTTGAATTGTTGCGATATGTGGATTTATGCTTATATGTGTATTGAGCATAATAATGATTTATGGAATTTATATGCTTATGATATGAATTGCCATAGGATATGTGGATAAATTTCTCATTTGGCATCCATTGCATTTTGGGCATGAGGTTGCATCACATTCATGGGCTTAGGCATGAGTGTGGGTGTGTATACATGAAGTAATCAATACCACTCTTGGTAATTGATATGTGGATTCGGAGATGTTGGATCGAAGATCCTTTGGAGTCGCATGTTGCATGAGAAAAACTTGTGCCGGGTATAGCAAGTAGGGCTAGCCACTCCCTCGGGTGAAAAACCCGGCCACTTGGTTCATACACTTCCCTGAGGTGAAATTTTAGAAAAGTGTAATGGCGTACGGAGCCAGCGGTGTGATTCTGGAATCCGATACCCAACAAAGACACATATTTTTATTGTATAAAATATTCATTTGATGGAAAACATCCAAGAATGAATTGGTTTTATGACATATGGTTTTGTTTCAAAATGATCTTTGGATGTATTTCATCAAAGACAACGGTTTTACACATATGCATCGCATTGTGTTGTGGGAGTCGATGAGGACTCGGAGTAAGATGCGTGAGTGAGTTTCAACACATTACATGTCATGGCATCATGGTTTACCAACATTGAATCCTATGTTATTGTTGGAATAGAATAATTGTTATAATTTTTGCATGTGCTTATTGCATATGCNGAAGTAAGATGCATGAGTGAGTTGCAACACATTACATGTCATGGCATCATGGTTTACCAACATTGAATCCTATGTTATTGTTGGAATAGAATAATTGTTATAATTTTTGCATGTGCTTATTGCATATGCATTCTAGGGGGGGGGAGTAGCCTCTGTAGGAAATTTTCTACTGAGCGTTACTCACCTTATACGAGAAAATTTTTAGGTATGGGGCATATTCCAGTAGATGACACACATTCGGGGCTTCTAAGGTGAGGAAGAGCCGAATTGTGGCTCTTGGACAGAGTTTGACGTAAAACTTTTGGTTTAAATTCCATTTTGGCATGTAAATTATATGGAATGGGTCATAATAGACTTGTATGAATCATGTAAATTGTAGAAAACATCTTTATACATGTTTGGGATAGATTTGGAAAGGTTTTTATTGGATTGGAAATGAAAAACTGATGAACAAATAAAATTTTGGACAAAATCTACCGGTAGCTAACAGGTAGTACCTGTTTGGCTGGCAATAACTACCGGTAGCCAATAGGTAGTACCTGTACAGCAGGCACTAACTACCAATAGCTAACAGGTAGTACCTGTCTAGCAGGCAATGACTACCGATAGTCAACAGGTAGTACCTATCTAGTGGGAAACACCTACCAGTAGCTTATAGGTAGAACTTCTATTGGTAAACACCTATCGGTAGCTCTTCCAAAAACTTGAAAAATCCAAAATTGTTTTGTTAACCTTTTGAACTTCATTTTCTTAAGATCCAATGAGACAAATGGACATTAAATGAGGTGTATTCTGGTATGTTGGACCTCCGTTGAATTAAAAGATTAAAGGAAAACGGGTTACATGTGTGAGTTAAAATCCCGGGTATTGGGATATTATTGGTGAGATGTTGGCTCAAGTGACACTCATAGGCATTTTGTGGGTTGACGGGTTGTCAACGGGACCCCCAGTTTTAGGGGCGTCACATTAGGGGAAGGTGATTTTGGGAAAAAGAATGTGTAAAAATCTTTGGTTGTTGGAAGTTGTTTGGTGAAGTTTGTTTTGATACAAATAAAATAAGAAACAAATATTGGCAAATCTCAAAGGTCACTCCAATAGGAATACCATCTCAACTTGAAACCCTCCTCCAATAGAGTATGAATGAAAGATTGATTCGTGGGAAGCTAGGGATACAATTGGTGAGCATCTAAGCATAAACTGTGACTAGGCCTATGGAATATCAAAGACTCACCAAGTTATCCACCCTCAACCCAGTCAAACCGAACCTTTGGACTTTGAAAGAAGGGAGGAGAATGAGTTGAAATGGTATACCCAAGTGGAGGTTCCCCTTAGTTTTGCCTCTACTCATCTTAAAATGAAATTGACAATGTAATGAGAGTGCATTGCAGAGATATGAAGTTCTAGAGTAACTAGACACATGAAAGCATAAGCTATAAGAGAGTATATTGAATACCCATTTGAAAACTAAGGAAATGAAGAAGTTTGATGCATTAATGGTGAAAGCTTTAAAAGAGCATTAAACTTGCATTGAACTGGAAAGAAAACAACATTAATGACATTAAATGAAGTTCTAAAGATTCATACCAGAGATTACAAGACAATGTATTGAAATAAATGCAAAAAATCTCAATTTTCTCTCACTAGACATTATTCATTATCTTCTACCAGACCTTCTCTCTCTATATCTCTGTGTAATGTGTAGAATGCTGAATAATGGAGTCTTTTTCCTGCCAAAAACGTGCATGGAGAGGTGCCCTAGAGTCCAGAAATGACCTCCATCTATAAAGATGTAGGAGGAATGGCTTGGGCAGCGGGGTTGCAGAGGTTGTCTGCACACCCAACTCCACTTCTCTTCCCTCTCCTCATTGGTAGCCAAGCTTCCAAAAGTCCAAGATGGGTGTACCAAGGGGTGTTCTAAGTGTTGAGCGTGTCAGGGAGTTGTAGGAGGATGTCTTGGTGGGACCCTCAAAGTAGCAGGTTTGAGTTATAGAGCATTTGGGCATATCAGGCAAATCGTACCAGTACGTGCACCGGTACGCCGAACTCCAGTAGCCTCAGCATACCGGTACGGTTTGGCTGGTTTTCTGATTTTCTGATTTCCTCCTCTCCTGAGCTATCTTTTCATCCCCATTCATCCCAAATGGTTTGGGAAGGCCTTAAGAGGCCTCATTTGGTACTTGTTAACTGCAGACACCAAATATCATCGTTAAAAACTCAATTAACACAACTCCCATTATTTAATCTCCAAAAGCAATCAAACCAAGATAATTAGCACGTAAAAATGTACAAATTTTTGTGCTAATCACACCCCCCAACTAGGGTTTTGCTAGTCCCTTAGCAAAATTTAATTTCAAAACAGCATAGCAAGACTAACACATAACAATCCTCCGTAAATCAAAATACAAAATCGTAATGCAATATACAAAATAAATATGGACAAGATGGAACATAATTGTGGTATTTCACTACTGTGTTTCAAAGTTGGAGTACGTGGAGTCAAACAGACAAAAATTGGGCTATTTCATATAGATTCTTTTACCAAGCCAATAACCCCATCCTAAATTGAGTACAACCCAACACAAAATAAAAAGACAAATGCTACACAACTACTCTTCATCCTCCTCTCCATCATCATCATCGATGTGATCATCCTCTTCATACTCACTCTTACCCTCCTCATCCTTGTCAGAATCATCCTCATCATTGCCTACCTCAACCACTGTGGAAGCGGAGGGCCTAGGTGCATAGGGAGTAGCAGCATGTGGTGAGGATCCTCCTGGTATAGGCCTCCCTGGAAAATTATGCTTAAACAATTCTTTCATCATTGCTTTAATCCCATGCACTGTAGCCTCTTGTGCGTCGAGGCGCTGGGGAACCAAACGTTCAGGTGCAATACTAGATGGCCCAGCAGATGAAGATGCAGTGGGGGCCTCAGAACCAGCACTCATGGTCTTGGCACGCTTCACCCTACTCATTGCTTTTCTTTTCTTCTTGATAGTCCTGCCAATGGCTCCAAGTTTTGGGGGAGTGATCTTGTCGAAAGCATAGCCCTTGACTTTGGGCATGCAGATCTGGGTTATCAAGCTCCCGAATGACAGCTTGATCATGGGCTTCTGCATCTCAGCAAACTCTTTCATTTCTTGCCAAATGAGAAGAGCAAAGTCTATTGTCTTCCCTGACACGACCGCATCCACAAGGTTCAACTTTTCTAAATTTGGTTTTTTCTCTGAACCCATTGGTGAAAGATTGCAATGGAGGAGCTTATTCAATAGTCTATAAGTGGGCTTCAACCTCCCACTTTGAACTATTCCCTTGAAGGTACTCAGACTCTCATACATCAGCTAAACTAATTCAGGCATCTTCTTGGGTCGGGGAACATTATGGGGATAAACTAGTGGGAAGGAGGTGGTCTCTTGTAGTTAGCAAGTAAGGTGGCAATTTCATCGGGAGTAACCACAAACACCTTACTCCCGCACACTTGATTTCAAGACCTCCACCTCTGTCACTCGGAGTCTTTGGTAAAATTCCCTACACATTGACAAATTATACCCATCTATGGGCTCGAACCAAAAATTCATACCATTTATTTCAATGATTCTCACAGCCTCATTCCTTGGGGTAAGAGAAATGGAGTCCAAGTACTACTCGCAAGTGACTCCCTTTTCCTGGATCAGTCAATTCCTAACTTCATTCTTTTCCTTCTTCCTCAGCTCACCCTTATCGACACTAGACCCCTCTTCACTTCTCTTGTGACTGCTAGAACCCTCGGGTGGCAAAGAGGCTGGTCCCACCCTTTTGGTTCAGGCCATGCATAGCAACAGTGCCCCTATAGGGAAGAAGGAAAGGAAAAGTAGGAGAAGACCCTAAATCGGGTCTATCACCTTAAGGGACACCTCTAGATGACAAGCCATTAGGAATTATCTAGAGAGATTTAAGAGTTCATGAGGAATGGGGAAATTCAGCACCTAGGGTTCCAAGGTTGAAATTGTACAAAATTAAGACTTAAAGAGGAAGTGAGTTTATGGATTGAGAGAGAGATGAAGGGATTTGGGGGTTGGGATATTTTTGAGTGAGGGAGAGAGAGAATGTAGGGTTGAAACAAAAGTGGGAAGTGAAGTTTTAAACATTTGATTAAAAAGAAAAACCTGACCTTTGGTGTGTCAGACGAAGGTTACCGGTACGATGAACTCCAATAGCCTCAACGTACCGGTACGGTTTGGCTGGTTTGCAGAAAACTCCTACTGAGCAACCCTTCACCACTCTTAATTTTAGGACCTCTTTTGAACATTCTAACACTCTCTTTATGACCTCTACTCTACCCTAAACATATACTCCACTTGAAAATCACCATTTGAACCATTATGCCTAATTTATTACTAAAATTGCAATGCAATTTAAAATTTTGATGTACTAAATATACAAAACATAGCCTCCTACTTTTACATATCAAAATGCACATCAACATGTAAAACATGAATTTAGTTCAAACTAGCATTCTTAACTCTCTTCAAATATCCAAAACTTGAGATATATTCCCTCATACTTCAAAGCATGGAGCTTTTTAACAAATTTATCAAATGATTGAACTAAGTGTACATGCGCAACACCATAGTCTTAGATAGTAGTCTAAAGTATGCACCTAAAAATTTATTTTTCAACTCGTGTGTTTGTGCATTAAACAAGCAATTTGAGCATTTATGCAACAGAATTCACATTCGAATAGACAAATTCAGTTTCAATACAAAACTCACCAAGGGTCACTCCAAAGCAATGAAATACACTCAAGTTATTCTGGTAAGCACTCCATGTGTACATGTGAGATAGAATCTTGTGTCCAAAACAAAGTGTGCTCACATATAATCCAAAAATGAAGTTCATAAATGAAAATGAAGCGAACTTAGCATAGTCTCGTGAACAGAATGCTAGGGCATTAGGCAGTAAGACTTAACTCATCATTTCCTCTGAAATCATGCACCTCCCATGCTTTTCTAGATCACTTTGGACTTTAAGGGTTATAATGGAGCCTTGGGGTGATATTTAAGTAAAAGAAATGAAGGATATAGGATAGCAAAGAGGGTTGTTCCAAGTGAGAGACTTTTATTTTAGAAAAACACTTCCCTATTCATGGGATTTTGATTCTCACACCATCACAACACCCTTTGTTTCTTTTATTTATTTTCCTTAACATTTTCTTTTTCTTTCGATCATTCTTTCATCTTTTCACCCCTTTTCTTCCTTTTCTTGAATTTTCATTCTCCTTTTTTTTTTCAACTCTTTGAGTTTCACATTCATCATCCCTTGCTTGAATTTCCACACCACACTTCCTTCTTTTGCAATCACTTATTTTTGCTTTAGGAACAACCAAGGTAAGGTAGATATTTTTCATTTTTCACTGGCTTGGTTTAATGTGTGGCATAAAAATGAATTTTCAACCAAGCTCGAACATGGCACTAGGGATAATTAATTTCTCAAATAAAAAAAGGGCAAATGCTCAAAATATTCGAGGATGGCCTAAGATCACTTCTAGGTCCACATGGAATGGCATTATACAATCAAGACAAGTCAGCCTACTATCCCAAATGCACCTAACCAACACAAGCATAATGAGAGTATTAAACAAATTTGACATTGAAAAATTGTTCTTTGAGTAATTGTAATTTCCCTCCAAAAAGGATTTGGCAACTAAAGCTCCCTTGGGTCCTTACTCATCTCCACTACTTATAAATAAGTTGCTGAAATTACCCATTCAATAGTCACATACAATTGAGTTCAAAAATCAATACGTATGTGATACTCATGCATAGGATCAACTTCCATAGAATGCTCATGTGCACAAAATTCACAACAAAGATCAACATGTCATCCAACTCACACATTCTTCATGAAGGAATACAGATCAACAATCAGATATTTTTCATTAAAAATTTGAAAAATTTCACATATTTTTCACTAATGCAAGCAAAAATCTGTATCACAAAAATTTCACACAAATTTCCTAACAACCTTAGTGTATCATGCAAATGGTGCACCTCACCCCCCAACTTGAATCATGCATTGTCTTTAATGCAACAAAAAAAAATATAATATGCAATGAAGGACAGTAAAAAGATGAAAAGGGTTAGAGAACACCTCGTGACTGAGCTTTCAACAAAAGCACCAAGATCTGAAATTAAGAAACAATGCTATACAACCAACGAAAGTAAGTGATATGAAATAGAAACAACATAAGTAAATAAAAGTGACTGTACACTAGAAATCATAAACACTAGCTAGTCCTCCATCAAATCTGGATATACGGGATCCATCAATTCTTTCGCCACTTCTTCCCCTTCAAAACCCTCAAAGAATGGATTGAGTCTTTGGCCATTGACCTTGAATGTTTGGCCATCTTCGGGGTTTTTCACATCAATAGCACCATTGGGGTAGGCCACCTCGACAAGATAGGGGCCATCCCAACGGGATCGTAGTTTTCCTGGAAAAATTGAGAGGCAAAAATTGTATAAGAGCACTTCTTAACTGGGCCAAAATGATTTCCGTACAATGGAATTATTGTGAAAGATCTTAGCCCATTCCTTTGAGATGTTGGAGTTCTCATACGCATCTCGTTGAATCTCTTCCAACTCATTCATTTCCAACTTCCTATGTTCACCGGCCATTCTCAAGTTGAAATTTAAAGTTTTAATGGCCCAATAGGCCTTATGCTCCATTTCAACTGGTAAGTGGCAAGCCTTTCCATAGACAAGCTGGTAGGGAGACATGCCCAAAACTGGCTTATAGGTAGTATGGTACGCCCATAGGGCATCGGCCAATCTATCAAATCAATCCTTCGTATTAGGATTTACCATTTTTTCTAGAATACCCTTTATCTCCTTGTTGGCTAGCTCGACTTGGCCATTTGTTTGTGGGTGATAGGCTGTGGATACTTTATGAGTGATGCCATATTTGCACATTAATGAAGCGAATGGCCTATTACAAAAGCCACCATCACTTATGGTTGCACGAGGCATCCCAAACCTCAAAAAGATGTTCTCCTTAAGGAATTTGACCACGACCCGGTGGTCATCAGTCTTGGTCGGGATGGCTTTCACCCATTTGGCCAAATAGTCCACTGCTAGGAGGATGTACAGATAACCATATGACATAGGGAACGGACCCATGAAATCGATGCCCCAACAGTCAAATATTTCTATGACAAACACAGGGGAGAGGGGCATCATGTGTCTCCGGATCACACTACCCAATTGTTGGCATCTGTCGCATGCCTTACAAAATGAAACATAGTCATTAATGAGAGAGGGCCAGTAGAAACTTGATTGGAGAATTTTAGCTGAAGTCTTTTTAGCTGAAAAATGTCCACCGCAATCCTATGAATGGCAAAATGCAAGGACGTTCCGTTGTTTATTTTCAGGTACACATCTTCTCATCATTTGATCGGGGCAGTACTTTAAGAAATACGGGTTGTCGAAGTAGAAGTACTTTACATCCGCCATAAATCGTCTTCAATCTTCTAGGCTCCATTGCGGTGGAATCTGTCCTATTGTAAGGTAATTACATATATCAGCATACCAAGGACACACATAATGAATTGAAAGCAAATGTTCATCAGGAAAAAAGTCAGGGATAGGGATGTGCTCATTGGTCTCTTGCACCACCAGCCGGGATAAGTGATTTACCACCGTGTTCTCAACTCCTTATTGTCCTTGATCGTCAAGTCAAATTCTTGTAGGAGGAGTATCCACCTAATGAGACTTGGTTTCGCATCTTGCTTAGACAACAAGTACTTCAAGACAAAATGGTCAGTAGAGACAACAATAGGCGAACCAATGAAGTACGAACGAAATTTATCTAAGGCAAACACTACAGCTAGCAATTCTTTTTCGGTGGTAGTATAATTCATCTGAGCCTCATTCAGTGTTTTGCTAGCATAGTGTATCACATACGATCTAGTTCCCTCCCTTTTACCAAGTATTGCACCAACCGCGTAATCACTCGCGTCGCATGTGAGCTCAAAAGGTAGGTCCCAATTGGGTGGTTACATGATTAGAGGTGTGACTAGCATGCTCTTAAGTTTTTTAAAGGATGCCTCACAATCATCCAACCACTCGAATTGGACCTCCTTGGACAACAGGTTGGTCAAGGGTTGGGCCAATGCACTGAAATTCTTAATGAATCGGCGATAAAAACCTGCATGGCCCAAAAACGACCAGATGCCTTTGATGGTTCTTCGCGTGGGGAGGTTGGAGATTGTCTCCACCTTGGATTTGTCAACTTCAATACCCCTCACCAAAACTATATGGCCAAGCACAATTCTTTTCGTCACCATAAAGTGATACTTTTTCAAATTCAAGACTAGATTCTTTTCCTCACATCTTTTTAGTACTTTCTCCAAGTTTGCCAAACATCCCTCGAATGAATCCCCAAATACCAAAAAGTCGTCCATGAAGACTTCCACTATCTTTTCCACCATATCACAGAAAATCCTCATCATAGAGCGTTGAAATGTCCCCAGAGCATTACATAGTCCAAATGGCATGCGACGGTAGGCAAAGGTACCATAGGGGCACGTGAAGGTAGTCTTTTCTTGATCCTCCAAAGCATTCTCAATCTAATTGTGGCCAGAGTATCCATCTAAGAAGCAGTAGAATAGATGCCCCGCTACTTGTTCTAGACCTTGATCAAGGAATATCAATAGGAAGTGGTCTTTTCATGTACAAGCATTTAACTTTCAGTAATCAATGTACACCCTCCATTCGGTGATCACTCTTGTAGGTATAAGCTCATTCTTGTCATTCTCAATCATCGTAACTCCGGATTTCTTAGGCTCTACTTGTGTGGGGCTAACCTACTTACTATCGGCGATTAGAAAAATGATCCCCACATCAAGTAGTTTCAGAACCTCATCCCTCATTACCTCCTTCATTATGGGGTTCAACCGTCTTTGTTGTTGTCGGGAAGGTTTGGAATCCTTCGCAAGATATGTGCGGTGGGTGCAAATGAGAGGGCTTATCCGCTTTATATCCACAATGGGCCAACCGATTGCTCCTTTATGCTTTTTTAACACCTCCAAGAGTTCTTTTTCTTGTTCCATGTTTAATGTAGAGCTAATGACTACCGAGAATGTTTCATCTTCACCAAGATAGGCGTACTTCAAATAGGAGGGTAAGGGCTTCAACTCCAAATTGGGCTTTTGTTCATCCAACGAAAAAATTTTCTTTTCTCCATGGGGTAACTCTTCGAATGTAGGGATCCACCTTTCCACCCTTTCAACTCATCTACCTCTTCTTGCTCATCAAATTCCTCAAGATCAGCTCCATGTGCTCTTCAACCATTGTGTTAACTTTATTGTCCTCACTTACTTCCTCATCATCACCTAGTTGTTTGCCAAGTTGAATACATTGAGATCCATTGTCATATTCCCAAATGCCAACTTCATTAGACCGTTCCTGCAATTTATTACATCATTAGATGTAGCAAGGAAGGGTCTTCCAAGTATAACGGGGATTTGGGAGCTAAGGTTGGCAACAGGGTGTGTATCAAGCACAATAAAATTGACAGGAAAGTAAAATTTATCAATTTGAACTAAGACATCCTCAACTACTCCCCTTGGTGTACGGATACTATGATCCTCCAATTGAAGCATGATTGATGTGGGCTTCAACTCCTCAAGTTGAACCTGTTGATGCATCGAGTATAGAAGAAGATTGACACTTGCTCCCAAATCGTGGAGTGCTTACTCCACTCGACAATGTCCAATGGTGATGGCGATGATTGGACAACCGAGGTCTTTGAATTTTGGAGGAGTGTTTGTCCTCAATTTTGAGCTCACTTATTCAGTGAGGAATGCTTTCTTGTGGATATTCAATCTCCTTTTCAACGTGCATAGATCTTTCAAAATTTTAGCACAAGATGGAATTTGCTTGATGGTGTTGAGAAGTGGGATGTTAATCTTCACCTGCTTAAACATTTTCAAAATATCAGCATAATTAGCCACCTTGATAGGTGGCTTCAAACGACTAGGAAACAGGGCAAGGATGGGAGGAACAAACACACATTCATCAATCAATTTTTCTTTCTCAACTACCTCTCTCTCTTTTTCTCGACTCACCTCACCCTTGTCGGTGTCACCCAAGGTTTCTTTTCCTTTTGGCAATGTGGTCTTGGGTGAGGTCTTTGGTAAAATGGTTTTGTCAATTTCTTTGCCACTACGAAGAGTGGTGATAGCTTTATGTTGCTCGCAACTATCTCTCGAAGGCTCCAATGACTCAACAACGTGTTGACCCCTAGAGTTCTCTTGTGGTTGAGCGGGGAACTTTCCCTTTTCTTGTTGAGATGCCCTTAAGGAGTTTGTTAACTTTGTGAGTTGGACTCTTATATCATTGATGGTTGTGGCATTTTGGTTATTGATGGTAGTTTAGTTTTGGATGAAGGAGTGGACCATATCCTCCAAATTTCTTTTATGAGGAGGTTAGTATGTGGATGGATTGGACGGTCCTTCAGAAAAAATCTGTGGTGGTGGACTTGGAGAAAAATTTTGTTGTGCCAGGTTTGACTGATACCCTTATAGATTAGTCCTTGGGTATTGAGAACTAGATGCTTGCCCATTGGCCATGGTATTAGTTTTGCTTGAAAGGCATGGGAGATGAATATGAAACCTGTGAGGAATGGGGTTCTCCTTTGTACAACTGAAATTTGGGTGATTACTCCACCCCGAATTGTAGGTGTTTGAATTGGGAAAAAATGATTGCCTTGGCTGGTTGAATACATGGACTTGTTCATGATATGCTTCCTTAAGGGTTGAAATGTTAGGACATCCTGATGTGGAATGCTCTACACTCTTATAGATTACACATCCCTCCACAATATTAGAAACATTAGACACTTCATGTCTCCGATTGACTTCAAGACTCTCAACTTTCTTTGACAGTTTAGCAATTTTTGAAAGTAAGTCTTCTCGGTCTCTCAAATCATATATCCCTCCCCCCTATAATTGACTACTACCCGAGGACGTCCTAGGTACATCATTGGGATCCCTAATGTCCCAAGACTGTGCATTTTGGGCCAGTGTACTAAAGTAGTCTAGGGCTTCATCAGGGTCTTTGTTCAAGAACTCACCATTGTACATCATGTCAATGAATTGTCTATGGTTTGGTGTGATTCCTTCGTAGAAGAAACTTACCAGTTGCCATGATTCAAAGCCATGGTGTGCTATGGATTGTAAAAAATCCTTGTAGCGATCCCAACATTGATAAAATTGCTCATTGGGCTTCTTAGAAAAATTTTGGATTTCCTTTTTTAAAGGAGTGGTTCTATTAATGGGAAAAATTTGTTCAAAAATTCAGAGAGCATTTGAGCCCAAGAGGTAATGGATCGAGGTCGCAAGGCATACAACCATGATTTGGCTTTATCACTGAGGGAGAAAGGAAACAATTTTAGTCGAGCTATGTCCTCCATAGCATAGTTAGCATTGAAGGTTGCAACTATATCCTCAAATTCTCTTATGTGCAAGTAGGGATTTTCATTTTCAATCCCATGGAATGTAGGAAGTAGTTGCAACATCCCTAGCTTAACCTGGAAAATATGAGCTTGGATAGGTAAATGGATGCAAGAGGGGGTGGTGCTATGGGTTGGTTGAAGGAAATCCCTCATAGACCTCTCTGAGGGTCCATTGGGATATTATTCCCTTCATTCACGGGTGGGGGATATTGCATTCGTGGGTTAGGCATTCTAGGTTTGGGAACTCCCCTACCCCTTGGAACATTTGGCATTCTAGATTCAGGAACTCCCTCACCCCCTTTGAGCATTTAGATTGGCATCAAGATTGTCAAAATTATTACCTGCATCCTCGGGTGGGTTTTGGTTAATATTCATATCAAGGTCTAAGGGTTGTCTAACCAATCGGTTTCGTTTGTCCCTTTTCCACATGCAGTAAACTATCTATAAATCAAATTATACACAAACAAGGATATATATACACAGAACAACGTACCTCAGCCCATGATGACGATCATGGGACTTACCTCCGTCGTCTGGAAATCACCTTTTTGATTTGACACTTGCCTTCCCCGGCAACGACGCCAAAAATGCTTGACAAAATTTCTTGTAGTTTTCTAACCTCTAAACATCACCTTTTGCATGTATAGAATATAGATGAAGGGGAGTGTNCTGGCAACGACGCCAAAAATTCTTGACAAAATTTCTTGTAGTTTTCTAACCTCTAAACATCACCGTTTGCATGTATAGAATATAGATGAAGGGGAGTGTCACTCTCCTATGGGTGATGTCANCCGGCAACGACGCCAAAAATGCTTGACAAAATTTCTTGTAGTTTTCTAACCTCTAAACATCACCTTTTGCATGTATAGAATATAGATGAAGGGGAGTGTCACTCTCCTATGGGTGATGTCAAAAGAAAGGGCAAGGAGATGAGGGAAAATGAAATGATGGTAATGTGATGTGTGAATGCACAAAAAATGTGTGTGTGTGTGTACAAAAGTGCTCCCCAAACGTAAGGAGACTTTCTCCGGTCGTGTTTTATTTGGTGGTATTCCAAGGTCGTTTCCACGGGTAAGGAAGTAAACCGAGGAGAAGGTGATTTTGGGAAAAAGAAAGTGTAAAAATCTTTGGTTGTTGGAAGTTGTTTGGTGAAGTTTGTTTTGATGCAAATAAAATAAAAAACAAATGTTGGCAAATCCCAAAGGTCACTCCAATAGGANGCATTCTAGGTTTGGGAACTCCCCTACCCCTTGGAACATTTGGCATTCTAGATTCAGGAACTCCCTCACCCCCTTTGAGCATTTAGATTGGCATCAAGATTGTCAAAATTATTACCTGCATCCTCGGGTGGGTTTTGGTTAATATTCATATCAAGGTCTAAGGGTTGTCTAACCAATCGGTTTCGTTTGTCCCTTTTCCACATGCAGTAAACTATCTATAAATCAAATTATACACAAACAAGGATATATATACACAGAACAACGTACCTCAGCCCATGATGACGATCATGGGACTTACCTCCGTCGTCTGGAAATCACCTTTTTGATTTGACACTTGCCTTCCCCGGCAACGACGCCAAAAATGCTTGACAAAATTTCTTGTAGTTTTCTAACCTCTAAACATCACCTTTTGCATGTATAGAATATAGATGAAGGGGAGTGTCACTCTCCTATGGGTGATGTCAAAAGAAAGGGCAAGGAGATGAGGGAAAATGAAATGATGGTAATGTGATGTGTGAATGCACAAAAAATGTGTGTGTGTGTGTACAAAAGTGCTCCCCAAACGTAAGGAGACTTTCTCCGGTCGTGTTTTATTTGGTGGTATTCCAAGGTCGTTTCCACGGGTAAGGAAGTAAACCGAGGAGAAGGTGATTTTGGGAAAAAGAAAGTGTAAAAATCTTTGGTTGTTGGAAGTTGTTTGGTGAAGTTTGTTTTGATGCAAATAAAATAAAAAACAAATGTTGGCAACTCCCAAAGGTCACTCCAATAGGAATACCATCTCAACTTGAAACCCTCCTCCAATAAAGTATGAATGAATGATTGATTCGTGGGAAGCTAGAGATAAAATTGGTGAGTATCTAAGCATAAACCATGACTAAGCCTATGGAATATCAAAGACTCACCAAGTTATCCACCCTCAACCCAGTCAAACCGAACCATTGGACTTTGAAAGAAGGGAGGAGAATTAGTTGAAATGGCATACCCAAGTGGAGGTTCCCCTTGGTTTTGGCAACTAAGAAATTTAGCTACTCATGCTTAAAATGAAATTGACAATGTACAAATATATGAAGTTCTAGAGTAACTAGATACAAGAAAGCATAAGCTATAAGAGAGTATATTGAATACCCATTTGAAAACTAAGGAAATGAAGAAGTTTGATGCATTAATGGTGCAAGCTTTAAAGGAGCATTAAAATTGCATTGAGCTAGAAAGAAAACAACATTAATGACATTAAATGAAGTTCTAAAGATTCATACCATAGATTACATGACATTGTATTGAAATAAATGCAAAATATCTCAATTTTCTCTCATTAGACACTATTCATCATCTTCTACCAGACCTTCTCTCTCTATCTTTTTGTAATGTGTAGAATGCTAAATAATGGAGTCTTTTCCTACCAAAAATGTGCATGTAGAGGTGCCCTAGACTCTGGAAGTGACCTCCATCTGTAGGGGTGTAGGAGGAATAGCCTGGGCAGAGGGGTTGTAGAGCTTGCTTGCACACCTAGCTCTTCTTATCTTCTTTCTCCTCATTGATGGCCAAGCTTCCAAAAGTCCAAGATGGGTGTACCAAGGGGTGTTCTGAATGTTGGGAGTGTCAGGGAGTTGTAGGAGGATGTCTTGGTGGGACCCTCAAAGTAACAGGTCGGAGTTGCAGAGCATTTGGGCATATCAGGCAAATTGTACCGGTATGCATACCGGTACGCCAAACTCCAATAGCCTTAGCGTATCGGTACGGTTTAGCTGGTTATCTGATTTTCTAATTTCCCCCTCTCTTGAGCTGTCCTGAGCTATTTTTTCATCCCAAATGGTTTAGGAAGGCCTTGAGAGGCCTCATGTAGCACTTGTTAACTGCAAACACCAAATATCATTGTTAAGAACTCAATTAACACAACTCCCATGATTTAATCTCCAAAAGCAATCAAAATGAGATAATTAGCAGGTAAAATATACAAAGTGTTTTGCTAACCATGCATCAGTTAGTCTTGATGACCAATCTTTGCGGTCTAGATTTATCATTTTTTCTAAAATTAATGTGATCTACCGGTTAGCCAATTCAGCCTGTCCACTAGTTTGTGGATGACAAGGAGTTACAATTTTGTGAAAGATGAAGTATTTTTTCATCAAATTCCAGAAAGGATGATTGTAAAAATGAGCACCCCCATCACTTATGATTGATTTAGGAATTCCAAACAGAGACAAAATGTTTTCTTTTAAAAATTTGATCACCGTTTGGTGATCATTATTCTGACATAGAATTGTCTCAACCCATTTGGACACATAGTCAACGACCACTAAAATTTATAGATAGCCAAAGGAGGGGGGAAATGGTCTCATAAAATCGATGCCCCAACAGTCAAACATTTTAATCACTAAAATGGGGTTTTAAGGGCATCATGTTTCTTTTCGAAATGCTCCCCAACTTTTGGCATCTATTGCAAGTTAAACAAAAGGCATAAACATCTTTGAAAAGTGTGGGCAAGTAAAATCTACACTGCAAGATTTTCGCAGTGGTTTTTCTNTTATTTTTGACCACTCTGACCCCAGACTTCTTGGGCAGAACTTGGGTTGGACTAACCCATTTACTATCGGAGATGGAAAAGATTATCTCTACATCTAAGAGTTTGAGCACTTCCATTCTCAAAAACCTCCTTCATCTGAGGGTTTAGTCGTCATTGCATTTGACGAGAGGGTTTTAAATTCTCTTCCAGGTATATAGTATGATTGTAGATCAATGGGGTTATACCTTTCAAGTCAGTGATGATCCACCCAATGGTGCTTTTATGACTTTTAAGAAGTTCAATCAGTTTAAACTCTTACAAGCCTNTGATAATTTATTTTAGCATCATTCATAGTTTTGCTTGCATAGTAAATCACATGTGGTTTCTTACCATTTCTTTGCCCTAACACAACAGCTACAACATAATCACTTGCATCACACATTAGTTCAAAGGGTAGAGTGCAGGGGGCTGCATTATTAGGGTAGAAATTAACATGCCTTTAAGCTTATCAAAAAATTTTTGGCATGCTTCATTCCAATCAAATATTACATCCTGACTCAGAAGATGACACATGGGTTTTGCTATGGTATCTGAAATCTTTTATAAATCTCCTATAAAAGCCTGCACGTCCTAGGAATGATCGGGCATCTTTTATAGTCTTGCGAGCAGGCAAATTCCCAATCAGATCTAATTTTGCCTTGTCCACTTTCATGCCTTTAGATGATACAACGTGACTCAAGACAATGCTTTGTGTTACCATGAAATGATATTTTTCCCAATTAAGTACCAAATTGGCCTCCTGACATCTTACCAATACCTTTTCTAGGTTGGCCAGACATGAATTAAATGAGTCACCATAGACAGAGAAGTCATCCATGAAAACCTCTAAAAATAACTCGACCATGTCATTCAACAGGCTTAGCATGCATCTTTGGAATGTTACAGAGGCGTTACAAAGTCCAAATGACATCCTTTTGAATGCAAAGGTGCCAAAGGAGCATGTGAATGTAGTTTTCTCCTGATCATTTAGTGCTTCTCAATTTGATTGTTCTCAGAATATCCATCTAGGAAACAGTAAAATTCATAGCCTGCAAGTCTTTCTATAACTTGGTTAAGAAAGGGAAGAGGGAAATGGTATTTTCTAGTTACCAAATTGAGTTTCCGATAGTCAATACACATTCACCATCTTGTGATGACTCGAGTTGGTACTAATTCATTTGCATTATTTTTGACCACTCTGACCCCAGACTTCTTGGGCAGAACTTGGGTTGGACTAACCCATTTACTATCGGAGATGGAAAAGATTATCTCTACATCTAAGAGTTTGAGCACTTCCATTCTCAAAAACCTCCTTCATCTGAGGGTTTAGTCGTCATTGCATTTGACGAGAGGGTTTTAAATTCTCTTCCAGGTATATAGTATGATTGTAGATCAATGGGGTTATACCTTTCAAGTCAGTGATGATCCACCCAATGGTGCTTTTATGACTTTTAAGAAGTTCAATCAGTTTAAACTCTTACAAGCCTATGAGCTTAGATGAAATTACCATTGGTTATAACTCATCCTCTCCTAGGAATGCATATTTGTGGTCAAATGGGAGAGGTTTCAATTCAGGCTTTGGTGGCCTAACACTTGATGAGAGTGGCTTTGTGGTACTTGGTGAAAGTTCCTCGATTTTGGGGGCCCATGTCTCAATAGCATGAGTGGGGCAATTCTTTGGATCATCATCTGCTGTCTTAGAGATGATGGATTCTGATAGAGAAGATTTAGTGGGGTTTTCATAGAATGTGTTATTCAGATGTTCNGAGAAATGGTCTCATAAAATCGATGCCCCAACAGTCAAACATTTTAATCACTAAAATGGGGTTTTAAGGGCATCATTTTTCTTTTCGAAATGCTCCCCAACCTTTGGCATCTATTGCAAGTTAAACAAAAGGCATAAACATCTTTGAAAAGTGTGGGCNGCTGTCTTAGAGATGATGGATTCTGATAGAGAAGATTCAGTGGGGTTTTCATAGAATGTGTTATTCAGATGTTCCTGAACCAATGACNAGATGATGGATTCTGATAGAGAAGATTTAGTGGGGTTTTCATAGAATGTGTTATTCAGATGTTCCTGAACCAATGACTCAATGAAATTTATTTCTCTCTCCTCCTTGTCCTCTCTTGGGTGTTTGGAAACATTCAAAATATTCAAATTGATTAGTGCATTTGAATCTTGACTTGAATATTTTGAATGTTGCCAAACACCCAAGAGAGAACAATGAGGAGAGAGAAATAAATTTTATTGAGTCATTGGTTCAGGAACATCTGAATAACACATTCTACGAAAANTCATTTTTGACCACTCTGACCCCAGACTTCTTGGGCAGAACTTGGGTTGGACTAACCCATTTACTATCGGAGATGGGAAAGATTATCTCTACATCTAAGAGTTTGAGCACTTCCATTCTCAAAAACCTCCTTCATCTGAGGGTTTAGTCGNTCATAATTTATTTTAGCATCATTCATAGTTTTGCTTGCATAGTAAATCACATGTGGTTTCTTACCCTTTCTTTGCCCTAACACAACAGCTACAACATAATCACTTGCATCACACATTAGTTCAAAGGGTAGAGTGCAGGGGGCTGCATTATTAGGGTAGAAATTAACATGCCTTTAAGCTTATCAAAAAATTTTTGGCATGCTTCATTCCAATCAAATATTACATCCTGACTCAGAAGATGACACATGGGTTTTGCTATGGTATCTGAAATCTTTTATAAATCTCCTATAAAAGCCTGCACGTCCTAGGAATGATCGGGCATCTTTTATAGTCTTGCGAGCAGGCAAATTCCCAATCAGATCTAATTTTGCCTTGTCCACTTTCATGCCTTTAGATGATACAACGTGACTCAAGACAATGCTTTGTGTTACCATGAAATGATATTTTTCCCAATTAAGTACCAAATTGGCCTCCTGACATCTTACCAATACCTTTTCTAGGTTGGCCAGACATGAATTAAATGAGTCACCATAGACAGAGAAGTCATCCATGAAAACCTCTAAAAATAACTCGACCATGTCATTCAACAGGCTTAGCATGCATCTTTGGAATGTTACAGAGGCGTTACAAAGTCCAAATGACATCCTTTTGAATGCAAAGGTGCCAAAGGAGCATGTGAATGTAGTTTTCTCCTGATCATTTAGTGCTTCTCAATTTGATTGTTCTCAGAATATCCATCTAGGAAACAGTAAAATTCATAGCCTGCAAGTCTTTCTATAACTTGGTTAAGAAAGGGAAGAGGGAAATGGTATTTTCTAGTTACCAAATTGAGTTTCCGATAGTCAATACACATTCACCATCTTGTGATGACTCGAGTTGGTACTAATTCATTTGCATTATTTTTGACCACTCTGACCCCAGACTTCTTGGGCAGAACTTGGGTTGGACTAACCCATTTACTATCGGAGATGGAAAAGATTATCTCTACATCTAAGAGTTTGAGCACTTCCATTCTCAAAAACCTCCTTCATCTGAGGGTTTAGTCGTCATTGCATTTGACGAGAGGGTTTTAAATTCTCTTCCAGGTATATAGTATGATTGTAGATCAATGGGGTTATACCTTTCAAGTCAGTGATGATCCACCCAATGGTGCTTTTATGACTTTTAAGAAGTTCAATCAGTTTAAACTCTTACAAGCCTATGAGCTTAGATGAAATTACCATTGGTTATAACTCATCCTCTCCTAGGAATGCATATTTGTGGTCAAATGGGAGAGGTTTCAATTCAGGCTTTGGTGGCCTAACACTTGATGAGAGTGGCTTTGTGGTACTTGGTGAAAGTTCCTCGATTTTGGGGGCCCATGTCTCAATAGCATGAGTGGGGCAATTCTTTGGATCATCATCTGCTGTCTTAGAGATGATGGATTCTGATAGAGAAGATTTAGTGGGGTTTTCATAGAATGTGTTATTCAGATGTTCCTGAACCAATGACTCAATGAAATTTATTTCTCTCTCCTCCTTGTCCTCTCTTGGGTGTTTGGAAACATTCAAAATATTCAAATTGATTAGTGCATTTGAATCTTGACTTGAATATTTTGAATGTTGCCAAACACCCAAGAGAGAACAATGAGGAGAGAGAAATAAATTTTATTGAGTCATTGGTTCAGGAACATCTGAATAACACATTCTACGAAAACCCCATTCCTGCAATTGATTAGTGCATTTAAAGTTGCTAGAAAGGGTCGACCAAGAATTACGGGAATTAGGTTCTCTGAATGCTTTGCTGGCTGAGTGTCTAGAACGATGAAGTCAATCAGGAAAAAAAAGTTATCCACTTGGACAAGTACATCTTCAACAATGCCCCTAGGGATTTTTACAGATATGTCTATCAAATGGAGTGTGACACAAGTGGGTTTGGGTTCACCCAGACCCAACTGCTGGTAGATGGAAAAAGGGAGCAAGTTGACACTAGCCCTAAGGTCTAACAATGGTTGTTCGATTCTAAAGTTTCTAATGACACACGACACAGTCGGACACCTTGGATCTTTGTATTTTAGAGGGGTTTTGTGTTGAAGTAGGGCACTAGCTTTTTCTGTCAGGAAGGCTCTTTTTTGAACATTCTGGCTTTTTTTGTGTTGAATTAGGGCACTGGGTTGTAGGATTTCCTACCTGAAATTAGTCTTTTGGTGGTTTTGGTTGGGCAAAAAACTTCCCTTTCTCATTTGTGGTCATGAATTGGGTTAACTTTTGGATGTGCCATTTGAGATCCTTGTAAGATTGAGTGGTCTAGATTTTGAAATTAGTAAAAGCCTGAGTGAAACTATTGTTATAGTTCATTTGGCTTTGCATGAACTGATTTAGGGTATCCACAAGGCTCCTCTTTTGTGGTGGTTGGTATGGTTGATACGTGGGAGGTCTTTGAGGTGGTGGGTGTGAATCTTGTTGTTGGTTCATAGGATTTGGTTGTGTGTTTCTCCAACTGAAGCTCGGGTGATTCCGCTACCCTGGATTGTATGTTTTAGAGTATGGGTTGGAGTAAGGCTTGTTGAAGTTAGAAATTGCATTTGTTTGCTCTAATAGAACCACTTTGAATGTTGGAATGGTAGGACACTCTGTCAGCACACAGATCCCACACACTTGTTCTATGGGAGAGCCAACATCAACTTGATGAACCTTTTTCATCTCAAAGCTTCAAACTTTCGAGATTGGGTAGACATTTTTGCTCTTAGGTCATCATCATCTCTCAAGACATATTTACCCCCTTGGGTAGTAGATGATGGTTTGGCTTCAACAATGGTAGGGGAGGTTGAGTCCCACATTTGAGAACTATCGAATATGGTCTCAAAAAAATTAAATGCCTCCTCTGGACTTTTACCCATGAACTCTATTTGAGCCATCATTTTGATAAAATGACGTAGTCTTGTGGGCAGGGAGTCATAAAAGAATCCTACCAAAGTCTAATTCTCAAAAGCATGGTATAGGTAGGACTGGAGTAGATCCTTGAATCTCTCCCAACTTTGGTAAAAAGTTTCTCCTTCTTTGACTGAAAAATTCATGATTCACCTTTCCAATGCATTAGTGCGATGTAGAGGGAAAAACTTTCTGGAAAATTTATTTTGTAGTGCCCGTCAGTCAGGTATTGAAAAAGCTTTTAAAGAATTTAGTCATTGCTTAGATTTATCCTTTAGAGAAAATGAAAAAATTTTCATTTTGGCTAGCTTAGAATTGTCTTGAAACATGCCACAAACTTCGTCAATTTCTTTTATGTGCAGATATGGGTTTTCTATTTCTAGTCCATGGAATTGAGGGAGTAGTTGAACTGTCCCCGTTTGTACAGTAAAGAGGGGTGCATTTTCTGGAAAGATAAAACAAGAGAGGACACTATTTCTTGTGGGATTTAAGTAATCCCGTAGAGTTCGAATGTTAGGCACTTCTCCCTTTCTCGCAGGAATGTCTCCTCGTCTCTCATCATTTGCCATTCTACTTTCACAAGAGTTTGCTACTGATCTAGGTGAAGGTAGTTTCGGTTGATTCACAAACCCAAAAGATTCTCCTGGCAAATTTTGATAATGAGGTTCGTCTTCAGACATAAAAATAATTAAAATAAATTTATACACAGTAAAGCAAATATATATACAAAAAGAGAGGTATTTTTACCTTTTACCTTAAAACACCTTTTATGGTTCCTCGACAATGGCGCCAAAAACCTGACTTGATCTGAAATGTGTACACCCAAGTGCAGGCGGTCAAGCTGTAATAATAATCCGATTAAGTTCGAAGTCGATTCCACAGGGAACTATGATTGATGTTTTGAAGTAAGCAGTGATAGAGATCAACTAACTGGAAACCTTGAGAGTTTGAAGTTATGGGGTTTGCTGGATAGAATNCGAAAATGTGTACACCCAAGTGCAGGCGGTCAAGCTGTAATAATAATCCGATTAAGTTCGAAGTCGATTCCACAGGGAACTATGATTGATGTTTTGAAGTAAGCAGTGATAGAGATCAACTAACTGGAAACCTTGAGAGTTTGAAGTTATGGGGTTTGCTGGATAGAATATAAGATTCTTTCCAATTGATTTTTTTCTAGACAAAATATAAGATAAATTATCAAAGGTAACAACCACTCTTTAGTTCGAGGATTAGAACATGTAATTAATCTTCTAGTTTATTATACTCATGCTTTATTACTCAATTAACCCTCGTGTCAACAACAAGTTAATCGAAAGATAAAGATGGACTGCAAGAATTAAGCACATGGTTCTGATGCCTTTCTAGAAGTTTACAAGAATTGTCTGTGTCGAGACTCAACCCGTCTACAAACAAGCAAGTGTTTCTACAAGGCATCCAACCATGACATTAATNAGCACATGGTTCTGATGCCTTTCTAGAAGTTTACAAGAATTGTCTGTGTTGAGACTCAACTCATCTACAAACAAGTTACTGTTTCTACAAGGCATCCAACCTTGACATTAATGTTCCATTCTTTAAATAAAGCACAATGATGGTGAAGATTGAAATGTTGTTATAAAGATCTAGCCGGGGTACTTGCCTTAAACCNAGTGTTTCTACAAGGCATCCAACCTTGACATTAATGTTCCATTCTTTAAATAAAGCACAATAATGGTGAAGATTGAAATGTTGTTATAAAGATCTAGCCGGGGTACTTGCCTTAAACCAGTAGGTCTTTCTATGCAAGAGTCATTCGTGTCATAAAAGGAACCCCAGTTATACAAAGTACCTTAGCTTTGCCAGATATATTCAATCATTCAATAAGCAAGTGGAATATAAAGCATTAAAGCACAAAAGAAATGCACAAATATAACTTTCGTATAATTTATACATAGTCATCACCCCTTACTATAGAGTGAATAAGGAACTACTCACTCTTCATGGCATTGGTAAAGCTAGAAAAGTGAGTGATACTCATCATTCCAAGTAGAGGAGTTACAATGTGAAATACACTAAACAAAGAGCNTGAGGAACTACTCACTTTTCATGGCATTGGTAAAGCTAGAAAAGTGAGTGATACTCATCATTCCAAGTAGAGGAGTTACAATGTGAAATACACTAAACAAAGAGCCGATCTTCAACGAAGAATGAGTGAATCACGTCCCACCTTTCACGGCTTTGGTAAAGCTGTAGAAAAGTGAAAGAGTTTCACTCNAGAGGATTTGTTACATATGGCATTAACTGGCCACTTGAAGTGGGATTATCCTTAAAGGCAGGGATCCCAATGCTTTGGGGCAACTCAATCCTAGTTATCAGTGGGGCATCTACAGATATTCTTCNGAAAGAGTTTCACTCGTCTAAGAAAGAAGGAAGCTCAAGTAATGGAAGTGAAATAAATGAACAATGAAAGAAGAAGAAAGCTAGTCACTTTTNGGAAGAGTTTCACTCGTCTAAGAAAGAAGGAAAGTAATGGAAGTGAAATAAATGAACAATGAAAGAAGAAGAAAGCTAGTCACTTTTGGAGGGTTGCATCCTCAACCAACAAATGGAGGGTTGCTTCATCGACCAAAAGATAGAGGATTACTTCTTCAACCAACAAATGAACTATCTCTCTTGATTCAAGTAAATATAAATCTAAGAGTAAGACTAACTATATGAGGGGGAGTTTAAGTCTCCATCCAAGCTCTCTACTAGTTCTTGGTGTAGTCTAAGCCTTACAAACCAAGTCCTAGTCTACCTTAAGAACCATCTCCCATTCAAAGGCTCCACCAAGGGGAGTATTTATAGGCATGGAGGAGGGGGGAACAAGATAGTGTGAAGGAATAGTGTATGCTGCCCAAGTCCAAGTGAAAGCCAACTACTCAGCAGCTTGCATGTGGAGAATGTTCGAACGTGATCTGGCGTTCGAACGTTGTTTCTCTTTTTACTTTATGGGTGTTTGAACGTTGTCTGGCGTTTGAACGTGTCTTCTATTTTTGATTTATGGCCGTTCAAATGCTAGATGGGGCCTGACCTTCTCACTCAAGTGGCCAGTGGTCTTTTGTGGAAAACTATTTCCACACTCCATGCACATCTTGGCATTTTGCACTCATCACCTGGTCCTCAATCAATTTAAGTGGATGTTTGAATGTGAGTTGGCATTTGAACGTGGTACTCAAGTACCTCAGGGTCTTCTTTCTTGGCTACAACATGCCATGTCTCAGCAATCTGGTCTTCACATATTTTAAGGTAACGTTCGAACATTGATCGGCGTTTAAACGTTATTGGCTTGGTCCAAGCTTTTTAAGTTTTGTGCTAGAATATGTTGGTGTTGCATTAAAGTCTGGTATTCATTACCTTTGGTCCCTTGTACAATTTATGCCCTGAAATGTCATCATTTAAACTTCATCAAAGTATAATTAGTCTAAAAAAGGCATGGAAACATGCTAGTTTTTACTACGAATCATTAGGGCCTCGTTCTTTATTTTCTTTCTCTATTTCCTTCCCTCTTTCCTAAACTAAACTTTGTTCAATCCTACTAAAAATGGCTAAAGCAGGCTATTTATACTCATAGGAAAGGAGTTTGAGGTGGCAAGCACACTATTCATCCAATCACAGACTTTTGTTGCTCAAGTGGACCAATGGGAGAAGAGAGAGAGTTGTGGCAGTTGCAGCACCATCTGGACGTCACCACCACCGTTTAGATGGTGGCATTCCACTAGTTTTTGCATGTTTGATAGCCTCTTTGATTGATGTAATACTTTGATATTTGCACATACCTCCCCTTCCTTATTCAGCTTGCACACTTTAATCCTTATATGTTTTTGTACTTCCACACGAAACCCTGTAAAATGTCCAATTTGTGCATTAACGCTAATACTCTATAACTTAATTGTTTTAACCTAATTTAAGCAGACAAAGAAATTTATAACTTAATTCATTCATGCATTATTCAGGGTTAATCAAGCCCATTTATGATGGAATTAGGCCAAGGCCTTAAAGAATGTTGAGGCAATGAGATGGGAAGAGTTTCGTGTGCTCTTCATGGGAAAATATTTCCCGTTAGTTGATTGAAAAGAGAAAGCTCGAGAATTCTTGGATTTGAAACAAGGAAGCATAACGGTGATGGAGTACGTGACTAAGTTCATCGAGTTAGCATGCTTCACCGAGGATTATGTGGCCACCAACTTGACCAAGGTAAGGAGGTTCGAGGATGGTTTGAAGTTGTCCATTTGGGGAAAGATTGTGGGCTACCACCTATAAGACTTGGACTTAATGGTTGAGACAACCATAGCCATTAAGAGGAAAATGGAGGAGACAAAAGAGCAACCAGGAGACCGGTACTAAGGATAGAAGGAGGAGAATCAATCCTCTTCCTCAAGTTTAGGGAAGAAAGAAAAGACATCAACCCTGCAAGGATATCAAGGGCAGGGTCACGGCTATCAAGGCCAAGACCAAGGTCAATCCTCCCAAGATGGGAGAAATTTGAAGGGCATCTACCAGGCGGGCCAGAGGATTTGTTACATATGGCATTAACTGGCCACTTGAAGTGGGATTATCCTTAAAGGCAGGGATCCTAATGCTTTGGGGCAACTCAATCCTAGTTATCAGTGGGGCATCTACAGATATTCTTCACTCCTCTTTATCTCCCAATGGCCCATAGGGAAACCAATTCCAGTTTCAAGGTGCTAGATAGGCCCCTACTATTTCATGTGTGAAAACTCTACAATCAGGCCAGATGAGCCAGAGCTTGATCTGAGGCAGAGGACAGGGCTTATAGGCTGGGATATTAGTGCCCCCTAGAATTAGGGTACATTTCTACACTCTCACTTGTAGGCAAGGGTGTTATTCAATTTTGGTGCATCTTATTCATTCATTTTTTCCTCATGTGTAAAGGATTTGGGCTTAGAGGCTAAGCCTTGGAGGAGCTATTCTTTGTGAGTTCTCTCCTAGGAGCTAGGGTTTGCATTAATTAGACATGTTGAGGGTTTGAGCTAGATATCTTAAGGATTCTACTCATTATAGACCTTAAGGTCATGGATATGTTGGAGTTTGATTTCATCCTTGGGATGGATTGGTTGGCGGCACCCCAAGTCATCATCGACTGTGATAGGAAGAGGGTCACTACCTATACACCGGAGGGTGTCTGTTTCAAGTTTCAAAGGAAAAAGCACGAGGCTTTACCCCAAGTCGTGTATGACTCTCATTGACACAAACAGTTGATGAGTTGGCTTGCAAGCCTTAATCTTGAGTATGACGTAAGACAGGAGTTGGTTTTACCTTAGGTAGTGTGTGTGTGAATGCTAACTTTTTTCCACACAAGTTACAGGGATTATTGATAACCCTAAATAATGCGTTAATGGATTAAGTTTTAAAGTTAATTGTGTGCATGAATTAGGTTAAAATAACTAAGTTATGCAAATTTAGGGTTAAAGCAAAAGTTGGTTATTATGCATGGTTTTATGTAGAAATATGAAAATTCATGAGGGATAAAGCATACAAGTAGAATAAGGAAGGGGAGGCATGAGTAATTATCACATTAGTACATCAAGCAAGAGGGCAACAAGCCATGTAGAGAGCAAAGGAAAGCCACTGTCTAAATGGTGGTGGTGGCGTCCGAATGGTGCTTAAGNATGACGTAAGACAGGAGTTGGTTTTACCTTAGGTAGTGTGTGTGTGTGAATGCTAACTTTTTTCCACACAAGTTACAGGGATTACTGATAACCCTAAATAATGCGTTAATGGATTAAGTTGTAAAGTTAATTGCGTGCATGAATTAGGTTAAAATAACTAAGTTATGCAAATTTAGGGTTAAAGCAAAAGTTGGTTATTATGCATGGTTTTATGTAGAAATATGAAAATTCATGAGGGATAAAGCATACAAGTAGAATAAGGAAGGGGAGGCATGAGTAATTATCACATTAGTACATCAAGCAAGAGGGCAACAAGCCATGTAGAGAGCAAAGGAAAGCCACTGTCTAAATGGTGGTGGTGGCGTCCGAATGGTGCTTAAGTTGCCTTAGTTCTCTCTCCTCACCCCATTGGTCTAATTAAGCAATGGAAGGCTGTGATAGGTCAGCAATGAGTTTGCTGCCTTAAGAGCTTCTACCAATGCCTATAAATAGCCCCTCCTAGCTCATTTTTCAAAAGGTTCTGAGCCTAGAAAAGAGGGAAGAGAAAGAAGGAAGAAAAAAGTAGTGAAACCCTACTAGAATCACTTTCTAGCCATAATTTTCTATACTCCTACATTTCTGTTTATCCTTTCTACTTGGAGGGTTGAACCTCTCCCACTTTTGTGCCCTAGTCAATAAAAAGGGTGGCAATGTGTTTCAACCATTCCATGGGGAAGGATTTTTTATATTTTGTTTCGGTTGTGATGGGAATATCTCACTCTTTTTGCTCATCTATAGCAATGAGGCGTAAGTAGTCCATTTATACTTTTTGGTGAAGGGTGAATACTTCTGTAATTCTATTACTGTTATGGAAATGCCAAAGTTTTACATAAGTGTTAACGTATATACCTCCCTTAATTGATGGATGGTTATATTTATAATATGCTCATGGTTATGAACACCGAGCAGTGCTTAATGGTATATATCATACTATCTATACTTATTACGTACATAATCCATGATACAGTGATGTATGTAGTTGGGCTTTATGTAACAGCCGGGAGATATAGATGGGTTAAATCTTGCCATAGCCAATACTTTTGATTCAATGCATAAACCAGAACTCCGTCATCCGTAAATCATCAACCTACCTATTCAATAACTGGAGTTAACCTTTTGAATGGTTCACCTTTGGGTTTACTAGGTTTATTTGATTGTTGCATGGTNTTGGTTATAGATGGGTTAAATCTTGCCATAGCCAATACTTTTGATTCAATGCATAAACCAGAACTCCGTCATCCGTAAATCATCAACCTACCTATTCAATAACTGGAGTTAACCTTTTGAATGGTTCACCTTTGGGTTTACTAGGTTTATTTGATTGTTGCATGGTACTCTGACATTCCAGCTAACCTAATCTGTTCCTGTGTTAGGATTCAATATACATCAAACCTACCGGTTAACTTTCCAGTAAAATGGGAGTTAATCATTGTAAGGGGGCATTTTCATAACTAAACAATGTAATGCATGTTGGATCCCAAACTGAAGAGTACCCTTTTATTATTGTCTTTCAAATTTTTAGTTAAGTGTTTATTTGATTGTTCTAAACTCACACCACAAGCTATTCCAATGCACTTTGTATCCATAACAATTTCACTATTTTTGTTATAAATCCTAATAGTTAGCTCCCTATGGGTTCGAATTTGGACTTAAACCGAGAAATACTACAATTTGACCACTTATACTTGTGTGTATGACATAAATCAGGTCAGATCAAGCTTTTTGGTGTCGTTGTCAGGGAGTTACAGTGATTTCAAAACAAACAGGGAAGTTGTCTAGTTTGTATTATATGTATATTCACTGTTTGTTGTATTTGCATTGTAAGTTAGTCTAGTTCTTTATCTTTTTCATCTTCATCATCACAAGCATCATTAGAATCTTTTAAGTTAAGCATGGATAATATTAATCAAAGGGAACAAGAGGTAGTTCAGAATGTCCAACCGTTAAGAGAATAATTGCATCCCACACGCACTAGTATCCTGTCATGTTTTATTTTTTTCCACTAGTGCTCCAAATTTCAACACTAAGGCAGGGACAATATAAATTTTACTATAGTTTCATGGTATGGAGTTTGAAAATCCATATTTGCATATGAAATAATTTGAGAAAGTATGTGGTACTTTGCAAGATAATTTTGAAATGACCTAGTTGAAACTTTTTCCATTCTCTTTGATGGATAAGGCTAAACAGTGGCTAAATTATTTAAAAGCCCAATCTATTCGAAGTTGGTAAGTTTTGCAAACTGAATTTTTCAAAAAAAATTTTGCCTCTGCATTGAGACTTCAAATCATGAATTTTTCTGTCAAAGAAGGAGAAACTATTTATCAATGTTGGGAGAGATTTAAGGATCTTCTCCAAGCTTTCCCACTTCATGCATTTGAAAGCTGGACTCTAGTTGGTTTCTTTTATGATGCCCTTCCATCCACACTACTTTAGTTTGTTGAAATGATGGCATGGGGAGAATTCATGAGTAAGAGTCCTAAGGAGGAATTCACGTTCTTTGACACCATTTTTTAGAGTTCCTAAATGTAGAACTCGGCCTCTCCAAACATTGTCAAAACCAATTAATCTTTATCCCAAGGAGGGAAATATGTGTTAAAAGAAGATGATGACCTAAGGGACAGGATGGCTACCTCGTCCCGAAAGAATGAAGCCCTAGAAATGAAAAAAAAACCTTGGAAGTTTCTATTGTGTCTTCCACTGAGCAGTTATGTGAAATTTGTACATTGTTAAGACATCCCACAGGGAAATGTTCAACCATTCTAGCATTCAAAGGGGTCCTGATGGAGCAAACCAATGCCATTTCAAAATTTAACAAATTTTACTCGAACCCCAATTCTAACATCGATAACCTAGGGTGATGGAATCACCCAAATTTTTGTTGAAAAAATACACAACCTGTGAGTTAGTCACCAGGTCCACTTTCACCATAACCACAAACTCAGCAACCTTATCAAACCCCACTTAAGAGAAATTTAGAGGACACCATGACCCAGTACATTCAAAGTCAAACGAGTTTCACTACTTAGATCACCCATGCATTTAATGATTTTAAAGATCAAACTTCATAGAATATTGAAGATATCAAGAGTCATCTAGCCAAACTAACCCAGTCTTTGAGCATATCAGAGAAAGGGAAATTCCTATCTTAACCTAAACATCCACAAGGTTAAAACTAGGTTAATGTTGTGTCTTCCAAACCTTCCCTGAGTCAATTGCAAGCAATTACCACACTAAGAAGTGGTAAGGTGATTGACAAGACCATTAAAGCCAAAACTCTTGAACCAATAGATAAGTCAATCCCATTAAATGAACCAATTGAGCCTGAACCCTTGATTGAAAAGGAATCAGAACCACCCAATGAAAAAGAACATTCAAGTCATGTTCCGTTACCTTTTCCTCAAAGAGCCAAGAAGCTCAATCATTGAAAAATCATGTTGAAATCTTTGAGTTGTATAAGCAACTAAAGATTAACATCCCCATGTTGGATGCAATCAAGCAAGTCCCATCATATGCCAATTTTTTAAAAGACATTTGCACAGTGAAAAGAAGGATTAATGTACATAACAGAGCATTTTTAACTAAAAAGGAAAGTGCCATCATTTTGCACAAGGCCCTTCTCAAGTACAAAGATCCTGGGAGTCTTACAGTCTCATGTGTCAATTTTTGGATTGAGCAAGCCTTGCTTGATCTCAGAGCTAGTGTCAATTTGCTTCCATATCCATTCTATGAGCAGTTAGGGTTGGGTAAGTTAAAACCCAATAATGTTACATTACAATTGTCACACCGTTCTATAAAAATTCCACGTGGAGTTGTGGAGGATGTACTTGTTCAAGTTGATAAATTCTATTTCCCAGTGGATTTCATTATTTTAGATACACAACCAGTTTTGCATGTCTATACACAAATCCCTATCATTTTAGGTTGACCATTCCTTGCTACATCAAACGCATTGATTAATTATAGAAATGAAATCATTAAAATTTCACTTTGGGAATATGACTTTGGAATTGAATATGTTTTACATTGCAAAATAACCCAGAGAGGACAAAGAGTTGCATGAAGTAAATTGTGTTTAGTTGTTAACTCAAAATCTATTTAAAAATTCTTGTACATGCATTTGAGTCTGTACATAATGATGAGTCTGTAGATATTTCAATCATTGAAACATAGAGTCCTAGATTTGAAGAATTATTGCCTTCTGAACCTGAGTCAGTAAAGCTCAATGTTGGAGTTATTAAACTAAAGCTGAAACCAAACCCGACTAACTTGAAATATGTCTTCTTGGGGGAGGATGAAACTCATCTAGTGATAATATCTTCAATGTTGTTAGAAGTCCAAGAAAACAAATTGACAGAGGTCATAAAGAATCATTAAAGTACTATCGGTTTGATGATAGCCGATATAAATGTTATAAGTCCTCTTCTCTGTACTCATTGTATATACTTCGAAGAAGATTCCAAACCATCCCGATAGCCACAAAAAGTTTGAATCCACATTTGATTGAAATAGTCCAGGCTAAATTACTTAAAATATTAGATGCTGATATTATATATCTCATATCTGATAGTATATGGGTCAGCCTAACACAGATAGTGCCAAAAAAGTCTAGTTTCAGGGATATAAAAAAAACCAAGAAAATGAATTAGTCCCTATGCGTAGAGTCACTAGTTGGCGTATGTGTATTGACTATTAGAAGTTGAATTCCTTCACCTAGAAAAAGTCATTTTCCCCTACCTTTCTTAGATCAACTCTTAGAAAGAGTAGTTGGTCATGCATATTATTGCTTATTGGATGGATATTCTCGCTATAATCAGATTGAAATAGCGATTGATGATCAAGAGAAAACTACTTTTACATGTCCCTTTGGCACCTTTTCTTATAAACGAATGCTTTTTGGATTAGGCAATGATCCAGCTACTTTTCAACATTGTATGTTGAGTATTTTCAATGATATGGTGGAGCGGTTTTTGGAAGTCTTTATGGATGATTTTCATTATATGGTGATTTATTTAAATTATGTCTAGAGAATCTTGAGAAAATCCTTATTTGATATAAGGAAACAAATCTAGTTTTGAATTAGGGAAAATGTCATTTCATGGTCACATAGGGTATTGCTTTAGGCCATGTAGTTTCAGTAGAGGGAATTGATGTTGCTAAGTCCAAAATTGATTTAATAGCCAATTTCTCTCCACCAAAGACTATAAAAGATGTTCAATTCTTTCTAGGTCACAAAGGATTCTATAGAAGATTAATTAAAGATTTCAGTTTGATATCCAAACCTATGTGTAATCTTCTATGTCAAGATGTACAATTTGATTGGAATGATGCATGTCAATTGGCTTTTGAAAGACTAAAAAGCATACTTATTTCTGCACCAATTATGCAACCACTTGACTAGTCTTTACCTTTTGAGTTAATGTGTGATACTAGTGATAATGTAGTAGGAGCTGTTTTGAGTCAAAAAAAAGATAAAAAACCCTATGTGATTTATTAAGCAAGCAAGACTTTGAATGATGCACAAATGAATTACTTTACCACAAAAAAAAAAAAGAATTACTTACAATTTTATTTGCTTTAGATAAATTTCGTTCATATTTGGTTGGATCCTCAATTGTTGTATTTACCGATCATACAGTCTTGAACTACTTGTTCATGAAGAAGTTGCTAAGCCATGTCTCCTACGTTGGATACTGCTGCTTCAATAATTCGATCTTATTGTCAAGGACAACAAAAGAGTTAAAAATGTGGTAGCTGATCATTTGTCAAGGCTGAATTATGATATAAAGGAAGAATCAATACCAATCAAAGAAAATTTTCCTGATGAATAGCTATTTGCAGTAACAGAAATAACATGATATGCAGATATACCCAATTATTTTGCCATATATACTTTTCCTTTTCATTATACTTGGATCGACAAATTGTTTTTTGATAGAGGTATGCAATTTCTTTTGGGAAGATCCCTATATGTTTAATTATTGTAAAGATCAAATGATAAGACGTTGTGTACCCAATCATGAAATCAGTCAAGTCATCTCATTGCCATTCTGAAGCTTCTAGAGGGCAATTTTCAATTGTTGGGATATCGATTTTATGGAGCCATTTCCCCATCCTTTGGACTTCTGTACATTTTGGTTGCCTTTGATTATGTTTTCAAATGGGTAGAGGCAATCTCTTGTCAAAATAATGAACACTGCACAGTGATTAAGTTTTTTTTTAAAAATATTTTGTCTAGATTTGGGATTCCTCGAGCCATTATCAGTGAGAGGAGAACACATTTTTTGTAATAAAGTTTTTGAAAACATAATAAAAAGTATTTGATTTCTCATAAGATATCTGACCCTTGTCATCCCTAGATAAGTGGACAAGTTGAATTGGCCAATAGGGAGATAAAATATATTTAAGAAAAAACAGTAAATCTGGACCTCAAGGATTAGTCTTTGAGATTGACTAATGCACTTTGGGCTTACTGCTTGACTTATTTTTTCGAACCTAATGTCCGATCATGATTCCGTAATGTGTATGTGGCTTATAGGGTTAGGTGAGTGTCACTCTCCCTCGGATATCATGCAAGAAATGAGGTGAATGTGTGTGTGTGGATGTGAATGTATGCGTGTGTACAAAAGTGCTCCCCAAGCATAGAGAAACTTTTGAGTGTTGTGTTTTACTTGAAACGGTATTCCAAGGTCATCTCCTTAGCGAAGGAAGGTTAATTGTGTGAAGGTGATTTGGTAAAAATGAAAAGTGTAAAATCTTTTGAGTTTGAGTTTTGGTTAGTGAAGATTGGTTGAAGAAATGCAATAAAAACAAGGTTGGCTAATCCGAAGAGGTCATTTCAATGGGAATACCAAATCAACTCGAACCATTCAACTAATGGTGCCTAGGTGCTTGAATGATTCAAAGGAAGTGAGGGACTATTGTGAAATGTAGGCTCAAGCATAACCCGTGACAAGTCTACGGTGTATCAAGGGCTCACAATCACATCCACACTCAACCTAGTCAAACCAAACACTCTACACTATGAGGTAGAATGAAGAAGAGTTGATTTAGCATACCCAAGAGGAAGTTCCCCTTGGATTAGCCAACATAAAGCTTAGCTACTCATGGTTGAAGTAAAAACATTAATGATTTAAAGAGACATATAGAAGACATGGGAATGAAAATGGGTTGAGAATGAAACTTACAACATATATTAAAGCTGGGAAGAAGTAAACTAAAACGAGAAATTCATTTCATACCATAATGAAGAAGTTGCAGAGCATACCTAGTAGAAAATGGAAACGTTCAAGAACAATGGATTAAACTTGGTTACACTTGAAATAAATGAGCTTACAATGCAGGAAACAAAGATTAAAAGAGTCTTACAGCTTGTTACAAGTGAAATGGGTAAAGAAATTGTAAAAATCTAAACTTTCTCTCTCTAAAATTGTCTTCTACCTTGGGAGCTTCTCTCTCTAAAAGTGCCAAACTATGGTGTATAAATGGTATAGTCTAGTGTAATTTTCATCCATGGAGCTCTATGGTCTGTATGCTTTAGAGTTTCAATGATTTTGGGGAGGTTTGGAAGCCTGCACAAGCAAGGTGTAAACATGCCTACATCCTCTGCCACTTTGTCAGCCTCTCTTTCTCTCTTCTCTTCTTCCATGCTTCTTATTCCAAGTTAGGCATTTGTGTAAGAAATGACATTGTGGTATGTGGAACATGTTAGGGAAGGTGTGGGAGAACTGTAGATGTGCCACCCAAGCAGTTGGATTTGAGTTGTAGGATTTATGTG
This sequence comes from Ilex paraguariensis, assembly GCA_963454935.2. NCBI lineage: Eukaryota > Viridiplantae > Streptophyta > Magnoliopsida > Aquifoliales > Aquifoliaceae > Ilex > Ilex paraguariensis. The sequence goes on along the minus strand of CAUOFW020001836.1, from coordinate 1,955,701 downwards.
TATTTTTCAGCAAAACCTACCAATACGTCGATGGCAAAACCTATCGGTAGGTTTTACTCTAGTAGCCAAAACTTTACGGTAGAAGTAACTCCAGTAGACAAAACCTACTAGTAGTTTTATGGGCAAACCTATCGGTAGGTTTTTTTACTTGTTTTGCTCAAATCTTGGTCTTTCCACCTTCCAAGCCATTGTCAGGCCTTCCCTTCATCTCTATTGACTTGAAGCACTACAATGGGGGCTTAACACATGCCATTTCCAACTCTTTGCCTACAAATAGACAGAAACCTCATTAATCGTAGAATAATACAATTCCTCCTATTTCACCACAAAAACAAGTATTAAAAAGGGTACAAATGTGTATATGATGTGCAATATTTTGTGCTAATCACTTACTGTACTACATAAAAAACTATTTTGGGAATATCTCCTTATCTATTAGTTTACGGTAAACCATGTCACTTGCTTGTAAAATTGGAACATCGAGTATATTAGATAATCAAAATGATGAACTTTGATATTATTAAAGCAAATGCATCTTGCAAACTTTAGATTAATGAATTGGAAGAACCAAGAAATGAAGCATATGAAAATGCAAATATTGGCAAGTCCGGAATGAAATTTTTTCATGATAAGAATATTGTGTGGAAGTCTTTTGAACCTTCTAAAAAATTCCTCTCATATAATTCAAGGCTCCTCTTATTTCCCGAAAAGTTCAGATCAAGATGGACAGGTCCCTACATTGTTAAACAAGTTTTTGAACAAAGGACAATTGAAATTGAGAACCCATTAACTAGAAATCTTTTCAAAGTGAATAGTCAAAGGCTTAAGCCATATCATAATGGATTTGTTCAACATGTGAATTCTATTCAGTTAATCAAACCAACATATGTGCCTTGAAAAGTCTTCATAAGTGTTTGAATGTAAATAGTAGTATTAATTGTTTGTTGTTTGTTTTACAGATTAGAGTTTTGCACCATGGATTCATTTAGCCTATAGATCTTATTAGCATTTGTCTATAATTTTACGTCATAATGTTATACATTGGGGACAATATTAAATTTAGGCTTTCGGGAGGGAACAGTCCAAATTCGTCTTTGTGACTAGAAGACGTTAAAGAATCGGATAGGGAGCCTTTTTCAAAAATTTAAAAAATGGATGAGCAATTATTTTGGTTTAGTTTGGGTATGCTGTGTATTTTTCCAAAAGATATACATTTTTTAATCATAGCAAAAGCAAAGGTTGTTTGAAAATTAGAAATTACTGGCAGTCAAACAAAACCTTTGTGTGGAAAAAGTTCATTTGCCAAATGACAACAAGCAAATCGACTTGGTGGTTATGTAAAGTGTGGTAGATTAATGCATATGTGAGAATGTAATCAATTTGCTGATTAGTACTTAAATTTAGCATATTACTATGCCTTTTTAGGACTAATTGTACTTTGATGAAGTTTAAGTGATGACATTTCAAGTCCTAAAGTGAACAAGAGCTCAAGAACGACAAAAATCACACTTGGATGTAACACCAGCAGATTGGGGACAAAATTGGAGAAGTTTGGAACAAAGAAACAACGTTCGAACGCGAACTCACGTTCAAACATCCACTTGAACTATGAAAAGACCAGATTGCTGAGACATGGCTTATTGCAGCCAAAAAAGAAGACCTTGAAGTACTTGAGTACCACGTTCGAATACCAATTAACGTTCAAACGTCTACTTGAATTGATTGAACACTAGGGTGATGAGTGCAAAGTGCCAAGTTTTGCATAGAGTTTGGAAATAGGTTTCCACAGAAGACCACAGGCCACTTGAGTGAGAGGGTCAAACCCCATCTGGCGTTCAAACGCCTATAAAGCAAAGACAGAAGAAACGTTCAAATGGCACACAACGTTCGAATGCTTATAAAGCAAAAATAGAAACCATGTTCAAATGCCAACTCACGTTCAAACGTTCTCCACAGACATACTACAGAGTGGTTGGCTTTCACTTGGACTTGGGCGGCATAAACTATTCTTTCACCACCCCCTCCTCCTCCTTGCCTATAAATACTCCCATTTTGGGAGCTTCATGGAGACTTGGATAGATAGGGAGCTTGATGGAGGCTTAGATTCCCACTCATGTAGCTAGCTTTAGAGTAGCTAGCTTTAGAGATATATTTACTTGTATCAAGGGAGATAGTTCATCTTTTGGTTGAGGAAGCAACCCTCCATTTCTTGGTTGAGAAAGCCACCCTCCAAATGTGATTAGCTTTCTTCTACTTTTATTATTCATGTCTGTCACTTCCATAGCTTGAGCTTCCATTTTCCTTATAGGAGTGAAACTCTTCACTTTCTAGAGTTTTATGAAAGCCGTGAAGGGTGGAACATGATTCACTCATTCTTTGTTGAAGATTGACTCCTTGTTTATTGTGCTTTAATTTTGCAACTCATCTACTTGGAGGGATGGGTAGCACTCACTTTTCTAGCTTTACACAAGCCATGAAGAGTGAGTAGTTCCTTAGTCACTCTGTAGTAAGAGGTGGTGAACATGTATTGATTATCCAGAAGTTATATTTGTGCATTTTCTTTATGCTTTAATGATTTATATTTTACTTATTGAATGATTGAATGCATCTAGTGAAGCTAAGGTACTTTGTATAACTATGAGTTCTTTCTATGACACAGATAACTCTTGCATGGAAAGACTCGTTGGTTTTAGGCAAGTACCCCGGCTAGATCTTCATGACAATATTTCAATCTTCATTATTATTGTGCTTTATTTAAAGAAGGGAACATTAACGCCATTGTTGGATACCTTATAGAAACGTGTGCTTGTTTGTAGACGGGTTGAGTCTCGGCACACACAATTCTTGTAAACTTCTAGAAAGGCATTGAAACCATGTGCTTAATTCACATAGTCTATCTTTATCTTCCGATTAACTTGTTGTTGACATGGGAGTTAATTGAGTTATAAAACACAAATATAATAAATCGGATGATTAACTTCATGCTCTGATCCTCGGGCTAAAGGGTGGCTATTACATTTTGATAATATATCTTATATTTTGTCTAGAAAAATCCATTGGAAAGAATTTTATATTTTGTCCAAAAAATCCCATAACTTCAAACTCTCAAGGTTTTCAGTTACTTGATCTCTATCATTACTTATTTCAAAAACACTAATCATAGTTCCCTGTGGATTCGACTCTGGACTTAACCGAATTATTACTACAGTTTGACTGCCTGCACTTGGGTGTACACATTTCAGATAAAGTCAAGTTTTTGGCGCCGTTGTCAGCGAACCATAAAAGGTGTTTTAAGGTAAAAGGTAAAAAGACCTCTCTTTTTGTATAGATACTTGCTTCACTGTATATAAATTTGTTTTAATTTTATGTCTGAGGATGCTCCTCACTATCAAAATTTGCATGCAGAATCTTTTGGATCTATGAATCAACTAGAACCACCTTCACCTATATAAATAGCAAACTCTTGTGAAAGTAGAATGACAAATGATAAGAGATGAGCAAAAATTCCTATGAGAGAGGGGAAAGTGCCTAACATTCGAACTCTGTGGGATTACTTAAATCCCTCAAGAAATAGTATCCCCTCTTGTTTTATCTTTCCTAAAAATGCATCCCTCTTTACTATAAAGACCGGGACAGTTCAACTACTCCCTCAATTCCATGGACTCGAAACAGAAAACCCATATCTGCACGTAAAAGAGTTTGTGGAAGTATGTGGAACGTTTCAACACAATTTCTGAGCTAGCGAAAATGAAACTTTTTTCATTTTCTTTTAAAGATAAAGCTAAGCAGTGGCCAAATTCTTTAAAAGCTCTTTTAATACCTGACTGGCGGGCACAACAAAATGAATTTTTCAGAAAAATATTTCCTCTGCACCGCACCAATGCACTGAAAAGGCAAATCATGAATTTTTCGGTCAAAGAAGGATAAACCTTTTACCAAAGTTGGGGAGTGATTCAAGGATCTACTCCAGTCCAGCCCGCACCATGCTTTTGAAAATTGGACTTTGGTAGGATTTTTCTTTGACTCCTTGCCTACTAGACTATGTCAGCTTGTCGAAATGATAGCTCAAGGAGAATTTATGAGTAAGAGTTCAGTGGCGGCATTCAATTTTTTTGACATCATATCTGACAGTTCTCAGATATGAGACTCAGCCTCCCCTACCATTGTTGAAGCCAAATCATCTACTTCTCAAGGGGATAAGTATGTTTTGAAAGATGATGATAACCTGAGAGCAAAAATGTCCACCATGTCTTGAAAGCTTGAAGCTTTAGAGATGAAAAATGTTCATCAAGTGGATGTTGGCCCTCCCGTAGAACAAGTGTGTGGGATTTGTGAACTGACAAGACACCCAACTGGGGAGTGTCGAACCATTCTGGCATTCAAGGAAGTTTTGTTGGAACAAACAAATGTCATTTCTAACTTCAACAAGCCTTACTCCAATCCGTACTCTGAAACCTACAATCCAGGGTGGCAGAACCACCCGAACTTCAGTTGGCGAAACACACCAGCTCCCATGAACCAACAACAAGTTTCACACTTACCACCTCATGGAACTCCCACATATCAACCATACCAACCACCATAAAAGAGGAGCCATGAGGATACTCTAAATTAGTTCATGCAAAGCCAAATGAACTATAACAATAGTTCCACTCAGGCTTTTATTGATTTCAAAACCTAGAACACTAAATCTTTTGAGGACCTTAAAAGCCACATTCAAATTTTGACCTAATCCATGACCACACATGAAAAGGACAAGTTTCCTGCCCAACTAGAACCACCACCAGGCCAATTCCAGGTGGAAAATCCCATAATCATGGAAAATCCACAAGGCCAAGCCCAAGTTGTCACTACACTAAGAAGTGGCAAAGTGATTGACAAGACCATTAGAAACATGCTAATTCCCAAGCCAAAACCTGGGTCAATCCCGGTCAACTCACCAGTTGAGCCTGAACTTGTAATTGAGGAAGAACCTAAGCCTATGATTGAACTAGAGCCAAAGCCTTCATAGGAAGGAGAACCTTCGTGTTCTATTCCTGCTCCTGTCCCTTATAGACCCAAAACTATATAGAAGTTGAATAATCAGCTTAAAATTCTATGAGTTTTTTAAGCAAATAAAGATCAACATCCCACTTCTGGATGCAATAAAACAAGTTTTGTCTTATGCCAAGTTTCTAAAAGACTTGTGCATAGTCAAGAGAAGCCAAAATGTCAAAAAAAGAGCTTTCTTGACAAAACAAGCTAGTGCCCTACTTCAACACAAAATCCCTACAAAATACAAAGATCTAGGATATTCGATTGTGTCGTGTGTCATTAGAGACTTTAGAATTGAACAAGCACTTTTAGACCTTGGAGCAAGTGTCAATTTGCTTCCATACTCTATCTACCAGCAGTTGGGTCTGGGTGAACTCAAATCCACTTGTGTTACACTCCAATTGGCAGACAGATCTGTCAAAGTCCCTAGGGGCATTGTCGAAGATGTACTTGTTCAAGTGGACAACTTCGTCTTCTCTGTTGACTTCATCGTTCTACATACTCAGCCAACAAAGCATTCAAAGAACCCAATTCCTGTCATTCTTGGTCAACCCTTCCTAGCAACTTCAAATGCACTAATCAATTGCAAGAATGGGGTCATGAAATTAACCTTTGGGAATATGACTCTTGACCTGAATATTTTCAATGTTTTCAAACACCTCGGAGAGGACAAAGAAGAAAGAGAAATAAATTTCATTGAGTCGATGGTTCAGGAACATCTGAATATAATATTCTATGAAAACCCCACTAAACTTTCTCTATCAGAATCCATCATATCTAAGACAACAAATGATGATCCAAAGAATTGTTCCACTCATGCTATTGAGCCCTAAAATTCTTGCTCACAAAGAAGGATGCTAAGCCTAGGATCTTAAGATGTATATTCTTACTCCAAGAGTTTGACCTGGTTATTAAGGATAAAAAGGGTGTTAAGAATGTGGTGGTAGACCATCTGTCTAGATTGACCTATGACTTTCACGAAGATGGATTGCCAATCAATGAAAAATTCCCTGATAACAACTATTCATAATTGATGAGACCCCATGGTACACTGATATTGCTAATTTCCTTACTACTAGAACACTCACTTTGTCCTTCACCCCTATGGACAAAAATAAATTTTTGAGGGAGGTTCATAACTTGTTTTGGGAAGATCCGTACGTATTTAAGTACTGTAAGGATCAAATCATAAGACGTTGCATCCCTACTCAAGAAAGTAGATAGGTAATAATATTTTGTCATTCTGAAGCATGTGGTGGCCATTTTTCATCCAGAAAAGCCGCTGCAAAAATCTTGCAGTGTGGATTTTACTAGCCTACACTTTTCAAAGATGTCCATGATCTTTGTTTAACTTGCGATAGATGCCAAAGGTTAGGGAGCATTTCAAATACTATGTGTCCAAATGGGTTGAGGCAATTCCATACCGGAATGATGATCACTAAACGGTGATTAAATTTTTAAAAGAAAATATTTTATCTCAGTTTGGAATTCCAAAATCAATCATATGTGATAGGAGTGCTCATTTTTGTGGTCGTCCTTTCTGGAATTTGATGGAAAAATACTTAATTTTTCATAAAGTTGTAACCCCTTATCATCCACAAACTAGTGGACAGGCTGAATTGGCTAATCAGGAGATCAAATTAATTTAGAAAAAATGGTAAATCCAGACTGCAAAGATTGGTTTTCAAGACTAACTGATACACTCTAGTATATCACATTGCTTTTAAAACAATTTTGGGCACGTCTCCTTATCCATTAGTCTATGGCAAGCTTTGTCACCTAACTGTTGAATTGGAACATATGGCATACTGGGCCATTAAAGCAAATGAACCTTGACCTGGACAAGGCCCAATTAGCAAGGAAACTTCAAATTAACGAATTGGAGGAATTGATAAATGCAGCATACGAAAATGCTAAGATTGCTAAAACCAGGATGAAAATTTTTCATGACAAGAATATTATGCGGAAGTCTTTTGAACCTTTTCAAAAAGTCTTGTTGTTTAATTCAAGACTCTGCCTCTTTCCTAGTAAGTTGAAATCAAGGTGGATTGGACCTTACATTGTCAAAAAAGTGTTTGGACATGGAGTAGTAAAAGTGGAAAACCCCTTGAATGGTAACATATTTACTGTTAATGGTCAGCAGTTGAAACTATTTATGGAGGATTTTGTCAAAAAATGTGGAAATAGTTCTTTCAATGGACCCAGAACATCCCTCCGAGATTTGCGCCTACTGATACAAAAAGGGGTCAGGTCAGGAAAAGCCCGATCAAATTGGACTCAACAGGATGCCTTGATAAGGCATCCTCCCCCTTTTCTCTTTCTCCCCACCACCTTTCCTTTTTCTTTCTTTCTTTCTTCTTCTTTTCTTTCTTCATTGGTTACGATCCTCTGTTAACATGACCCAACTCCCAACAGTTTCATGACCATATTACCTAAAGACCCAATCCTTTGTCTCATGATTTGCATGTGTTTACTCAAATTGTAAATGACTCTTCTTATTCTATTTGCACTCAAAATGAAGGGTTTTCATCCCAGTGAAAACCCAGATCTGCATAGAGATGATTGATTTATGTATTTTTGCTTGTAGGTTTCGATAGATGAACATATCTCTAACTTTCAACCTCGTCTCCGAGCTCAACATATTGGTAAATTCGAAACATTAGGGACAATATCCAATTTAGGTTGGGGGGTGAGAATAGTTTATATTTTGTGTATGTCATGGCCACAAAAATTTTTGTTGTTGTTGTTGTTGTTTCTGATCATATTGTGCACCTTGCCTTGTATTTTGTATAAATGATGATGTCTGTGAGTCAGTTTCAATCGTCTTTGTGACTAGCAGACGTTAAAGAACTATATAGTGAGTCTTAAAGCGTAGAAAGCATGGATGTTCAACCTTTTTGGTTTAGTTTAGGAGTTTTATGAATTTTTTCATCTGATGTGCATGTTGTGATCATGAGAAAAGTGGGACTGGTAAAAAAAAATGAGATCCGAGAAGAACAAGCGAAACCCCTCTGTGGCAGAACCACTTTTGCTAAACGTCATCGTGCCAAAAGGCTTGGTGCACGTAAAAAGTGTGGCAAAGTCTTCATGAGAAAAAAGTACAATCAGTGTTCTGAACTAATTTTCGATCGCGCACTAGATCGATTAGACTGGATAGTGAATGGGCTGAGTAAGGATTACCTTGAGATGCCATGTTATTCTGGTACTTTACTTAACCAATTTGTGAGAGAAGAAATTGGGAGAGTCACTAGTTGTTCTAACTACACGGATACAAAGGGAGACTCAGAATAGATTATTCTTTGTGGAAAATTGTATTTTCATGGGATAGAAGTCAAGGGTCAGAATTTTTGTAAAATGTGTAAAAATCTTTCTATTTTGTACAAACTCTTTTGAAATGAAAACATGGGCCGAGTAAGGAACATCCCAAAATACCAACCTAAAGTGTGGGTAGGGACTTGGTCTTGAGACGCCATGAAATTTGGTTCAAACTTTTGTATATACACCTCTCTGATTATGTATAGGGCAGTGCAAACAAAATTTTGAGGTTTGATTCAACATTCGAATGCCAAGTGATGTTCGAATGTCATCTGCTTGTAGTACTTAGCCTCTAATGGAATCAAAAGTACTGGGAGCTCATCACGTTCGAACGCCAATATACCATTCGAACGAAAGGTGCTTATAGTACTTTGGTCTCTAACATAACTGAAAAGTACTGGGAGTTCGCCATGTTCGAGCTATATGTTTAAAATACATCAAGAAACGTTCTAACATTACCCATGTTCAAACGTCTCTTCTCAGGCTATAAAATCCTGGATCGTCTTCCCCATTCCAAAATCCTCAAAACCCTTCAAAAACCTCCAAAACCTAGAGCCCCTTTCCACTACCCAAGCCTCAAAACACACCTCATTCCCTTTTTACACCTACAATTGACCCTCCCAAAGTGATTCCCACATCAAAAAACCTCAATCCCTTACAAAAATCAAGACTTTCAAAGCCCTCTAAAGCTTAAAGCTAAATTCATGCCTCCAAGGGTCAAGTTACCTGCCATGCCCAATCCAATAAAATAGGAGCCTAACATGGTGGAGGAAATCATTTAGGAGAGGGAGGGGAGGGCAATAGTGAGGAGAGATGACCAAACCCGATTTCCTAGTGCCCTCAAAGCTGACAGGTATGAGAATTTTTTCCAAAATAATGCTATTGTGTGTGAGTATGATGTGGTGGTGACTGATTTTGTGGAGTTGGGTATATTGGCGGAGATGGAGAGGAGGAATTGGGTGTTGTATTTGTGAAAGGGAGGGGACGCCATTGTTGACTTGGTGAGATCATCAGCGGAGCAATCCTAACGTATGTGAGGAACACACAAATTGATGTGAATGCAAAGTACATTAGGGAGTTGAGGCAAGAAGTGCCTCAAGTGCAGAACCCGATATATCCCCCGAAAAAGAATGTAGCTATGAATGTGGTTAGGGCAAAGTTGACTGGGGTAACTAGTTTTTCACAGTCAAGGAAGAGATTTTTTAGGCAAGGGGAGCTCATGGACAAGTATAAAATGCTAAATTCGATTATGGTGTCTAACCTTGCCCTAATAAGATGGAAAAATGAAATGTTCCCCAACATGGCCCGTCTACTCTGTGCACTTGGTAAGGGCCAAAGCATTGACCTCCCCTCCCTCATTTTGACAGAAATGAAGAAAGGCTATGACGTGAAAAGAAACTCCCTCCCGTTTGGCACACTAGTCACAGAGATGTGCAAAGATCATAGGGTTAGGGCAAGGCCTGAGATGGAGATCCGAAAGTCAGTGGGGCCACTAAACATGGCCTCCTTTAGGAGGAGCCAAGGCCGAAGTGGTACCCTAGTGGTTAGACGAAAGGTGTCACCCACCCAAGGAGTGGATGAGGTGCAGGATGAGCTCGATCGGGAGGACGAGAGAGATTTAGAGGTGGAGAAAGAGCAGACACAGACATAGGAGGCACGCCCTAGCACGAGTACCCGACACTCTTTTAAAGACATCATGCTTAGCACTAAAGCTAAGCAGGATGAGGTCCTTGAGAGTGGTTGTGATCTTTGTTTCTTATTTGGATGTGATTTTTCTTTGGTAGCTTCTTGTGGATACTTGTAGTTTGTTGTGGAAATTTGTTTCTTCTGTGATGGATCTTTGTTTCCTTTTGGATCATTGATTGAGGATACTTTTAGTTTTTGTGTTTTGGCCAATTCTTGTATGGATGGATTGAATCTTTGGTATTTTTGTAAACAATCATATTAGGTGAAATGAAGGATTCAGTTTATCACTTTCATCTGTTTAAATGCATAGGTAGAATTAGCACTTTTGTAATTGATAATGAATGCTGAAATGGATGTGCATTCTAAGGTTGCTTGTTAAAATGACTAAGCACATGATCGTTTTGACACCTCAGCTTCACAACCGAGACTTCAAATCGTATTTCTTGGAAAATTGGTATTATCTCAAGGTTTAAATTGTCAAATGTACATTGGCATTTGTTATTCTTAAGGTACAAGATGATCAGACTCAAAAATGGAATCGCTATAGAACCAACATTCCCTAACACACCCAACATAACCGGTGGAGATGACAAAGAATACCATGATAAGTTTTGAGTCTTACGATGATTTTTGAGGGATATATCAACATTTACTTGAGAAAGGTTTTTCACTATCTATATTTGAATAATCTCATTACATTTGCTTTGATTGATGCAACTAAAGCACTCTATTGACATATATGTTCATACAACACAGACTTATGCATATACTTGAGAAATGATCTTAGGTCATCTTTTATTTAACTTTGAGCCCTAGCCATTTCCTTTAAAATAATATCCCTAGTCAACCATGCTTGAGCCTTTAATGAATTATTTCTTTTTCAAAAAACTCATATGATAACCGAGCCACAAGAGAACACACTTAACATACCTTGCTATCTAATTTTCTTGCACCCTCTTATAAATCAGTATGATACAGAAAGGCAAGAAAGATAGAAAAGAAGATGGCGGCTATTGTTCAATTAAAGAAAAATCAGTGGAAACAATCGAAAAAGAAAAGAAACTGATAGACAGGGAATTGCTAAGAAAGCGAAAAAAGAAAAAAATGAAAGAAAGAAATACAAATTCTTGGCAAATGATCAAAAAACAAGAGAGAGATATGTTGCACTACATAAAGAAAAGATAGCTTTTTGAATACCGTTGACGTCATTTCATTAGCCACTGACCTTTGGCCACATTACAACCCTTACAAATCCCTAATTGATCTCAAGCCTAATGCATGTGTGTGTTATCAAACGAAAATTGGGGTATGTTTAATAGTATTTCTTTAACTGTATCAATATTTTTTCATGAGATTATGCCAAGAACATGATTGGTCTAACTTCTTAAAAATTTCACTCCTTTTCTAACTGTGCATGTGATTCTTCGACTGGCCATCTTCTGATCACATGCCCTTTGAGAGACAAGTCACTATAACTTGAGCAAATTTTTGCTGAGGGCACTTCTAAGAGAGGTTTGTGAAATCAAAGCTAACCATGGAAGGTGGTAACGAGAAATGTTCATTATATGTCAATTCTTGTTTTTGGAATGACCATTCCTACTACCCAGGGAATTCCAAATGCCACTGTTATCGATGCTAATTTTTTCATAGAGTAAATACCTATGAAAGAGGAGCATGTGGGATATACGTCGAAATTGAGGGTTGAGTGTCCCAACAACCATGATGCTAATTCACTTTGATCAGCAATCTCACATACACATCAGTTTGACTAAAGTTTGTGGATAACTTCACTGAAAACCCTCACGAGACAACACTCGTCTACTAGGGTAAACTTAGTGGTTCAACGGCGTGTTGCATACACTAAAATGCAACCGAATGACCTATGAAAAAGGCATTATAAATATATTTAAATTCAATTGTTGTTGTATTACTAGAGACTAGCAATATTTAGGTTGGGGGTGTGATTAGTACTTAAATTTAGCATATTACTATGCCTTTGTAGGACTAATTGTACTTTGCTGGAGTTTAAGTGATGACACTTCAGGTCATAAAGTGAATAAGAGCTCAAGAACAATAAAAATCACACATGGATGTAACACCAGCATACTAGGGACAAAATTGGAGAAGCTTGTAATAAAGCAAGAACATTTGAACGCCAACTAACATTCGAATGTCCACTTGAACTATGAAAAGACCAAATTGCTGAGACATGGGGTGTTGCAGCCAAGAAAGAAGACCTTGAAGTACTTGCGTACCACGTTTGAATGCCAACTCACGTTTGAACATCCACCTGAAATGATTGAACACTAGGGTGATGAGTGCAAAGTGCCAAGTTTTGCATAATGTGTGGAAATAGGTTTCCACATAAGACCACATGCCACTTGAGTGAGAGGGTCAAACCCCATATGACATTCGAACACCCATAAAGCAAAGACAGAAGAAATGTTTGAATGTCATACAACGTTCGAATGCCCATAAAGTTTGAGCGCCATACAACGTTCGAACGTTCTCCACAGATAGACTGTAGAGTGGTTGGCTTTCACTTGGACTTGGGTGGCATACACTATTCTTTCACCAATCCCCTCCTCCTCCTTGCCTATAAATACTCCCATTGTGGGAGCTTCATGGAGACTTGGATAGATAGGGAGCTTGATGGAGGCTTAGATTCACACTCGTGTAGCTAGCTTTAGAGATATATTTGCTTGTATCAAGGGAGATAGTTCATCTTTTGGTTGAGGAAGCAACCCTCCATTTCTTGGTTGAGGAAGCCACCCTCTAAATGTGAGTAGCTTTCTTCTACTTTTATTTTTCATATCTTTCACTTCCATAGCTTGAGCTTCCTTCTTTCTTAGAGGAGTGAAACTCTTCTACTTTTCTAGAGCTTTACCAAAGTCGTGAAGGGTGGAACGTGAGTCACTCATTCTTCGTCGAAGATTGGCTCCTTGTTTGTTGTGCTTTCATTTTGTATCTCCTCTACTTGGAGGGATGCGTATTACTCACTTTTGTAACTTTACGCAAGCCATGAGGAGTGAGTAGTTCCTCATTCACTCTTTAGTAAAAGGTGATAAACATGTATTGATTATCCAAAAGTTATATTTGTGCATTTTTTTTAATGCTTTAATGATTTATATTTCACTTTTTGAATGATCGAATGCATCTAGCAAAGCTAAGGTACTTTGTATAACTATGGGTTCTTTCTATGACACAGATAACTCTTGCATGGAAAGACCCGTTGGTTCAAGGCAAGTACCCCGGCTAGATCTTCATGACAACATTTCAATCTTCACCACTATTATGTTTTATTTAAAGAACGGAACATTAACGCCATGGTTGGATACCTTGTAGAAACACTTGCTTGTTTGTAGATTGGTTGAGTCTCAACACAGACAATTGTTGTAAACTTCTAGAAAGGCGTCGAAACCATGTGCTTAATTCACACAGTCCATCTTTATCTTCTGATTAACTTGCTTTTTACATGGGAGTTAATTGAGTTATAAAGCACAAGTATAATAAACAGAATGATTAACTACATGCTCTGATCCTCTGGCTAAAGGGTGGCTGTTACATTTTGAACCAATTTCTGGTCGAGTGTTAGATCTTCTTGACTGGATTACCTTGAGACGCAATCTTATTCTAGTCCCATGCTTTCAAGATATGTGTGATATGAGACTAATCAATTCACTAATGTCCTTGAGTTAGAAGATTCTAATTAAAACTGATTTTGGATATGTTTAAATGTAAATAACTGTAGGATAATTAGTGTAATAAGTTAGGATTTAAGTAGTTGAATGTGTAAATATTAGAATTTAAACTGATTCTGGTTTCCAGCTTCAATTTTCCAGAAGAATATTAGGGGACAGCTGCCTGCAACACCAAGGGAAATCTAGAGGATCATTACCATTAGACGGTGCTAATAGTGTTCGGATGGTACTACCCAGTATAAATGCACAGAGGCATGAAACTAAATAATTCCAACATCTCCCTCGCAATAGAAATATGAAAATCCAGCAACTTCTCCACCTGCTCTCCTTAGATTTGCTTCACCCATCCATTTTTCTTGAATTCTACTAAGATTAAACACTTAACCATAGCCTTTTACAGGTTTCTACTGATCAAAATTCCTTGAAAGTTCTTTCCAAGTAAGAAATCCAAGAATTCATGGATCCTAGGACAAGAACACGAACTATCACAAGCTGAGAAAGGATAGGAGCCTCTTCACCATCTGAAGCACCCCCACAACAGCAAGAACAACCTCAAGGATATAATGTCTTCAATGCTACAATGTTTGAGAATATTGATCAGCAAGTCTGGTATGACAGTTATTTTTATTACAAAACTATCATTGTTGAACGACTTGTTATATATGAAGACTTCAGACAAATAGGAGTGAGACAAAATTTAGCTTCACAATGGTGTCTTAATTATGTAAAATTGGTTGGTCCTGCGTATGAATGTTTGGTCCATGAATTTTATAGTAATGCTAAAGAAATCGGGCCAAGACAGTTTTGTGTCTATGTTAGGGGGTGGTGTTCCAAGTTTCACCGGCCACCATTCTAAATTTTTTGAATCCGATCTTGAGATATGAAAATCCACAATATCCCAATACTGCATTGCTTGACATGACTGTTATTGGGATTGAGTTGACTGGGAACCCAAAATATGTATAGGGCAGGCCGAATAAGTATATTAAGCAAGGGGACTTAACTGATAAGTATAGAATCTTGAATTTGATAATTGTGAATAATCTGTTGCCCCACTCCTAGAAAAACCAAATTTACACTGAGAGAGTTTTTTTTTTTTTTTTACCTTTGGAATGGGACACACCATTGATTTGCCCAACTTGATCATGGACCAAATGATACTGACTATGAAAGTTAAGAAGCCCTCACTCCCATTTGTTCTATTAGTATCTAAGTTATGCAGGGAGAAATGAGTTATTGCGGATCCCTCATGGCCAATGGTGTAGCATTTGACACCATTAGACAAAACTTCATTAAGAAAGAGCCATTGAGGGCAGCTCAAGAGGCAATAGGAGGCATCACTAGCACCACAAGAAGATCCATTCTCAGTAGGTGCAGACTTTCAGACGCTAAAAGAGCCTCAACAACAAGAAGAGCAACCATACATTCTGGTTGATGACAAGTTTGACTGCCAGATTCTGTTAGGAATGGAGACTAGCATCACCCAGCTAGATCAAATGAGGGCAAGCCATAAGGAGAACCAGAATTAGATTCGGAGGCTACTGCGAGGACAATATGGTGGAGGCCCGTCAGCTTAAGGACCCAAGATTCTAGAATTTCAACACTTTTGCTACTCTTACTAAACTTTTTATTTACACACTTTTTTTTTAGTTTTTATGTTTTGGATGATAGTTTTGGATTTGTTTTTGATTAATATAGTTAGTTTATCATTTTGTTAATTTTGTTGTGTTAGGATGCTTATTTCATATGGTTCACGATAAAATTTATATTATTATTCTTATGTGTTGCAGGGATAACCCTAACCCGATTGCACGAGATATTCATTCATTGATTGTGCAATATCTTTATATTTTCATAGCATCTCATTCTTTTGAGCACGTAAAAAAATTCCTTATTTTGAAAACCTTCTAAAATATTAGACTCCTTTATTAAGCTTACATATATAGTGGAGATGTAAACCTATTGCAGATTTTGAGCTAATCCTCCTTGAAGACATATTTCACATTTAATCAAGTAAGAATTTTTGATTTAGTGGTAATACTTCTTTGAATAATCTCATTAGCTTTGTTTTGGTTAGCACTCATTGAATAACATGGTTAACATTTGTTTTTAATTTTTAATTGAAAATTATGTAGGTATATGATTTCTGAAAAATGATCTTAGGGCCATTTGTGAGTTAATTTTAAGCCTTAGTCATTTCGTTTGCAAAACTATATCCCTAGTAAGCCGTGATTGAGCCTAAAAGTACAATTTCTTTTATTAAACTCGTTAGTTAACTGAGCCACAATAAAATATATTTGGCCAACGCTTGCTATCTAATTTTCTTGTTCCCTCTCCTAAAGTAAGTACTATACAGAAAGGGAGGAAATAATAAAATGGTGACTACATTTCAAGGAAGAAAAGAATTTTTGAAATGAACAAGGAGGAAAGGAAAAGAAAAAGCAAAGAAGTAAAGAAAGAAATTAGTCAAGAAATACCAAAAATGGGATTCAGACTGGAGAAATGAGAAATATAATGTGTGAAAATTTTTGAAATTAGGAAAGAGGTGTGCTACACTAATTAAAAAAGGATAACTTTTGAATACTTTTGACCTAGTTTCTTAAACCCAGTACCCTTGGCCAAGTTATAACCCTAATATAGTCCTTTTTTATTCTAGAAGTCATACATATGTATTATTTCTACCTATTCAAAAAAGGCAGAGTGTTGATAATGTGTTTAATGCAGTGTTAATATTCCTTTATGAGATTATGTCAAATTTAAATTTTATTCAAATAACCTTTCTTTTGGTATATTACATGTGCTATTATCTTGCTTTGATAACAATATTCTTATCACATGTAATTTTTGAGTGATAGTCACTAAAACGTGAGTGTATTCTTTGCTGAGTGATTTTTAGGGAAGGATTGACATCGAGGCTAATTCTTGTAAAGCAGAGTAAGGGGTGGTGATATTTCCTAAATGATTTTTGGAATAAAGGAGTCAATGCACACACATGCATTTTTCTGAAAATATATGGAATAGTGTTAAAACTAATGTGTGTTACTCTTATAGTGGTCAGGAAAAGGAAGTATCCTAGCAATACAGAGGAATTATGATTTAATTTTATTTGTGAAAATATTAATTATGAAATGATAACCTTTGAAGCTTGTAGGTATCTTCACTGGAAACCTTCACAAGACAAAACTCATCCACTAGGAATCACCTAGGGGTTTAATGACTTATTGCATATGCTAAATGCAATTGGGGAATTTACGAAAGTGATTTATTTTTGTTTTGTTATTTATTTTATTACTAGGGACTAGTAATGTTTGGTTTGGGGGGGGGTGTGATTAACCCTACCTAATGTGTTAATGAATAAGGTTTTAAATTTAATTGTGTGTTTGAATTAGGTTAAAGTAACTAAGTTATGAAAAATTAGGGTTAATGCAGAAGTTGGTTATTTTGTAGGGTTTTGTGCGAAAATATGAAAATTCAGGAGGGATAAAGTATACAAAAAGAAGAAGGAAGGGGAGGCATGTGTAATTATCACTTTAGTACATCAAGCAAGAGGTCAACAAGCCATGCGAAAACTAGAAGAAAGCCACCATCCGAATGGTGGTGGGGGCATTCGAATGGTGCTTAAACTGCCTTATTTCTCTCTCCTCTCCCCATTGGTTCAATTAAGCAGTAGAAGGTTGTGATTGGTCAGCAATGAGTTTGTCTCCTCAAGAGCTTCTACCAGTGCCTATAAATAGTCCCTCCCAACTCATTTTTCAAAAGAATCACCCTGAGTTCAGTCCAGACAAGAGGGAAGAAAAGGAAGGAAGAAAAGAGGAGTGAAACCCTACTAGAATTAATTTCCAACTTGAATTTTCACTACTTCTATATTTTTGTTTATCCTTTCTACTTGGAGGGTTGAACCTCCCCCACTTTTGTGCCCTAGCCGATAATAAGGGTGGCAATATGTTTCAGCCATTCTTTAGGGAAGGACTTTTTATATTAATTTCGATTGTGATGGGATTATCTCACTCTTTTTGCTCGTCTATAGCAATGAGGCATGAGTAGTCCATTAATACTATTATTGTTATGAAAATGCCAATGATTTACGTATGTGTTAACCTATATACCTCCCTTAATTGATAGATGGTTATATTTATAATATGCTCATAGTTATGAACACCGAGCAGTGCTCAATGCTATATACCATATTGTTTACACTTATTACATACTTCATGCATAATACAATGATGTACGCAGTTAGGCGTTATGTAACAGTCAAGAGATTGGTTATAGACGGGTTAAATCTTGCCATAGGCAATGCTTTTGATTCAATGCATAAATCGAAACTCCGTCATCAGTGAATCATCAACTTGCCAATTGAATAACTAGAGTAAACATTTTAAATGGTTCATCTTCAGGTTTACTAGGGTTATTTGATTATTGCATGGTACAAAGACCTTCCGATTAAACTAATCAATTGATGTGTTATGGTTTAATATAAATCAAACCTACTGGCTAACTTTCTAGTAAAATGGGAGTTAATTATTGTAAGGTGGCATGTTTATAACTAAACAATATAATGCATGTTAGATTCTCAAACTGAAGAGTACCTGTGAAACCCAGAGAAATTTAAACTTTTTCCGACAAAGGTCAAAATAGCAATTTGCTACTATTATGCGGGATTGAAATACATATTTATATACAGCTCAGATGAAGTAACGGACTTCACCATTAGATTCGTATCACGAAATTTAGTTATCACGTCAAATTTCATCGAATTATGAGATAGTTGAATTTTGCACATTTTTCGAGACAATTTGGTGACGAATGAACTTTTAAATGTCTCCAAAAATAAAAATTATAAAATTTTCTTATAATTAAATAAAAGTTCAAATAAAATTCATTTGAACTGAAACCGAAATTTAATTAAGTTGTTTCAGGTTAAAAACGGACCTAAAAGTGAAAACCGAGCGAGACAATGTGGACTGCGCAATTAAAAGTATGAATAGGGGTTAATATCTGAAAAATCAGATATTTTTCACACCCATTTGGTTGGCTGCTTCAGGAGTTAAAGAGAGAGAAGAGGGAAAAATTCATTTTTCTACCTTTCTTCTACGATCTAAGGTGTTCCGTCGATCGGAATAGCTTGGACCAAGAACTAAACTTCATCTATGCGGCAAGGGCTATGCGTACGTATGAAGAATGAAGAGTTTCACCGAAGATCCGATAGGTGAATTTTGGAGAAATCAAGGTTTTGGGGGCTAAAAGAGTGTCTTGAGGCTTCTACTCTTTCTTATACACTCCAAAAGGTAGGGTTTCTCCTACTTTGGTTCAATTTCTTACCTAGGGTGTATTTGGATTGGGGTAAGGGTATGGAATAGCCTAGGTCATTGACCATGTTTATGAAAATGAGGAAATGGGTATGGAATTTGGCCTAGATCAATTCCTAATTATGTTTGTATAGGGAATTACTTGTGTGTGATTTCCTTGAAATTTGAAATTTTGGGCATACTATATGTTATATACTATGCTTTGTGAATAAGGTGAAAACTTTTGTGTGATAACATGAATTGTTGCCTTAATGGTGTTTGCCAAATTTCCGACGTGTGAATCAAGTTGTTATGACATAGTGATGTATAACATGCTTAAAAAATGTGTTGAAAATAAATGTTAATATGTGCTCATTGAGATATTGACATTCTATTGATTTATGGACTTTATATGCTTATAATATAAATTGTCATCATGCATGTTGAGATGTGTGCTTTAATTGTCCATATGGCATCCATTACATATGGGACATGATATGTGGTTAATTTGACTCACGGCATTCATTGCATCGCACATGCACGGAAACACATCGCATTTCATGGGTGTTAGTGCATGGTTGATATCAAACACCAAGTAGATGGGTGATAAGTGGGCTCGGTACCGTTGGACCAAGGTCCGACAGAGTCGTACAGTTGCATGGCGTGAAAAACTTGTGTCGGGTATAGCGAGAAGGGCTAGACACGTCATCGGGTGCATGGCCCAACTATTGGTTTTATACACTTCCTACATTACAAGTCCAAAAAATGTATCGGTTTGTGGAGCCTATGGTTCGATACCAAAAGTCCTCTACCCAAACAAAGACACATGGTTTTATTATATAATGATTTCATTTGAAGGGAAACATCCATGAATGAAGTGGTTTTATGAATATATGGTGGGTGTTTTAAAAATGATCATTGGATGTATTTCATCAATGATAAATGTAGTACACTTGCATTGCATAGTGTGGTGCAAGTCGGTGAAGGCTTGGGTGGATGTGCGGGAGTGAGTCTCATCTCATTTCATGGCATGACATGATAGATTCCAACATGAATTGAATATTCTTCCATTCGAATGAATATTGGTTGAGTGTTGTTGCATGTATATATTCATATGCACTTAGGTGGGGAGTAGCCCTTGTAGGAAGTATTCTACTGGGCGTTGGCTCACCCTATATAGGAAACATTTCAAGTAATGGGCATATTCCGATGGATGACACACATACAGGGCCTCTAAGGTGAAGAAGAGTTGGGTTGTGGCTCTTGAACTGAGTTTTATGTAAAACTTTTGGTTTAATTCCATTTTGGCATGTAAATTGTATGGAATGGGTTGTAATAGACTTGTATGAATCAAGTATAA
The DNA here is from genome assembly GCA_963454935.2 of Ilex paraguariensis. Classification (NCBI taxonomy): domain Eukaryota; kingdom Viridiplantae; phylum Streptophyta; class Magnoliopsida; order Aquifoliales; family Aquifoliaceae; genus Ilex; species Ilex paraguariensis. The sequence continues at coordinate 1,935,317 of CAUOFW020001836.1, read as the reverse complement.
TGTAGAAAATATCTTTATACATGTTTGGGATGGATTTGAAAAGGTTTGGAATGGATTGGACATGAAAAACAGGTGAAACAGACAAAACTGGACAGAGTGTACTGATACCCTATGGTCCAGAAGACAGAGCGTACTAGTACGGCGTACCGGTACTGTCTGTCCAGAGGGCAAACCATACTGGTAAGCTTTTCCAAATTTTCTAAATTTTAAAACTTAAGTGCTATGCCCTTGGACTTTGGTTCCTTGGTTCCAAAGATACAAATGGACATTAATGAGATGTATTAGGCTATATTAAACCTTGGTTGGATTAAATAATTGAAAGAACACGGGTTACACATGTGAGTAAAAATCCCAGGTAAAGGGATAGGATACTATTACGTGATGTCGGATTATGCGGCACTCATGGATATTTTTGCAGGTTGACGGTGGTCAACGGGACCCCCGGATTTAGGGGCGTCACAGCTTGGTATCAAAGCCATGGTATACAAATTTCCTAGGGCTTAATGAGCATTGGGTTTAGACCATTGCATGCATTGTACATTCCATCTTATTTGCTTACATTCTGTTACATGATTATGTGCTATGTGATTCTGTGCATAATATACGTGGTAAAATGTATATGATAAAGTGATACTAGGATTAGAAAACATAACCTTGGGGGTCGAAAAAGAAATGGATGGGGTAGTTCAAGGTATAAATGTTTACTAGTGGGTGGCATAGACTCTACTAGGTAAACAAGGAGATAAGTCTCAATGTTTCAAGTTTGATCCCTATCTCAGGATGTTATGTGAATATCTATTGTCATTTGACATGTGTGTAGATGGCAACTAGAGGAAGGGGACATCGGGGTGGACGGAATAATAACCAACCACCACTGGTTTTTGACCAACAAGCCTTAGTGGAGGCCATTGGTACGACGACTGCTACCATAGCACGAGCTAGTGCTACGGCAGCCACTATTGCACAGACTGGTGCAAGTGGGGGACAAGGAGGCTCAAGTAACCTTCAAAGGTTCAAGGCACACCAACCTGCAGTCTTCATGGGAGGGGCGGATCCTATGATGGCTGACCCATGGTTCCTGCAAGTCGTTAAGGTATTGAGGGCTATGGAGATCACCTCCAACGCCACCAAGATAACCCTAGCTACGTTTCAACTAAAGGGGGAATCCCAATTGTTGTGTGATTGGGTGAAAGACTCCAAGAACTTGGAGGTTATTACTTGGATAGAGTTCAAGGAGCTCTTCATGGGCAAGTATTTCCCAGCAGCCGCAAGACATGCAAAGGCCTGGCAGTTCTTAGACTTGTGACAAGGGACAATGACGGTGATGGAATGCGTGGCTAAGTTCATGGAGTTAGCATGTTTCGCCGATGACTATATGGCCACTAACATGGCTAAGTTGAGAAAGTTTGTGGATGGTTTAAAGTTGTCCTCCAAGGCAAAATTGTGGATCTTCTTCTGCAAGACATAGACTCGATTGTCATGACAGCTATGGTCATTAAGAAAAAGGTAGAAGATGCACGAAACATTCAGGAAACGGGTGTTAAAGACAAGAAGAAGGAAGGCTAATCCTCTTTTTCTAGCTCGGGGAAGAAGCAGAGGATTTCTACTCCTCAAGGATTCCAAGGACAGGGCTGCGGTTATCAAGGCTAAGGCCAGGGTCAATCCTCCCAAGGTGGGAGACACTTCAGGGCTTCTAGCTAGGAAGGCTCACAGGCATGTTTTCATTGCCACCAGTCGGGTCACATGAAACGGGATTGCCCTTAGAGGTAGGGATCCCAGGATTATGGGTCATCTTAGTCCCAGACTTCGGTGGGGCAACCACAGACGCATTATACTCCTTACTACCCCAACATGGGCCAAGGGAACTAGTACCAGTTTCAGGGTGCTACACAGACCCCTACAACCTCATGTGCGGGAAATCCACAAGCAGGCCAACTAGGTCAGGGCATGGGTCGAGGCCGATGATAGGGCTCACAAGCCGGTACTTCAGGAACCAAGGGGCATGTCTATGCCATGGTGCCACAGAATGAGCTGGCAGATCCATCGGTGATACAGGGTACATTCTTACTCTCTCACTTATAGGCTAGAGTGTTATTTGACTCTGGTGCCTCACATTCTTTTATTACTGTATCATGTGCGAAAGACTTAGGCTTAGAGGTTGAGACATTGGAAAAGCCACTGCATGTGAGTTCTCCCCTAGGAGCTAGGGTGAGAGTTGATCAGATATGTCGGCACTGTGAGTTAGAGATCTCGGGGATTCTACTCACCATGGACCTTAGTGTCATGGACATGTCGAAGTTTGATGTAATCCTCAGAATGGATTGGTTGGCGGCACATTGGGTCGTCATTGATTGTGATAGGAAGAGGGTCACTGCTTACACACCTAATGGTGTCTGTTTTAAGTTCTAGGGGAAAAAGTATGATTCTTTACCCCAAGCCGCGTATGACTTTAGATGGCACAGACAGTTAATGGGTTGGCTTGCAAGCCTTACCCTAAAGATGAGGTGAGATAGGAGTTGGGTCTACCTCGGGTGGTATGTGAGTATGAGGATGTCTTTTTGGATGAACTACCGGGATTATCTCCACATAGAGATGTAGACTTCAACATTGAGTTGCATCCCGGTACATCGCCTATTTCTATGACTCCGCATAGGATGACACCAGCCGAGTTACAAGAAATCAAGGTCTAGTTGCAAGAATTATTAGACAAGGGCTTCATTAGACCAAGCACTTCACCTTGGGGCGCTCCGGTGTTGTTTGGCAAGAAAAAGGACAAAACCCTTTCACTATGCATAGACTATCGATAGTTGAATAGGGTTACTATGAAGAATAGATATCCCTTATCGAGGATTGGCAACTTGTTTGATTAGCTGAGAGTGGCACGAGTCTACTCCAAGATAGATCTCTGCACCGGTTACCATCAGTTGAGGGTTAGGGAGGCTGATATCCCTAACACAGCATTTTAGACGCGGTATGGACATTTCGAGTTTACTTTCATGCCTTTCGGATTGACGAATACTCCAGCGGCATTCATGGATCTCATGCATAGGGTCTTTCAACTCTACCTAGATCAGTTTGTTGCAGTCTTTGTTGACGACATCTTGATCTACTCCAAGTCTGAGGAGGAGCATGAGGGTCACTTGAGGATTGTTCTCCAGATGTTGAGAGATCATCAGTTGTACGCCAAGTTCAGCAAGTATAAATTTTCTCTTACGGAGGTGAATTTTTTGGGACACGTAGTGTCAGCTTCGGGTGTATCCATGGACTCAGAGAAGGTTGAAGCAGTGATGAATTGGGAGAGGCCGAAGTCAGTCTTCGAGATACGTAGTTTCATGGGATTGGTGGGGTACTATAGAAGGTTCGTTGAGGATTTTTCTCAATTAGCTGCTCCTATGACCAAGTTGACCCGCAAAAAGGTCAAGTTTGAGTGAAAAGATGCTTGTGCGAAGGCATTCGAGGAGTTGAAGTAGAGACTTACATCAGCTCCTATTTTGATAGTTTTGGAAAGGGAACAAAGGTACACGGTGTATTATGATGCCTCGAAGGACGGACTTGATTGTGTATTGATGCAATCCGGGAGGGTGGTAGCTTATGGTTCAAGGCAGTTAAAGAATCATGACCAAAATTATCCCACGCATGACATGGAGTTGGTAGCCATTGTCTTTACCTTGAAGGTGTGGCGCCACTACCTGTATGGTGAACAGTTTGAGGTATTTTCAAACCACAAAAGTCTAAAGTATATCTTCACACAGCGGGGCCTCAACATGAGGCAGCGCAGGTGGATGGAGTTCCTAGAGGACTATGACTTTACTTTGCATTACCATCCTGATAAGGCAAATATGGTGGCTGATGCACTCAACCGGAAGTCACGGGGAGTCTTGGCTAGTGTAGCTTCCCAGGAGTGGCAGATGCTCGAGACTATGGGACAATTCGGGCTATGTTACATGGGGCAGGCTCAGTGTACTTTAGAGAGTTTGGTGGCTACACTTTCCCTACTAAGCAGAATGATTGAGTCCCAGGACAAGACACGGAGTTAGTGTCCATCAAGGCCCTAGTATAGGCAGGTATAGGTGATGAGGGCTAGGCCATTCACTCGGATGGTAGTCTTTGATTTAAGGGAAGGACTGTGGTTCCCCAGTCTACGGAGTTGAAAGAGGAGATTCTTAGAGAGTTTCATTGCTCTCATTTACATCCAGGTGGCACAAAGATGTACCATAATCTTTGTCGCCAGTATTATTGGAATGGAATGAAGAGAGACGTTGGAGACTTTGTCAGACGATATCCACGTGTCAGCAGGTCAAGGCTGAACACCAGAGACCAGCGGGATTACTTCAGCCTTTGCAGGTAGCTGAGTGGAAGTGGGAGCATATTACGATGGATTTTGTGACTCACTTGCCACAGACATTGCGGGGACATGACGCGATGTGGGTGACAGTAGACCGGCTTACGATGTTGGCACACTTTTTGGCTGTGCGGATGACCTTTACACTAAAGGAATTCTGCAGGTTACATATACGGGAGATTGTCTGATTGCATAGGGTGCCCGTATCTACAGTATCGGATCGGGATCCTAGGTTCATAGCTCATTTTTGGGAGAGTTTCTAGCGAGCTATGGGGATACAGTTGATAATGAGCACTGCTTTTTATCTCCAGATGGACGATCAGTCTGAGAGGACTATACAGACGTTGGAGGACATGCTACGGGCATGCATCCTAGATCTCAGGGGTAGCTGGAAAGAATACTTACCCTTGGTAGAGTTCGCCTACAACAATAGTTACCAGGCGAGCATACAGATGACACCCGATGAGGCATTATATGGGAGGCCTTGTCGATCTCCAGTATGTTGGATAGAGGTGGGAGAGAGACCCTTTATGAGTACGAATTTGGTTAGAGACACCTCAGAGAAGGTGGACCTTTTCTGGAAGCATCTTCTTATGACTGAAAGCCAATAGAAGAGTTACGCTGACAAACGGCGGCGACCTCTGGAGTTTAAGGTGGGAGATGACGTCTTCTTGAAAGTGATGCCTAAAAGAGGAGTGGTCAGGTTTGGCAAGCGGGGAAAGTTGTCACTAAGGTACATCGGGCCCTTCGAGGTACTCGAGAGGGTAGGTACAGTTGCTTACTGATTGACATTATCGCCAAATCTATCGGGTGTTCATGCGGTATTCCATGTCTCTATGCTCCAGAAGTACACCCCGGATCCAACTCATGTAGTGGATTGGGGAGAGCTCATGATTGATGCTGATGGGACCTTTGATGAGGGGCCGGTGCACATCATAGATAACTGGGATCAGGTTGTACAAGGCAAGACCGTGAGGCTAGTAAAGGTGTTGTAATAGCACCGAGTAGCATAGGAGGCAACATGGGAGCGCGAGGACACTATCTGTACCAGTTATCCTTTCTTATTCGAGGATGGAGGTACATTACTATAGTCATTTAGTATTAAATGACTGTTACATATGCGTGTGATTGAATGTGTGAATTTCAGGGACGAAATTCTTTTAAGGGAGGAGAATGTGAAACCTGGGGAAATTTCAACTTTTTCCGACAAAGGGTAAAATAGTAATTTGTTAATATTATGCGGGATTAAAATACATATTTCAATAGTGCTCAGATGAAGTAACGGACTTCACAATTAGATTTGTATTGCGAAATTGAGTTACCACGACAAATTTCGTCGAATTTCGAGATAGTTGGATTTTACACATTTTTCGAGACAATTGGGTGATAAATGAACTTTTAAACGTCCCCAAAAGTAGAAATTATAAATTTTTCTTATAATTGAATACAAGTTCAAATAAAAATTATTTGAACTGAAATCGGGATTTAATTAAGTCGTTTCAGGTTAAAAACGGACCCCGAAGTGATAAACGAGAGTGACAATGTGGACCGCGTAATTAAAAGTATAAATAGGGGTTAATATCTAAAAAATCAGATATTTTTCACACCCATTTGGCTGGCTACTTCAGGCGTTAAAGGGAGAAAAGAGAGAGAAGAGGGAAAAATTCATTTTTCTACCTTTCTTCTACGATCCAAGGTGTTCCGTCGATCGGAATCGCTTGGACCAAGAACTAAACTTCATCTACGCGGCGAGGGCTATGCGTAAGTACCAAGAACGAAGAGCTTCACCAAAAATCCGAGAGGGAGATTTTGGGGAAATCAAGGTTTTGGGGTCTAGAAGAGTGTCTTGAGGCTTCTACTATTTCTTATACGCTCCAAGAGGTAGGGTTTCTCCTACTTTGGTTCAATTTCTTACCTAGGGTGTATTTGGATTGGGGTAAGGGTATGGAATTACCTAGGTCATTGACCATGGTTATGTAAATGAGAAAATGGGTATGGAATTTAGCCTAGATCAATTCCTAATTATGTTTGCATAAGGAATTACTTGTGTGTGATTTCCATGGAATTTGATATTTTGGGCATACTATATGTTATATACTATGCTTTGTGAATGAGGTGGAAACTCTTGTGTGATAACATGAATTGTTGCCTTAAAGGTGTTTGCCAAAATTCCTATGTGTGAATCAAGTTGTTATGACATAATGATGTATAACATGCTTAGAAAATGTATTGAAAAGAAATGTTAATATGTGCTTATTGAGGTATTGACATTGTATTGATTTATGGACTTTATATGCTTATAATATAAATTGCTATGACACATGTTGAGATGTGTGGTTTATGTGTCCATATGACATCCACTACATATGGGACATGATATGTGGTTAATTTGGCTCATGACATTCATTACATCGCATATGCAGGGGAAAACATCACATTTCATGGGTGTTAGTGCATGGTTGATATCAAACACCAAGTAGGTGGGTGATAAATGGGCTCAGTACCGTTAGACCAAGGTCTAACAGAGTTGCATGGTTGCATGACATGAAAAACTTGTGTTGGGTATAGCAAGAAGGGCTAGACACATCCTCGGGTGCAAGACCCGACTATTGGTTTTATACACTTCTTACGTTGTAAGTCCAAAAAAGGTGTGTCAATTTGTGGGGCCGATGGTGCAACACCAAAAGTCCGCTACCCAAACAAAGACAAATGGTTTTATTATATAATGATTTCATTTGATGGGAAACATCCATGAATGAAGTGGTTTTATGAATATATGGTGGGTGTTTTAAAAATGATCATTGGATGTATTTCATCAATGATAAATGTAGTACACTTGCATTGCATAGTGTGGTGAGAGCCGGTGAAGGCTTGGTTGATGTGCATGAGTGAGTTTCATCTCATTTCATTGCATGACATGATAGATTCCAACATGAATTGAATATTCTTGCACTGGAATGGATATTGGTTGAGTGTTGTTGCATGTATACACTCATATGCACTTAGGTGGGGAGTAGCCTTTGTAGGAAGTATTCTACTGGGCATTGGCTCAACCTATACGGGAAACATTTCAGGTACGGGGCATATTTTGGTGGATGACACACATACGAGGCCTATAAGGTGAAGAAGAGTCAGGTTGTGGCTCTTAAACTGAGTTTTATGTAAAAATTTTGGTTTAATTCCATTTTGGCATGTAAATTGTATGGAATGGGTTGTAATAGACTTATATGAATCATGTATAATGTCCAGTTTTGTTCGTTTCACCTATTTTTCATATTCAATCCATTCCAAACCTATGGTCCAGAAGACAAAGCGTACCAGTACTGTCTATCCAAATGGCAAACCGTACCGGTACACTTTTCCAAATTTTCCAAATTTTAAAACAAAAGTGCTATGCCCTTGGACTTTGGTTCATTGGTTCCCAAGATACAAATGGACATTAAATGAGATGTATTGGGGTATATTGAACCTTGGTTGGATTAAATAATTAAAAGAACACAAGTTACACGTGTGAGTTAAAATCCCAGGTAAAGGGATACTATTACGTGATGTCGGATTATGCGGCACTCACAGATATTTTTGTAGGTTGACGGTGGTCAATGGGACCCCCAGATTTAGGGGCGTCACAGTACTTTTTTATTATTGTCTTCCAAAGTTTTAGTTAAGTGTTTATTTGATTGTTCTAAGCTCACACCACAAGTTATTCCAATGCACTTTGAATGCACAACAATTTCTCTAATTCTATTTTTAATCCTAATTGTTGCCTCCCTATAGGTTTGGCCTCAGACTTAAACCAAAAAATGCTACAATTTGACCACTTATACTTGGGTGTATGACATAAATTAGGTGAGATCAATTACCTCCACATCGGGATGTGGACTTTACCAGCGAGTTACTATCTGGTGCCTCTCCTATTTATATGACGTCGCATAGAATGGAACCTATGGAGTTGCAAGAACTTAAATTCTAGGACCTCACCTTAGGGCACTTCGTTATTGTTTGCCAAGAAGAAGGATAAGACCTTTAGACTACTAGCAGTTAAATTGGGTCACCATCAATAATAGGTACCCATTGTCGCGTATTGATGACTTGTTTGATCAATTGAGAAAGGCACATGTCTACTCCAAGATAGCTCTAAGTACGAGATACCATCAGTTGAGGATTAGAGAAGCAGATATCCCTAAGACGGCGTTTGGAATGTGTTATAGGTATTTCGAGTTTATAGTTATGTCTTTTGGATTGATGAATGCCCTGACAACATTTATGGATCTCATGTATAGAGTGTTTCAACCCTACTTAGATCAGTTTGTCGTGGTAGTTGTTGATGACATTCTAATCTACTCCAAGTTTGAGGAGCATGAGGGTCACTTGAGAATTATTCTCCAGACCTTGAGAGACCACCAATTGTACGCCAACGATCAGTAAATGTGAATTTTAGCTGATGAAGGTGAAATTCTTGGGCCATGTCGTGTCAGCTTTGGGTTTATCAATTGGCCCAATGAAAGTTGAGGTAGTCATGTGCTGGGAGAGGCCTTGGTCAGCCTTTGAGATAAGCTATTTATTGGGATTGACAGGATTTTATTAGAGGTTCATAGAGGACTTCTCACTACTAACTGCACCTATGGCTAGGTTGATCAGGAATGAGGTCAAGTTTTAGTAGGGTAACTCATGTTAGAGGGCATTCTAGGAGTTGAAGAGGAAACTTATTTTAGCTCCTATCCTGATAATTCTGGAGAGAAGGTAGAGTTACACAGTCTATTACGATACCTCAAAGGAAGGACTTGGATGTGTTTTGATGCAATCCGGGAGGGTGGTGGCTTATGGTTCTTGGCAGTTAAAGAGCCATGAGCATAACTACCCTACACATGACATGGAGTTTGTGGTCATCATCTTTGCCTTGAAGGCATGGCACCACTATCTAGATAGAGAATAGTTTGAGATGTTTTTAGACCACAAGAGTCTGAAGTATATCTTTACACAGCGGGACCTCAACATGAGGCAGTGGAGGTGGTTGGAGCACCTGGAGGACTATGATTTCACTCTACATTACCATCCCAGTAAGGCAAATGTGGTGGCTGATGTATTAAGCAGAAAGTTACAGGGAGTACTGGCTAGTATAGCTTCTTGGGAGTGGCAGATGCTTGAGACTGTAGGATAGTTCGGATTACATTATAGGGGTCAGGCTTAGGGTGCTTTGGGAAGTCTGGTAGCTATGCCTTCGCTACTGAGCAGGGTGATTGAGTTCCAGGGGCAAAACACAAAGATATTGTCAATTAGGGATCGGGTACAATCGGAGTACAAGTGATGAGGCTATGTCATTCACGTCAATGATAGTCTTCTATACAAGGGAAGGGTTATGGTTCACTAGTCCACTTATTCGAGGGAGAAAATCCTTAGGGAGTTCCATTGCTTCCATTTTGTTATGTATCTAGGTGGTGCGAAGATGTACCATGATCTCTACTACCAATATTATTAGAGCGGGATGAAGAAACATGTTGAAGGATTTGTTGGTAGATGTCTCAAGTGTTAGTAGGTCAAGGCTGAGAACCAAAGACCAGTAGGGTTGCTCCGGCCTTTGTAGGTGGCTGAGTGAAAGTGGGAGCACTTCACTATAGACAGTGTGACCCACTTTCTCATTACATTTATTCTAACTCAACTTTGCCTTTAATTACTTAGAGTTAGTCAAATGTATAAATAATGTGGAAAATTTGATGTTGTAGGTAATCATAGGGTAAATGATGGCTTTTGGAACACTGCAACTAAGTGTGGATGAGTAGTAAAGAGATGAACACATTGCATGAGGATTAGGATGCTTTAAAGTGAAAGAAATAAGAAGGTAGCAGTACTTGGTATCATAGGTACCGATATCTAATCCTATTGGAATTTTGGTACCGACAATTGCACCAATTGGTAGCAATACCCTGATATTTTGCATTTTCGACCATGATCTACTTCGAATATGAAATTTGGAAACCATGAAATTTGTATATTTGGATGTCCTCTATCTTGTATATAAATTTTATCTCAATTGGGTGGTGGGATCAACAATTATAATAAATTAATGAAAACTGGTCCTGAGCTACCAGTAGCAGATCCCTAACTACCTACCGGTAGAACCCGCTTACGACCTACCAGTAAAACCTTAAAAACTACCAATAGAAGAACCTACTAGAAGTTACCTATCAGTAGAAGTCCCATGACCTACCGGTAGAACTTGCCAAGAATTCCCATAAAGCTTAGACAGTTCCCCACTCGACTCCACCAACACCGAGGGCCCACCTTTTGATCTCCAAACCATACCCTGACATTTTTGACACCCCATGATGCTTTCCTAAACCCTAAATTCAGATTTGAAGTAAGATGGAGGGGAGAAGAAAGAGAGAGAAGAGGGGTGGTCGGGAAAGCATGCAAGGAGCATGCTTGGACAGTCTTTGCTTGTTCAAGTATCCAACCTCTCTCCAATCATTCTACTTGAGTTCACACATGATAAGGGTGATAGGATGGATGCAATGAGGAGACTTACACCATAATTCATATTTTACAAGCTTTTAGAAAGAGAGAAGCTACACAAGCTTAGGAGTAGTGTAGAGAGAGAAAGCTAGGGTTCTTGATTTTTCTTCACCATTTCCTTTCTTTTAAGCTTCAATCTACATGTAATATTTCTTTCTAACACTTTAATCTCATTTACTTCAAGTTGTATTGAGTTTAACTAGGGTTTACTAGTTCTATTGCTTGTATTTGGGTGTTTTCTATTTAAGCTTTACATTTTGTGTATGAATGCTATTTCTTTTGTGGTTTAAAATTCTTCTTACATTAATGCAAGTATATTTTTGATTTCATTACCATGTTTTTATCTTTAATATTCATTATTGCCTTTATCATGAGTAGTTAAAACTTTTAGTTGGCTAATCCAAGAGGAATTTCCTCTTAGGTATGCAAAATCAACTCTCTTTCATTCTTCCTCGTAGTATAAAATGTTTGGTTTGAATAAGTTGAGTGCAAATGCGATTGTGAGCTCTTGGTACATCATAGACTTGTCATAAAGTATGTTTTATTAGTCCCTCACTTTCTACGAATCAATCAAACACCAAGACACCATTGATTGAATGAAATGAGTCAATTTGCCATACCCATTGGAATTAACTCTATAGATTAACTAACCCTCGTTTTACTTGCATATTTATCAAAACAAAAATCACCAAACTTCAAACCACAAGATTTTTCAACTTTCACTTTTCACAAATTACTTTGAAAAACACTTGACCTTTCCTTCCCTAAGAAAACAGCCTTGGAATACCCACTCTAAGTAAAAAAATGAAATTACATGACTCTCTCTACAGTCAGGGATCAATTTTGCACACACGCACGTTTTTGCTCATCCACACATGATTTTTGCCATTTCTTGCACGAACCCGAGGGAGAGTGACACTCATTAATTTCTATAAACCATATATACAAACAATCCGAATTCGTGTTGGAGGTCGGGGAAAACCTTCAAGCACTTATCACGGACTTTGCGTGGGCACGACGTGGTATGGGTGATAGTGGACTGGCTTTTGAAGTTGGAATATTTTTTTGCCGTGAAAATGACCTTCACACTTGAGAAATTTTGCAAGTTATACGAACAAGAGATAGTCTGGTTGTACGAGGTGCCCATATCTATAGTATCGGATAGAGACCCTAGGTTCAAGGCCCGTTTATGGGAGAACTTCAAGCGGTCTATAAGGACACAATTGATGATGAGTGCCACTTTGGGCATACGTCTTTGACCTCAAGGGTAGCTGCAAAGATCACTTTTCCTTAGTGGAGTTTGCCTACAATAGTAGTTATCGAGCGAGCATACAAATAGCATCCTATGAGGCACTTTATGCGAGGCCATGCCATCCACTGGTTTGTTGGAGAGATGCCCTCTACGGGTCCTGACTTGATAAGAGTCACCTGAGAAAAGGTAAACTTAATACAAAAGCATCTTCTCATGGCTCAAAGTTGGCAGAAGAGCCACGCCAATAGGTGGCAGCAACCTCCGATGTTCGAGGTTAGAGATCACATCTTCTTGATGGTGATGCCTAAGAGTAGAGTGGTTAGGTTCAGGAAGCGAGGGAAACTATCCTCGAGGTATATTGGGCCCTTTGAGGTACTTGAGGGGATTGATACAAGTGCTTACCAGTTGGCGTTAATGCCAAAATTATTGGGTGTTCCATGTCTCCATGTTTTGGAAGTACTCTCCAGACATTATGCATGTGGTGGATTAGGGCGAGATGGTTGTTGATGCAGATGTGACATTTGAGGAGGAACCAGTACGTATTATGGATAGTCAAGAACAGGATTTGTGTGGCAAGAAGTAGGAAAGAGGAACTCCTATCTAGAGGAAGGGATTCGACTACCTTTCACTCCTCCGCTCTACACTCCTACTCTCTTCATACAAGAGATTCTATAGAGCTAGCCATGCCAAGAAAAAAGCTAAAAATAGGCAGTGACTAAGGGGGCTGGGAGGTACAACTTGTGTCAAACTTGTGATAGAATACTTGTTGCGCACCTGCTAAACAAGGATCCTTTCAAGTCAAACCGTGAGACTGGTGAAAGTGTTGTGGCAACATTGTGTTGTGGAGGAGGAGATATGGGAGTGTGAAGACATGGAGGTACTTTCTTCTAGCCATAAATCATTATATGACTTGTTGCATATGCATGTGATTATATGTGTATGTGTGTGAAAATTTCAGGAACACAATTTCTTTTAAGGGGGGAAGATTGTAAAACTCAGACAAATTTAAAATTTTATTAAGAAGGGTAAAATAGTAATTAGTCTAGATGGTAGGGGTTTCAAAATATAAATTTTTCTAGAACTCAGATGATGGGATGGACCACATCATTGTATTCGTCTCATGAAACGAAGTTGCCCAGTCAATTTTCTTCAAATTCTGAGACGTCAAAATTTTTGCGTTTTACAATGCGATAGGGTGTCGCGTGACTAAAATAAATGCGATCAAATTTTACTTGTTGAACCTAGGAAATAATTTTAAGTTCATTCAGATAAAATATATTGAATGTAACACGGAATGAGATTTAGTTGATTTGAGATCAAATCAGGCCAAACAAAAGAGGCACGTGTGGCGCGTTTTGGGCCAAGTAACCAAGGGGTATAAAAGTGGAGAAAAATAGAAAAATCAGATTTTTCTCTACATACATCAGCTGATTTTTGGAATAGAGAGAGATAGAAACAAGAGAGATAAACTCTCACCTATATCATGCAAGGAATCATATAATAAATGTAATGTAATTTAAAAATAATAATAATTTAATTTCTCATACCACGATCTATTCATGTTTAATACAAACTGAGAAACCTTAGATCTATAGAGAAGATTAAGGTTTACCTCTTGAAGTGTGCCTTTAGCAATCTTCAACCATTCTCAAAGACATTAAATCTTCAAATATGAATTTGATCTTTCCCACAAATCTTGCAAATGTTTGGCCTCTATCGGTATTCTCATGAATTGACAAACTTGAAGGATCTACTTCAACAATTGATAAACTAGTAGATATAGATAATGAGGGGTGGTTCTTCTTGTGCTAGCAAGATTGTTGTTATGTCATATATCCACCTCCTACATAAAGGTATTTATAGAGCTTTAAAGCCTCTAATCCTTGTTTGGGTCAAGTTGCAATTATCTCATAATTACATATAAACCCTTTATTAACATCAATTGTAATAAAGTCCCTAATAAGCTCATAAATAAGTTTTTGCCCAGTTAACTCTTAATTGGTTGTCTCTCTTTTATCCGTTAGTTTCCAATCAATTCTATTGTGTGTGACCCTATAGGTTCAAGCATACCCAATTGTAGGCATTCAATACTAACTACAAGTAGCATCTCAAATTAGAACTCTTTCTAATTTGGCTTGAATTAGTGCTTCATGATTTTTGTTGTAATTTCCTAAACTCTAAACATCACCCTCAATGTGTATATGGCTTATATGTGAAAAAGAGTATCACTCTCCCTTGGAATGATGTCAAAGAAATGGCAACGAAATTGTGGATGAATGAGGTGTAAAACGTGTGAACAAAAATGCTTCCTAAGAGCAAGAAGACTTTTGTGTGTCATGTTTTACTTGGAATCGTATTCCAAGGTCGTCTCCTCAGGGAAGGAGGTGAATCGTGTTGAAGGTGATCTTGGTAAAAGAAAAGTGTAAAAAAAATTTATTGTTTGAGTTGATTTGTGATTGTATTTTAGTGAAGTTGAAATGGGAAACAAGTGTTGGCTAATCCAAAAGGTTCACTCCAATGGGAATGCCAAGTCAACTCAAAACCTTTGTCCAATGGTGCATAGATGAACAATTAATTCGTGAGAAGCGAGGGACAAGATGAAAGTGAGGATCCAAGCATAACCCATGACAAATCTACGGGATATCAAAGACTCACAACCATGTCCACACTTAACCCAGTCAAACCTAACCATCGTACATCGAGGGGAGGACAGAAAATGAGTTGAAATGTCATATCTAAGAGGAGGTCTCCCTTGGATAAGCCAACTTAAAGACTTAAATACTCGTGCTTAAAGGAAAGAAATTAATGTAATGGAAAGACATTGTAGAAAAATGAAGGTTTTAGCTAAGTTAATGCAAGAAAACATAAACAAAAAGAGAGTGCATTGAATACCCATTTTAAAACTAAGAAATGAAGAACTTGAGTGCATTAATGGTGAAAGCTTGAATGAAAGACTAGACATCAAATCCGCTTGCAATAAATGACATTGAAGACTTAAGACAAAGCTTGGAAGATCCTTACAAGGTATTACAAGACAATACAATGAAGAAAATGCAAAAATATTAACTTCTCTCTCTAGCACTATTCATCTTCTTTCTTAGACTCTTTGTCTCTATATTACAATGTGTATTTCATAATGGAGTCTCTAGCTCGCCCAAAACATCCATGGAGTGTCCCTCCAAGCCTGAGTGATGTGATTCCGATCATAGGGGGCTGAAAGGGATGGGATGGTGTAGGCTAGGACAAGCCTAGCCTTTCTCTCTTGCCATGCCTCTTCTCTCTCCTCCTCATTATTGCAATGGCCTTCCAAGTCCAAGTAGGGGTGAGGGGAGGGCTGTGGATGTTTAAGGGATGTCAAGGGATATGTTGGAGAAGTGTAAGTGGGGCCCCAAATTGGCAGAGCATGAGTTCCAGGCTGCCAGGGCAAAACCTTCCGAAAGGTCGACAAAAACCTTCAGGAAGGTTTGTGTAGGAAAAAGTTAAATGAAGAATTCAATAGGCAAAACCTGCTAGAAGGTTCATTTCAATAGACAAAATCTTCTAGAAGGTTTCACTCCAATAGGCATAACCTTCCAGAAGGCTTTTGCAATGAAAAAGAAATCTAAGGCAAAACCTTCCAGAAGGTTTTCAACCAGTTTAAATTTTCTTGGTTTCTTCTCCCTCCAAACCTTCCTTTAAGCTACCCCTCATCTTCATTGACTTCAAACACTTCAATGGGGATTTAACTCATCTCATTTACATCATTTTACCTGCATTCACATAAAACTCCATCAAAACAAAGAGTAAACACATTTTTCTCAAATTTTATGACACAAGCAAGCATAAAATGACATATTAACATCCAAAATATGTCATATTTTTGGGCTAATCACACCTCCCAACTTGTTTTTTGCTAGTCCCTTGCAAACATTATGTCAAACCACGATTATAAAATAAACTATGATCCATGCATACACACAATCAACATCCAAATGCCTAGAGTACACAAATCATATTGCAATTACACAAATAGCTTTGGGCAATGATTAAATAGAAGAAATGTGGTATTTCATTAATCATTTCAAAAAGTTCTTTACCATGGGATCAAGTTGTACAACAAAATGGCCAAAACCTAATGACACTTCTACTGGCTGATACGAAAAATCATAGCTATGTACAACCACAACTTAAAATAAAAGCCAAAAGAATCCCCAGTCCTCATGAATGCCAAAACAACTTAAAATATAACTATAGCAGTTAGGGTTAAAATATAGTACTTAGGGTTGTTTAACTACTATATATAACTATCAAATTAATGACCTAAGTGATCCTCATGAACGGCTTGTCCTTTTGGATTACTAAGATCATTTGAGTTTCCACTTTCATTCATCCCTTTTGTTTTGGCTTCCACACCATACCTCCTTCTCTTTTATGATCATTCATGCTCAGCACAAGGAATAACCAAGGTAAGGCAGATTTTTATAATTCTCGCACTGGCTTGGTCAAATGTGTGGCGTGGAAACGAATTTACAATTAAGGCTCAATCACGGCACTAGGGATAAAATTTTCTCAAAAAAAAGGCAAAGGCTCAAAGTATTCAAAGATGGCTTAAAATCACTTCTAGATACACATGGGAGGGGCATTGTTATTGTCAGGAAAAAATTAGTCCACTGCTCAAATGCATCTAGCCAAGACAAACATAATGAGATTTTTGAACAAATTTGACATTGAAAAATTGTTCCTCAAGTAAATGTAAGTTCCCTCCAAAATGGATTTGCACTAAAGCTCTCATGGTTCCTTACTCATACTATTATTTATGTGAAGCCTAAAATATGAATCCAATCCATAAATTGCTAAAATTACACATTCAAGGAGCACGTACAGTTAAGTTCAAAAGCATATACATAAGTGATATTTACGCATAGGATTAACTTCTATAACATGCTCATGTGCTCAAGGTTCAAAACAAAGATCAACATATCATCTAACCGAAGCACTCTTAATAAGGGAATACAAATCAACATTCAGATATTTTTCACAAAAATTTCAAAATTTTCACATACTTTGTTCTAATGTAAACAAACATATGTATGATATATGAGAGGTGAATTTTCACCCTAAAAATTGGTATTATCCACAAAAATTTTCACAATCATTGGTGTATCATGGAAATGGTGCACCTCACCCTCCCCCCAACTTGATTAATGCATTGTCCTTAATGCAATAAAAAGATATGATATACAGTGAAGGACTGTGAAAAGATGACTAGGGTTAGAGAACACCTCGCATTTGAGCTTTTGACCAAATACCAATGCCTGCAACTAGGAAAAACAAAACTATACGACAAAAGAATGTAAGTAACATAAAATAAAAATAAATTAAGTAAATAAAAGCAACTGTACACTAAAAAGCAGAAAAACTAGTTACTCCTCCACCAAGTCCGAATACACTGGATCCGTCAATTCCTTCTCCACTCCTTGTCCTTTAAAACCCTCAAAAAATGGCTTAAGCCTTTGGCCATTGACCTTGAATGTTTGGCCATTCTCAGGGTTTGTGACTTCTACGGCTCCATTGGGGTAGGCCACCTTGACAAGATAGGGGCCATCCCAACGGGATCGAAGTTTGCGTTGGAAAATGGAGAGACGAGAGTTGTATGAAAGCACTTTTTGGCCAGGCTTGAATGACTTCCTCACAATGGATTTGTCATGAAAGATCTTAGCCCGTTCCTTCGAAATTTTGGTGCTTTCATACGCATCTCTTCTAATCTCTTCCAACTCATTTAGTTCTAGCTTCCTATGCTCTCCGACCATTCTCAAGTTGAAATTCAAAGTCTTGATGGCCCAATAGGCCTTGTATTCCATCTGAACTGGAAAATGGCAAGCCTTTCCATAGACGAGCCAGTAAGGAGATATGCCTAAGAAAGTCTTATAGGCAGTGCGGTAAGCCCATAGGGCATCAGTTAGTCTATTTGACCAATCTTTCCTATTTGGATTCACCGTCTTTTCTAAAATATTTTTGGCCAACTCGGCTTGGCCATTGGTTTGCGGGTGGTATGTGGTGGATACCTTATGAGTGAGGTCATATTTGAACATTAAAGATGCAAATGGCCTATTGTAAAAATGTCATCCACCATCACCTATCATTGCACGAGGCATCCCGAACATCAAAAAAAAGTTCTCTTTCAAGAATTTTACCACGACCTGGTGGTCATTAGTCATGGTTGGGATAGCCTCCACCCATTTGGACACGTAGTCCGTTGTTAGTAGAATTTATAAATAGCCAAATGACATAGGGAAGTGACCTATGAAATCGATGTCCCAACAATCAAATATTTCTATAACAAGTACAGTGGAGAAGGGCATCATGTTCCTTCGGGTCACACTACCCAAACATTGACATCTATCACATTCTTTATAAAATAAAATACAACCCTTTATAAAATAGGGTCAATAAAAACTTGACTGAAAATTTTTTGCTGAAGTCTTCTTCGTAGGGAAGTGTCCATTGCATGCTTTTGAATGGTAGAATGAAAGGATTTCCCGGTATTTATTTTTCGGTATGCATCTTTGAATGAATTGGTCAAGGCAATACTTGAACAGGTACGGGTTGTCGAAGTAGAAGTACTTCACATTTGTCATAAATCTCCTTCGATCCTCTAGGCTCCAATGCAGTGGTATCTGTCCCATTTCAAGATAATTACATATGTCAGCATACCATGGACACATAGAATGAATTGAAAGCAGTTGCTCATCATGGAAGAAATCTGGGATAGGAATGTACTCATTAGCCCCTTGCACCATTAGTCAAGATAAATGATCCGCCACCACGTTCTCCACTCCCATCTTGTCTTTGATTGTCAGATTAAAACCTTGGAGCAAGAGGATCCACCTGATGAGTCTCATTTTGGCATCATACTTAGAAAACAAATACTTTAAACCAGAGTGATTAGTATAGACTATTATCGGTGAACCAATGCCGTAAGAACGAAATTTACAACTGCTTGCAATTCCTTTTATGTGGTGGTATAGTTCATTTGAGCTTCATTAAGGGTTTTTCTAGCATAGTATATTACATATAGTCTATTCTCCTCCTTTTAATCGAGCATTGCACCAACCACGTAATCACTCGCATCGCACATTAGCTCGAAAGGTAAATTTCACTTGGGTGGTTGCATAATCAGAGGTGTGGTGAGCATGCTTTTGAGTTTTGTGAAAGATGCCTCTCAATTATCTGACTACTAAAATGAGACATCCTTAGACAATAAAATGGTCAAAAGTCGGGCCAATGCACTAAAATTTTTAATGAAGCGATGGTAAAAACCAGCATGGCCTAGAAAGGACCTGATATCCTTGACAAATCTTGGCGTAAGGAGGTTGGAGATGGCCTCCATCTTTGATTTATCAACTTCGATACCCTTTTTCAAAACTATATGGCCGAGAACAATTCCATTACTTACCATGAAATGACACTTCTTCCAATTCAGGACTAAACTCGTCTCCTTAGATTTCTCTAGAGCATTATCTAAATTTCCCAGAGATCCTTCAAATGAATTCCCAAACATATAAAAGTCATCCAGAAAGACCTTTACTATCTTTTCCAACATGTTACTGAAGATCCCCCATCATGCAACGTTGAAAAGTCCCCAGGTCATTGCATAGCCCAAAAGACATGCGACGTTAGGCAAAAGTACCATAGGGACAAGTGAAGGTGGTCTTCTCATGACCTTCCAATGCAATCTCGATTTGATTGTAGCTAGAGTATCCATCTAAGAAGAAATAGAATAGATGCCCTGTTACACGTTCCAACACTTGGTCGAGGAATGGCAATGGGAAGTGGTCATTTCTTGTGCATGCGTTGAACTTGCGGTAGTCAATGCACACTCTCCATCTGGTAATCACCCTCGTTAAAATAAGCTCATTATCCTCATTCACTACCACAGTGACTCCTGAATTCTTGGGGACTACTAGCATGGGGCTAACCCCCTTACTATCGGCAATTGGAAAGATGACGCGCACATTAAGTAGCTTTAAGACCTCGTCTCTCACCACATCCTTCTTGATTGGGTTCAACCTTCTTTGTGGGTGTCAAGAAAGCCTGTAGTTCTCTACAAGATAGATTCGGTGTGTGCAAATGTGGGGCTTATACCTTTGATGTCGGCAATTGTCCAACCAATCGCCCCCTTGTGTCCCCTCAACACTTCCAACAGATTATCTTCTTGCTTTGGATTCAAGGTTGAGCTAATTACCATCGCAAAGGTCTTGTCGTCCCCAAGATATGCATACTTAAGATGGGATGGTAATGGCTTTCAATTCCGACACAGGTTTTAGTACATCCGATGGAATGATCTTCTTTTCTTGATGTAGAAGTGATGAGCACAAAATATTGTATATTTAATGGCCTAATTACATACATTTTAACTCAACTTTTGCATTTAAGTACTTAAAGTTATCCAAATTTATGAATAATTTTGAATTTTCAATGTTGCAGTTAATTATAGTGTAAATCATGTATTTTAGAACCCTGCAACTAAGTGTGGATGTGTGGTGAAGAGATGAACACATTACATGAGGATTTGGAGGCTTAAAAGTGAAAGAAATCAAGGAGGTATCGATGCATGGTAAAATAGGCACCAGCATCTGCATCATTTGGTAGCAGTACCTCGGTTTACCTCCTTTTTTACCATGATCTAATTCGAATCTAAAAACGTGCAAAACATAAACATTATAGATCAGGATGGCTTCTATATTTTGTCAAAATTTCAGCACAATTGGACGGTTGGATAAAAAGGTATGATGTTTCTACGAAAACTGGTTCGGAGTAGGTGACATAACGGCATGCCATACCGGTATGTTTCAGCTATTGGAGTTTGACGTACCGTTATTCAGTACCTGTACGCTCTGCTAAATGCCTGCAACTCATGCTCTACTTGTTTGGGGGTCCCACCATTGATTCTCCGACTTGTCCCTTCACATCCTTTACACATTTCAATGCCTCCTACACCCTAGTTGAAGACTTTGGAGGCAATGTCATTAAGGAGGATAGGAGAGAAGGGGGTAGCCATAACGGTTGCAGGCTAAGGCTCTCCAATGCATCAAATCACCTCCCATTGATGCGAGGCTTGCACACAGGCTAAGAGAGCCTCAAGGACGAAAATGCATCATCTCACACTCCATATATTCAGCATTCCATAAGAGTTTGAGGGTGGCTACCTAAGCTTAGAAACCTCCAAGGAGGAATATGATGAATAGTTACATAGAAATTTATGTTTTTACATTTTCTTCCATCTTTTAACTTGTAGTTTATTATAAGACTCTTGTAATCTTCATTATTTACTTTTAATGTCATTTATTTCAAGTGTTGTGCAAGTTTAGTTACAAATTTAAGATTTCACCATTGTTGTTTTAAGCTTTCTTTATTTTCATGCTTTGAAATGGGTATTAAATATTTTTCTTCATAGTTTAACATTTCTTGCATTAAGTTAAGTTCCATGTTTAATTTCTTAATTATGTTTCTTTACATTATGCATTTCTTTCTTGCTTTAGTATGAGTAGCTAGATTTTAAGTTGGCTAATCCAAGGGAGACCTCCTCTTGGGTTCTTCATTTCAACTCATTTTCTTTCCTCCCCTTGGTGTACGTTGGTTTGATTTGATTGGGTTGAGAGTGGACGTGATTGTGAGTCTTTGATATCCTATAGGCCTGGTCACGAGTTATGCTTTGATCCTCACCTCCATCTCGTCCCTAGATTCCCACGAATCAATCATTCATCTAAGCACCATTGGAGGAAGGCTTCAAGTTGATTTGGTATTCCCATTGGAATGACCCCTTCAGATTAGCCAATAGTTTTTTTATTTCATTTTCATAAAAAACACAATTCACAAAACTAAACCATCAAAAAGATTTTACGCTTAGCATTTTTCACAAAACCACCTTCACACACTTGAACTTTCCTTCCCTAAGGAGACGACCTTGGAACACTCATTCCAAGTAAAACACGACAAGCAAAAGCCTCCTTGCGCTTGGGGAGCACTTTTGTTCACTCACGCCTTTCATTTTGTACATTTCATTCATCTACCATTCTGTTGCCCCATCTCTTGCATCATTCCAAGGGAGAGTGACACTCCCCCATTTCTATAAGCCATACACACATTAAGGGATGATGTTAGGAGGCTGGGGAATACAACAGAAAATGTCAAGTAGGAAGCTTCTCAAATGTAGGGATACATTTTTCTACCCCTATAAAGCTCTCCAACTCCTCTTGCTCATTAACCTCTTTCATAACAACAAATCCCTCCTCTTTCAACATGAAGGTGTTCATTAACTCCAAGTGCTCCTCTACCAACATGTTGATCCGGTTAATCTCATTTGCCTTTTCTTCATCCCCCGGTTGATTGGACAAGTTGAACACATTGAGATCCATAGTCATGTTCCCAAATACTAGCTTTATAAGACCGTTCCTGGTATTGATCACAACATCAAATGTAGCAAGAAAAGGTCTACTAAGTATTACAGGGATTTGGGAGCTAAGATTTGCAACCGGGTGAGTATTAAGCACAATAAAATCAACAGGAAAGTAAAATTTATGGACTTGCACTAAACACATCCTCAACTACTCCCCTTGGTGATCAGACACTATGGTCTACCAGTTGAAGTGTGATTAGAGT
This sequence comes from Ilex paraguariensis, assembly GCA_963454935.2. Classification (NCBI taxonomy): domain Eukaryota; kingdom Viridiplantae; phylum Streptophyta; class Magnoliopsida; order Aquifoliales; family Aquifoliaceae; genus Ilex; species Ilex paraguariensis. The sequence goes on along the minus strand of CAUOFW020001836.1, from coordinate 1,912,572 downwards.
AGGCTTCAATTATTCGAGCTGAAGTTGTTGGTACACCGAGTATAGAAGGAGGTTCACACTAGCCCTGAAATCAAGGAGTGCTTGCTCCACCCAGCAATTCCTAATTTTTATGGCAATAGAGGGGCAGTTGGGGTGTTTAAACTTTAGAGGGGTGTTTGTCCTCAAAATTGAACTCACTTGTTCTGTGGGGTATGCTTTCATGTGAACATTAAGCCTTTTTTTTACCGTATATAAGTCCTTCAAGATCTTTGCACAGGATGGAATTTGCTTTATCACATCAATGAGTGGAATATTTATTTTCACCTGCTTGAACATTTCAATGATATCAGAATAATTAGCCACCTTGACAGGTGGCTTCAAGCGATTGGGAAAAGAAACAGGTACAGGGGAAACAAGAACACTTTCATCAACTATTTTTTTCTTCTCACTCACCTCATTTTCTTTCCTCTCACTCACCTCATCCTCATTCCTCTCTCTCCCCTCACTATCGTTAGTATCACCCATGACTTATTTTTCTTTTGGCAATGTAGCCTTGGGTGAGACTTTTAGCACAACGATCTTTTCAATTTGTTTGCCACTTTAGAGGGTGGTGACTGCCTTGAGTTGCTCACAACTTTCTTTGGTGGGCTCGAATGACTCAATCACATGTTGGCCCTTAGGGTTCTCTTGGGGTTGAGCGGGGAATTTTCCCTTCTCCTATTGTGATAACCCTATGTGATTGGTGATCTTTGTGAGTTGAGCTGAAATGTTATTGTTAAAGGCAGTTTGGCTTTGGATGAAGTTGTTGAGCACATCCTTCAAGTTCCTTTTATGGGGAGGTTGGTAGGTGGAAGGATTTGATGGTCCTTGTTGATTAAAATTCTATGGAGATGGATTTTGTGAATACCCATGTGGACTAGACCGGGGGTATTGGGAGCTAGATGCTTGGCCTTGAGATTGAAATTGATTTTACCTAGGAGGTACGGGAGGTGTGTATGCATTTGAACCATAAGGGTGGGGTTATCATTTCTCCAACTAAAGTTTGGGTGATTACTCCAACCCGAATTGTATGTGTTTGAATGAGGGGAGAATGATTGTCTCAGTTGATTAAATGCATGGACTTGCTCATGATACACTTTCTTAAGTGCCAAAATGTTGGGGTACTCTGATATGGAATGCTCCACACTCTCACAAATTGAGAAAACTCCTCGGTCTTTGACACATGTGACCCCTCGTGCCTCCTATTGACCTTGAGACTCTCAACCTTCCTAGACAACTTGACAATTTTTGACAGAAAGTCTTCTTAGTCTCTCCAATCATAAATCCCTCCCCCATGAGTTTGACCACTCCCTTGAGGAGAAGACCTTGGTACATCGGTGGAATCCATAATGTCCTATGATTGTACATTATGTGCCATTGTATCGAAGAAATCTAAGACCTAATCGGGGTCTTTGTTCAAAAATTTCCCATTACACACCATATCAATGAATTGTCGATGGCCCGATGTGATTCTTTCATAGAAGAAACTCACCAGTTGCCATAGTTCAAAGCCATGGTGTGGAAGGGATTGTAGCAATTCCTTGTACAGATCCCAACATTGATAGAATTGTTCATTGGACTTCTCCAAAAATATTTGAATTTGTTTTTTTAGGGTAGTGGTTTTATGCACTGAAATGTTTTCAAAAACTTAGAAATCATTTGGTTCCAGGATGTTATGGTTTGAGGACTCAAGGAATTAAGCCATGTTTTTGCCTTATCTCTTAGGGAAAAGGAGAACAATTTCATTCTTGCTATCTCTTCCATACCATGATTGGTGAGGAAGGTTGCAACTATTTCCTCGAAATCACTTATGTGCAAATAGGGGTTCTCATTCTCTATTTCATGGAACGTGGGAAGTAGTTGCAACATCCCCGACTTAACAAGGAAGAGATGGACTTGGACCATAAGGAGGACACATAAGGGTGTGGTGCTTCGTGTGGGTTGAAGGAAATCCCTCATTGACCTGACCGGAGGCTCAATGTGGATGTTGTTCCCTTCATTCACGAAAGGGGGGAATTCCATTATTGGATTGGACATTCTAGGTTATTTTCCTACCCCACCCCCTTGCATGTTTGGCTTGACTCCTACATTCTTGAAATTATCAACCGCATCCTTGGGTGGGTCTTGATCAATGTTCATGTTGGGACCCAAAGGTTGTTTAGCTAGTTGATTTTGTTTATCCCGTCCCACATATGACAAAACTATCTACAAATAAAAATATAAAAAAAAGAGTATATACAAGGATCAACGTACCTCAGCCCATGATGAACATCACGCGACTTACCTCCGTTGTCTGGAAATCACCTTCTTGATTCGACACTTGCGTCCTCGACAATGGCGCCAAAAATGCGTGACGATTTCCATTGTAATTCCCTTGAAATGATGTCAAAAGAAAGGGGAACAGAATTGCGGATGAATGAGGTGTAAAACATGTGAACAAAAATGCTTCCCAAGCTCAAGAAGACTTTTGTGTGTCGTGTTTCACTTCGAATCATATTCCAAGGTCGTCCCCTCAGGGAAGGAGGTGAATCATGTGCAAGATGATTTTGGTAAAAGAAAAGTGTAAACATATTTGTTGTTTCAGTTGGTTTGTGATTGTATCTTAGTAAAATTGAAATGGGAAACAAGTGTTGGCTAATCCAAAAGGTTCACTCTAATGGAAATGCCAAGTTAACTCAAAACCTTCCTCCAATGGTGCATAGATGAACTATTGATTAGTGGGAAGTGAGGGACAAGATGGAAGTGAGGATCCAAGCATAGCCTGTGACAAGTCTATGGGATATCAAAAGACTCACAACCATGTCCACACTCAACCCAGTCAAACCAACCAATCATACACTGAGGGGAGGAAATAAGATGAGTTGAAATGGCATACCCAAGGGGAGGTCTCTCTTGGATTAGACAACTTAAAGACTTAGCTTCTTATGCTTAAAGGAAAGACATTGTAGAGTTAGCTAAGTTAATGCAAGAAAACATAAACTAAAAGAGAGTGCGTTGAATACCCATTTTAAAACTAAGAAATGAAGAACTTGAGTGCATTAATGGTGAAAGCTTAAATGAAAGATTAAACATCAAAGCCACTTGCAATAAATGACATTCAAGACTTAAAACAAAGCTTGGAAGATCATTACAATGTATTACAAGACAAGACAATGAAGAAAATGCACTAATATTAACTTCTCTCTCTAGCACTAATCATCTTCTTCCTTGGACGCTCTTTCTCTCTCTCTCTATTACAATGTGTATTTCATAATGGACTCTCTAGCTCTCCAAAAATGTCCATGAAGGGTTCCCCCAAGCCTAAGTGATGTGATTCCCATCATAGGGGGCTGAAAGGGATGGGATTGTGCAGGCTAGGACAAACCTAGCCTTTCTCTCTTGCCATACCTCTTCTCTCCAAATTTTATTATTGCAATTGCCTTTCAAGTCCAAGTAGTGGTGAGGGGAGGTCTGTGGATGTGTAAGGGGATGTCAAGGGATATGTTAGAGAAGCGTAAATGGGGCCCCCAAATCGCAGAGCTTGAGTTACAGGCTATTTAGGCAAAACCTTCCAGAAGATCGACAGAAACCTTTTGGAAGGTTTGTGCAGGAACAATTAAATGAAGAAGTCAACAACCAAAACCTTCTGGAAGGTTCATTCCAGTAGACAAAACCTTCCAGAAGGTTTCACTCCAGTAGGCAAAACCTTGTAGAACATTTTGGCAGTGAAAAAGAAATCCAGGGCAAAAACATTTGGAAGGTTGTTACCCAAACCTTCTGGAAGGTTTTCAACCAATTTGAATTTTCTTTGTTTCTTCTGCCTCCAAACCTTCCTTTAAGCTACCCCCTCCTCTTCATTGACTTCAAACACTTCAATGGGGGTTTAACTCATCTCATTTACATCATTTTGCCTACATTCACATAAAATTGCATCAAATCTAAGATTAAACACATTTTCCCCAAATTTCATGACACAAGCAAGTAAAAAACGACATAGTAGCATCCAAAATATGTCATGCTTTTGTGCTAATCAATTAGAACTCTTATAATTTTCCCTTTATGAGGAATAATTAATATATTTATATTAATTTCATTCTTCGAGCTTCTAGTAATCATGAGTGACACCTAGCATGTAAAATCAGGGTAAATTTAAACTTTTTCTTAGAAAGGGCATAATCGTAATTTTCCATTATAATGCAAAATTAAAATACGTTTTCTATAGAGCTTAGATGATGCAACAGACTTCACCGTTGGATTTATCTTGCAAAATTGAGTTGCCTAGTCAATTGTTTATCAAATTTTGAGATAGTCAGATTTTTTACATTTTACGAGACAATTGGGTGTCGGTAGACCTTACAAACATCCCCAAAAATAAATTTGATAAAATTTTCTTATAATTGTGACACCCTAAAATTCGGGGTGTCCTTTATTAACCGTTGATAACTCATCAACCGTGAAAATACCCGTAATTGTCGCATGATCCGGCACCATGTCAATAGTGAAAAATGCCTGCATACCGGTACGGTTTGCTTTCTGAAAAATACGTACCAGTACGATTTTCTTCCTGGACTGGACTGTACCGGTACACTTTGCCCAATTTTTCCTTTTTCACCTATTTTCCATTTTCAATCCATTTCAAACCATCTCATTTTCATCCAAAACATGCATGAAGGAGTTTTTCACATAAACCCTCAGTTTTACAAGTCATTACAATTAATTTACACATATTTACAAAGCCAAAACAAGGTTTTAACAAAAGTTTACAAAAAACTAAGGTTAAAGGCCACAAGTCGGCTCTTCACCCTTGAGGCTCCAAATGAGGACCATCTGCCAAAGTGTATCCCACATCTGAAATATGTTTCCATATAGGGTAAGCCACACTCAGTAGAATATTTCCTACACAAGCTACTGCCCACCTAAGTGCATACGTAATGTTTACATGCAACAATCCACAAACAACATTCTTTTCAATCAAGACAATGCAATCCTAGGTTAGGGACTTTGACATGTCATTCTATGAAATGAGATGAGACTCACTCATGCGTTTTAACCCGATTCCTCACCGACTCCCATAACACAATGCAATGCACTTGTATAATGAATCCATCAATTGACGAAAATACATCCAATGATTGTTTGAAATAAAGTTGTGTTTTCATAAAATCGAATCACTGATGGATGTTGCCCATTGAATGGGTATTTTTATAAAATAAAATCTTGTGTCTTTATTAGGAAATAGATTTTGGAATCTCACCACCGGCTCTGTAAGCCTTTCTACACTTTTTGGACTTGCACTGTCGGAGTGTATGAGCTAAATAATCGGGCTTTGCACCAGAGGGAGAATCTAGCCCTACTTGTTATACCCGACACAAGTTTTCTTTTCTATGGAACCATGAAACTCTGTTGAACCTTGTTCCAACTGTACCGAGCCCCCTTGTCATCCACCGTGAATGGTGTTTGACCCAAACCATGCACACACCCATACCCACACCCATGTCTCATTACCATGGATGTGATGTTTCCGTGCAAATGTAATGTAACGCACCATTGCTATCTCAATGTCATGCTTTATAAGTAATGGGTGTCATGTGAGCAAGTTAAGCTGCATAATAACATATTCCATGGCAATCTATATCTCATGCATATAATTACCAATGTCATCACCATGTTAATACAACAATAAACACATATCAACATTTTGTTCTCCAACAACCAATCACAAGCATGTTATTACATAATATATATCAATAACACACTTTATTCACCAAGCAATAATGTAAACACATAGCATGCCACTTACTCCCAAAATTTCATGGGATTACACAAACACTATCACATTTCAAATTGAAGCAAGAAGTTCATTTAGGCCATTTCTAGACCTATCCCCTTGTTTCCATGACTATAGGTAAGTCATAATTCATTCCACACATATAATCATTCCATAAGAACATCCAAGGGTAGAAATGAACCAGAGTAGGAGGGAATCCTACCTCTTGGATCATGACAGGAGTGTGGAGAACCTCAAGAACACCTCCAATGTCAAAAATCTTGATTTTCCCAAAATCTTTCATTTGGATCTTTGGTGAAATTCTTTGTTCTTGGTACGTAAGCATAGCCCTCGCCATGTAGATGAACTTTAACTATTGGCTCGACGGATTCCGACAGACGAAACTCCGAAAATTGACGAAAGAAAAATTGGTTTTCTCTCTTTTCTCTCCCTCTTTCCCCCACATGTTTAAGAGCTGAAATGCAGAGATATTTCTATTGAAATATATGATTTTTAACCCTATTTATAATTTTAAAGAATTGGTGCATATCGAGCCACACGCCCCTCACTTGTATGGGTCCGCTTTTGCCCCGAAATAATTTATTTCATCCTGCTTTAAGTTCAAAATAATTTTATTTAAAATTTTATTCAATTATAAGAAAATTTTATAATTTTTGTTTATGGAGACCTTTGAAAGTTCATTCGTCACCCGTTTGTCTCATAAAATGTGTAAAATTTGACTATCTCGAAATCCGAAGAAAATTGACAGGGCAGCTCAATTTTGCGACACGAATCCAACAGTGAGGTCTATTGCGTCATCCGAGCTCTAGAAAAATACTGATTTTAAATCTGTATTATAATAAAAAATTATCATTTTACCCTTTTTCAAAAAAAGTTCAAAATTTCCCAGGTTTTACATTCTTCGCCCCTGAAAAGAATTTCATCCCCAAAATTCACACACACATGCACATTCAACCACATGCATATTCTACAGTTCTATAATATTAAATGACTATACAAATATACCTCCATCCTCGAACAAGAGATAATTGATACGAATAGTGTCCTCGCGCTCCCATGTTGCCTCCGGCATTCCCCGATTCTGCCATTGCACCATCACTAACCTCATGGTCTTGCCTCACAAAACTTGATCCCGGCTATCCATGATGTGCATCGGTCTCTCCTCGAAGGTACCATCAGCATCAACAACTAACTCTTCCCAATCCACCACATGTGTCGGATATGGAGTGTATTTTTGAAGCATGGAGACATGGAATACCGTATGAACACCCGATAAACTTGCCAGTAACGCCAACCAGTAAGCCACCTTGCCCACCCTCTTGATTACCTTGAAGGGCCCAATAAACCTCGACGATATTTTTCCCCGCTTGTCGAAACTGACCAATCCTCTCTTAGGCATTGCCTTTAAAAAAATATGATCACCTACCTCAAACTCTAGAGGTCGCTGCCGTCTGTCAGCATAGCTCTTCTGTTGGCTCTAAGCCGTGAGAAGACGCTTCTGTATCAAGTCCACCTTCTTTGAGGTGACTCTAACCAACTCCGGACCTGTAGAGGGTCTCTCTCCCATCTCTATCCGACAAATCAGAGACCGACAAGGCCGCCCATACAATGCCTTGTAGGTTGTCATCTGTAGTAAGTGATCTTCCCAGCTACCCTTAAGATCTAGGATGCATGCCCGTAGCATGTCCTCTAATATCTGGATGGTTCTCTTAGACTAATCATTCATTTGGGGATGAAAAGTTGTGCTCATCATCAACTGTTTCCCCATGGCTTGCTAGAAACTCTCCCAAAAATGAGTCATAAACTTGGGATCTCGATCCGATACCATAGATACAAGTACGCCATACAACCAATCAATCTCTTGTTTATACAGTCTGCATAATTCCTCCAGTGTAAAGGTCATCCACACAGCCAAAAAATATGCCGACTTAGTAAGCCGATCTACTATCACCCACACCACGTCATGTCCTCGCGATGTCCGTGACAAGTGAGTCACAAAATCCATTGTGACATGTTCCCACTTCCAATTAGCAACCTCCAACGGCTGGAATAACTTTGTTGGTCTCTAGTGCTCAGCCTTGACCTACTAACACGTGAGAAATCAACTAACAAAATCTCTGACATCCTTCTTCATTCTGCTCCAATAATACTGGTGACGAAGATCATGGTACATCTTCGTGTCACCTGGATGCATAGCAAATCAGGAGCAATGGAACTCCCTGAGAATCTCCTCCCTTAGCTTCGCAGACTAGGGAACTATAACTCATCCCCTATACCAAAGACTGTCATCTGAGTGAATGGTCCAACTCTTATCACCTGTCCCCGACCATACTCAGTCCTTAATAGACAATATCTCCGTGTCCTGTCCCTAGGACTCACTCACTCTGCTTTGTAGGGAAGGTGTAGCCACCAAACTCCCTAAAGTACCCTGAGTATGCCCTATGTAACGTAGCCCGAATTGTCCCATAGTCTCAAGTATCTACCACTCCCGGGAAGCTACACTAGCCAAGACTCCCTGTGACTTTCAGCTGAGTGCATCAGCCACCACATTTGCCTTACCAGGATGGTAATGCAAAGTGAAGTCGTAGTCTTCCAGAAACTCCATCCACTTGTGTTGCCTCATGTTGAGGCCCTGTTGTGTAAAGATATACTTCAAACTCTTGTGGTCCAAAAATACCTCAAATTGCTCACCGCATAGATAGTGGTGTCAAGCCTTCAAGACATTGACAATGGCCGCCAACTCCATGTCATGTGTGGGGTAATTCTACTAGTGGTTCTTTAATTGCCCAGAACCATAAGATATCACCCTCCCAGACTACTTCAAAACGCAACTTAGCCTGTCCTTGGAGGCATCACAACACATAGTATACCCCTGTCCCCTCTTCAAAACAATCAAAATATGAGTTGAAGTGAGACTCCTTTTTAACTTTTGGAATACCTACTTGCAAGAATCATTCCACTTAAACATGACCTCTTTCCGAGTCAACTTGGTCATAGGTGCAGGTAGTGGGGAGAAGTCCTCAATGAACCTCTTGTAGTACCCTGTCAATCCTAAGAAACTATGTATCTCAAAGACTAACTTTGGTCTCTCCCAATCCATGAATGCTTCCATATTTTTTGGGTCCATAGATACACCCGAAGCCGACACCATGTGTCCCAAAAATTTCACCTTCGTAAGCCAAAATTCACACTTGCCGAACTTGACGTACAACTGATGGTCTCTCAAAATCTGGAGAACAACCCTCAAATAACCCTCATGCTCCTCCTCAGACTTGGACTAGATCAAGATGTCTTCAACAAAGACCACAACGAACCGATCTAGATAGGGTTGGAACACCCTATGCATGAGATCCATGAATGTCGTCAGGGCATTTTTCAATCTAAATGGCATGACTGTGAACTCGAAATGCCCATACCACGTCCGAAATGCTGTCTTAGGGATATCTGTCTCCCTAACTCTCAATTGATGATAACCAGTGCAGAGATCTATCTTGGAGTAGACTCACGCTCCTCTCAACTGATCAAATAAATCGTCAATCCTCAGGAAAAGGTACCTATTCTTGATAGTAACCCTATTCAGCTGTCGATAGTCTATAAACAAATGAAGGGTTTTGTCCTTCTTCTTGGCAAACAACACCAGAACGCCCCATGGTAAAGTGCTCGGTCTACTAAAGCCCTTGTCCAGCAATTCTTGCAATTGAATCTTGAATTCTTGCAACTCTGCAAGCGCTATCCTATGTGGAGTCATAGAAATGGGCAATGTACCCGGATGTAACTCAATGGTAAAGTCTACATCCCTATGTGGAGGTAATCTTAGCAGTTCATCCAAAAAAACATCCTCATACCCACAAATCACCCAAGGTAGACCCAACTAATATCTTGTCTCATCCTTTAGGGTAAGGCTTGCTAGCCAACCCATCAACTGCTCGTACCAATGAGAGTCATACACAGCTTGGGGTAAAGCATCATGTTTTGCCCCTTGGAACTAGAAACAAACACCTTCTTGTGTATAAGCGGTGACCCTCTTTCGATCACAATCAATGATGAATCAGTGTGCCATCAACCAATCCATCCCAAGGATTTCATCAAACTCCAACATGTCCATGACCCTAAGGTCCATGGTGAGTAGAATCTCTGAGATCTCTAACTCATATCCCTAACATATTTGATCAATGCAACCCTAACCTTAGCTCCTAAGGTTGACTTTTCTCCTAAAAAGTCCTATATGGTTGTGATTGCTAAATCTATTTTATCAATAGAATGTGACAATAACAGTATATGGCATGCTAGAATCAAATGACACATGTGCTTATAATATGAGAAGTAAGAAATGTACTGTAGGCCACCGACTGATCTACTAGCTCAGTCTGAGGTGTGTTGGCGTAGACACCCCCCTGGGTCCCAAACATTCTAGCTTATGGGCCTTGTCCAGGACCTCGATCCATGCCCTGGAATCCCTGTCTTTGAGGACAATCCTGCCTCCTATGACCCACTTGGTGACAATGGTAACATGTCCTCTACCCTTGCTTGGCTGGGAACCCTAAAGTGTCCATTACTTTGGGAGGTTTGCCCTTGGCCTTGACCCACATCCTGGCTCATTCATCCTAATTGTGGCGTATCCACACGTAAAGTACTAGGGGCTTGGATAGTACCCTGTAGTTGGAATAAATCCCCCTGGTCCAGATTGGGACAGGAAGGAGCAATGTGTGCTTGTGTAAGTCCTACTGACGACTGGAATTGAGAAGTCTCGGAACTCTATGAGCTTTGCCTCAGGGGATAATATTTCTTCACATGGCCTGGTTATCGATAATAGAAACATGTCTTTTGACCTCCTTGAAATGTCCCCTTGAGTTTCTTCCCTCCTTGGGATAAACGACTCTGGGCTTGGCCTTGATAGCCTTAGCCCTGCCCTTGTGATCCTTGTGGACTAGATGTCCTCTTCCTTTTCCACGAAGGCTGGTGGCTCATAGAACTCAACCTTCTTTGGATGGCTTGAGCCCCTTGGCTCATATTGGCACTTGTTTGTGCTATATTAACATCCATCGTACCCATAGCCTCTACAACGGCTTGTTAGTCTAAGGTCGGTACTGGTTGGTTATTGCTCCGCCCATCGCCTCGGCATCCCCTTCCTCCATTTACCATCTACACACATGTAAGATAGCAATAGAGCCTCACATAGTATCCCAAGATAGGGATCAGGTATAAACTTTGAGATCTATCTCCTTATCTCCCTAGTAGAGTGTATGCCACCACTAGTAGACATTTACACCTTGAACTATCCCATTCCTTTGTTTTTTGACCCCCAAAGTTATGTTTTCTAACCCTAGTTTCTCTTTTTTGTATACATTTTACCATGTATATAAGTCACATAACACATAGCATATAACATGTAGCATTTAAACATATAACATGAAATGCACAATGAATGCAATGATCTAGACCGAATGCCCTCAAGCCCTAGGAAATCTCATACCTATGCTCTGATACCAAGTTATGACGCCCAAAAATCCAGGGTGCCCTTTATTAACCATTAATAATTCATCAACCCGCAAAAATACCCGTGATTATCGTATAATCTAAAACCACGTCAATAGTCTCCCAATTACCAGGATTATAACTCACACGTGAAACTTGTGTACTTTTTATCATTTAATATAACCGTGGACCAATGTACCCCATTTCATTCACCATTATAGTCCATTTTCATTATAAGGACTAAAGGATACCTAGCCAAAGGCTTGGGAAAAGGATTTAAAAAAAAAAATTCAAAGTTTGGGACAATGTACCAGTACAGTCTAGTCCAGAAAGAAAACTGTACCGGTACGTTTTCCCAAACTTTGAATTTTGTTTTTTAAAATCCTTTTCCGAGGCCTTTGGGCTAGGTACCTTTTAGTCCCTATAATGCAAATGGACTATAATGGAGAATGAAATGGGGTGCATTGGTCCATGGTTAGATTAAATGATAAAAAGTACACGGGTTTCACGTGTGAGTTATAATCCTGACAATTGGGAGACTATTGACGTGTTGTCGAATTATATGACAATTAAAGGTATTTCCGCAGGTTGATGAGTTATCAACAGTTAATAAAGAGCACCTCAAATTTTGGGGCGTCACAATATTTGAAGAAAAGTTCAAATAAAAATAATTTGAACTTATACTGGGACGAAATTAAGTCATTTCGGGACAAAAATAGACCCAAAAATTAGAAACGTGTGGTGCGACGTGGACCGCACAATTAAAGGGTATAAATAGGGAGAAATATCTGATTTTCTCCCTATTTTCATCAAAATTCTCACGTTAGAAGAGAAAGAGAGAGAATAGAGAAAAGAAAAATAAATCTCCACCTACTTTCTTCGATCTACGGAGTTCTGACGGTTGAAATCCCTCTGACCAAGAGTTAAAGTCGATCACCGCAATGAGAGCTATTCAACCATACCAACAATGAAGGATTTGACCGAAGATCCAAAGAGGAGATTTGAAGAAATCAAGAGTTTTGGGGTTTGGGAGGTATTTCTTAAAGTTTTACTCTTCATTTACGCTTCAAGAGGTAGGCTTCCCTCCTACTTTGGTTTATTTATAACCTATGGTGTCCATAGGAAATGGTTAGGTGTAAAGAAATTGCCTATTGTTATGGAAATGAGGAATGCATGTAGAAATGGCTTAGACCGATTTCTAGTTGAATTTGGTATAGGGAAATTAATTGTATAATTTTTTGGAATTTGTTATTATGTGGGCAATTTTGTGTGATAACATGATTTGTACCTTGAAAGGTGTTTGCTAAATGCTTATGTGAGAATTAAATTTGTGATGGCATGAATGATGTATAACATGCTTGTGATATTGTTGTTGATATATACTTAGTGATATATTGACGGTGTGATAGATTTTGGTGATTACATGCATATGATGTAACTTTCCATGGAATATGATGTTATACGATTTAAATTGCTCATTTGACATTCATTGCACTTTGGGCATGAAGTGGGCACACATTCATGGGCATTATGCATGGATGTGGGTGTGTGTGAACATGGTTTAATCAAACACCACACTTGGTGGTTGATGGGTGGACTAGAAAACATTGGATTAAATATCCGACTGAGTCGCACATTGCATGAAAAACTTGTGTCGAGTATAGCAAGAAGGGCTAGACACGTCCTTAGGTGTAAGACCTAGCTACTTGGTTCATACATTCCCCTGAGGTAAAATTCTAAAAAAGTGTAACAGTGTGCCGAACCGGCAGTGAGAATCTGAATACCCAAATAAAGACACATGAACTTGTTTATAAAATAGTCATTTGGTGTTAAACATCAATGACGAGAGCTTGGAATGCCCTGGGTTTTTCATACATGTAGCATTGCAAGGTGTGAAGAAAGCCGAAAAGGCTCGGGGTATATTGCATGAGTGGGTCTCATCTCATTTCATGGCATGACATGGTAGAATTTGAACATGGAATTACATATACCAAATTGGAATGGATGATGCTTGTTGATTGTACATGTGTACATTGCATATGAACCTAGGTTAGGGGAGTAGCCTCTATACGAGATACTCTATTGAGCGTAGCTCTCCCTACACAGAAAAATATTTCAGGTGTGGGATACACTCCGATGGATGGCTCTCATTCGGGTCCCTAGTGATGAAGAAAGGCCGACTTGTGGCCTTGGATTTGTTTTTTTGTAAAACTATTGTGAAAATTATGTTTTGGGTATGAAATTGTTGTAATATAACTTGTATATATTAGGTTTATGTGAAAAACATTATTAAGCATGTTTTGGATGGTGCTGGAAGGGATTGAAATGGATTGAAAATTGAAAACAGGCGAAACAGGCAGAACTGGACAAAGCCTACCGGTACAACTTTGTCCAGTAGCCAAATCCTTCCAGTATACCCTACCGGTAGGAATTTTCTAGTAGGCCAACCTTACCAGTATACCCTACTGGTAGAAATTTTCCAGTAAGCAAACCCTACCGGTAGGATTTTTCCAATAAGCTCATCCTACTAATAGCCCTTCCAAAATTTTGAAATCTAAAAACTGTTTTGCTATGCTTCTGGGCCATGTGTCCTTCCTTCCAAATGATGTAAATGGACTATAATGGAGTAAGAAATGTGGTACATTGGACCACAATTTGATTAAATGATAAAATGTACATGGGTTACACGTGTGAGTTATAATCCCAGTTAAGGGGATGTTACTGACGTGGTGCCGAGTTCTGCGACAAACACGGGTATTTCCGTGGGTTGACGAATGGTCAAAAGTTGATAAAGGACCCCGTGTTTTAGGGGTGTCTCATAGCAGCATATCATGATCAACCTCCGGATAGCACGAAGTAGGTAAAGAACCCATTCAGTCTATAGTTGTCATACAATTCAATCCTTCTATCACACAATGCCCCAATTGAATTACTAGGATATGAAATTATTGTCAAACCCCTTATTCAATCTTATGTTTTCAATCTTAGGACTATAACTCTTAATGATCAATTAGAAACTCTTTTCAAATTTTCATTTTGCCTTGGCCATGGATTCTTTGAGTCATATCCCAAAAGATCACATAGGACATTCTTCCTTTAATTACTAAGGATGATAGATTCTATTTTTTATACTCATTAGTCTTCATGCATGCCTAACTATGTCTAACAATACATATCCAAGTTACATGGTACGTAAATAGTAAATGAATATGTTGTATAGCTAAAGCATAAAAGTCCATGCATTGGACAACCATAGTGTCTCAAGTCTAAGGATCAATTGCATAACTATAACTTTAGGATTTAACATGGACAGGCATGTAAAACTCCATATGAAAAATTCTACGTTACTCAATGGTCACATTCAGTGTACTTGTTCTTTAACAAGCACCTACACACCTGCTTTAGTGTTCCAACACTAGTGACTTGGATGTGTCACCTCATATTAAATATGAGTAAACCTAGTGTGTGCTAGTCTATCCAGATTACGTCGCGCCCAAATAATAATCCTATTACTAGGAACATTTAAGAGTTAAGTACTAAGAAGTATATGTCTCATCTTCTCAATATCTTGAGAAACTATCTTCTTAACTTATACTCTATGGACTATATCATGTACATTAAAATAAAATAAAGTAGAAACATGATAAATAAACTTGCCCTTTTATTTAATGAAGTAATGAATGTTGCTAGTACAACCCTAAAAAACCATCTATATGATTGGTTTTAGAGCATACTACTAACATATCCACCTTTCTTCTTTGATCTATGGTTATGCATTCGTCAGATTGCTTTAGGCCAATAATAAAAAGTGTTCTATGCGACCAGAGCTACATCTATGTACCAAAAATCATGGGTTTTGCCAAAGTCCCTAGTTCAGAATTTTGGGGATTGAGGTTTTGAAACTTGAGTTTGGTGATTAGGAGCTTCTACTACGTGTATTAAGCTTCAAGAGGTTGGGTTCCTTTCTTAACTAGGTGTATTTTCAAACTAAGGTTGTATAAGGAATAGGTAGTAGGATTAGAGGTGAAACCTCTTTTCTATATGTAATCTTCGTGTAATGGTATAAGAATGTATAAAATCAATTCTAGCATGAATTGGGTTTGTTGAAATTGCTTGTTTGTAATTTCATGAGAAATGT
This sequence comes from Ilex paraguariensis, assembly GCA_963454935.2. Lineage (NCBI taxonomy): Eukaryota > Viridiplantae > Streptophyta > Magnoliopsida > Aquifoliales > Aquifoliaceae > Ilex > Ilex paraguariensis. The sequence continues at coordinate 1,897,174 of CAUOFW020001836.1, read as the reverse complement.
GATGAATTAAACATGATTATGTGTTTATATGATTTTGTGTCTTTGTGGGTGTTTGATAAAATGCCTTGAATGATATAAGTATGTCATTTGAATGAAAATGAGATAACAAGCTTTTTAATGTTGTGAATTGTGATTATATGCTTTTGATATAATTGATAATTGAGAAATGTTGATTGAGATGGAATAAGTTCATAATATGCTCATGATATGTTAAACATGCTTTAGTAATTGCAAGTGTGCACTAAATTTTTGTATGCATGGTAAACATTGCATTCGTGAGCACATGACATGAGTATGGGTGTGTTCATAGTTTTGATCAAACACCATCCTCGTTGGGTTGATACGTGGGCTTAGAAAAGTTGGACCTAGGTTCGACTGAATTGCATGTGTTGCATTAAAAGCAAGGGTCGGGGTTAGTAAGAAGAGCTATATTCTTACTCGGGTGCAAGACTTATTATATTTCGGATACACACTTTGGTTGGTATAAGAGCCCATAAAATGTGTCGGCATACGCAGAGCTAATGGTGGAAGTCCATAGATGCCATGTCGGTTGGGTAACTGTTGATGGAACTCCATAAATACCCACTACAAGAAAGACCCGGAATTTTATAAAATGGTTGTTGGATATTCAACATCAATGGTTGGGGCTTGGAATGTTTGGATGCATACGCATAACATTGCTTGTATTATGGGAGCCGCTGGAGAGCTCGAATTGCATTGCATGTGCAAGTCTCACCTCATAACATGACATGAGTCGGTGGAGAGTATCCTTTTTAGAAGATACCCTGTTGAATGTGACTGACCTTGTATGGGAACAACATTTCAAGTGCAGGATTAGTTCCGGTGGACGGCCCTCACATGGGTACTTGTTGAGAAGAAGTCGGATTATGGCTTATAAATTATATTTTGTAAAACAATAGTGAAATTTGATTTGGGACTCGTAAATTGCATTAAGAGGACATGTAATGACCTCTTATGGACTATATTTTGAGTATAATTGAATGTTGTATCTGTATGGTGCTTGATTGGTTTTCTCTAATCACCAAACATGAGCCCGAATTGTGTGCATATGGCTTATAGAAATTGGTGAGTGCCACTCTCCCATAGGTTCAATGCAAGAAGTGGGGAGAATTGTGTGGATGAACAAAAACGTTTGTGTGTGCAAAAGTGCTCCCCAAGCATGGAGAGACTTGCAATGTAGCGTTTTACTTGGAATGGGTATTCCAAGATCGTCTCCTCAGGGAAGAAAATCTCAAATTGCTTTGAAGGGTGATTTGTAAAGAAATAAAAATTGAAAACTCTTGTGAATTGTGTTTTTGTGAGTTGTGTTTTGGTAAAAATGAAAAAAAGCAAGGTTGGCTAATCCGTAGAGATCATTCTAATGAGAATGTCAAATTGACTCAATTCTTTGAACCAATCGTGTCTCGGTATTTGATTGATTTGTAGGAAGTGAGGGACTAATGTGGATGTGTTGGGCACAAGCATATCCCCTAATAAGTTTATGGTGCATCAAGATCCCACAACCACTTCCGCACTCAATTTAGTCAAATCAAACACTTTAAACTATGAGAAAGAATGAAAGAGAGTCGATTTCACATACCCAAGAGGAAATTCCCCTTGGCTTATGCAATTAAAATTCTAGCTACTCATAGTAAAAGGAAGAACAAACATAACGTAAAGAGACCTAGTAATGAAATGAAGCATGAACTTGTATTGGTGCAGTAAAATGTTCAAACTACAAGAGTAAAATTATTCATAACCAAATTAAAAGCTTGAAGAGAAAAATATCCAAATGTAAAAGATGGAAATACAAACCAGTTGACTAGGCTTGATCACTATGAATCACAACTTTGGGGAAGATGATCGGGTGATTTGATCAGTGCCCAGGAGTTGTTTGAGTATTTGGAAGATTTTGAGTGAGAGGGGAGGTTTTTAAGGATGTGATGAGTGAAGAATGTGAAGGGTTTCACCGAAAATTCTAATTTAAAACCCTCGTTTTTGAATTTCTAGGCAAAACCTACAAGTAGAAAGTCAAAAATCTACCGGTAGAACAATGCACTGGAAAAAATCTACCGGTAGGTTTCAACTTTTTCCAAAAAAATTTCTTGTGCTCAATTCTTCACCTCAACTCCAAGTTTATTCAACTTCTAGACATTCTAATGACCTATTTACAACCTCAACTCCATAAAAAAACCCAACCCATGCTAGTGAACCACAAATGTGTGACCCTGCCCAAATTTATTTACGAAATTGAAATGCGATTTGAGTTTTGATGCTTTCAAAAAACATGACCTATAATTCCAAATTGAATAACAAAATGAACACCCAATATATAAAGCACACATTGAAAAACAAAAGGCATTGCTATTCATTTCTCATATCTAAAGTTTGAGCAATATTCCCCTATCCTCCAAGCACAGGGTTGCTTAACAAAATTTCTCAAACACCCGAACTAAGCACACATGAGTTTTATCATGACTTTAAATTCTATTCTAGAATATACACCTACACATTTATTTTCAAACTCGTGTGTGAAATGAACGTGTAACTTAAGCATTTACTCAACAAAATTTATAGCTATCCAAATTTAGCTTTGATGCAAAACTCAGTAAGGGTTTCTCTAAAAAATGAATAAATATATAATTATACCGGTATGCTCTCCATGTGTATATGTGAGATAGAATATTGTAAAAAATTAAAAATGCTCACATATACTCCAAAAATCATGTGCACTTATAACATTTGAAACAAACTTGGCATAATCTCTTGAATGGACTGTTAGAGCACTAGATACCGAAACCAACTTTTATTTTTTATTTGAAGTATACTCTCACCATGCTTTCTCTAGACCATTTAGGTCTTTCAAGGGTTATAATGAGGCCTTGGGGTGATACTTGTGTTGAATGAAATGAAAGGTAGAGGGAGACAAAAAAGGTTATTTTGAGGATATGACCTTATTATCAAAAAATTTCTTTTTGTCGAATTTTTAGCCTGACCCCTTCTCTTCATCTTTTGTTTATTTTTCTTCTTTTTTACTCAACATTTTTATTTTCCTTTTTTTTTCAACCCCCTTTTTCTCCTTTTTCTTGGATTTTTCTCATCTTTTTTTTTTCCTTCAAAAATTGATTTAAACACCATTCATCCCTTTTTGGGTTTCCTCACCTCATTTCCTTTCCTTTAAAGATCAATCGTAGTTAGTCTGAGAACAACCAAGGTGTTATTATTTTAATCATTTTGCACAAGCTTGCTCAATCATGTCACATGAACATGAATTTTCAATTAAGGCTCAATCACGACACTATGGATAGATTTTTCACAAGAAAAAGGCTAAGGCTCAATGCAATTCAAAGATGGCCTAAGGTCATCTCTAGATAAGCATGGGGAGGCATGTTAGCATTTTAAGACAAAGTTAATCAACTATCCACATACACTCTAACCAAAGCAAGCATAATGAGATTATTGAATAGATTAAAATTTGAAAAATTGTTCATTTGAGTAAATGTAGGTTTCCCTCCAACACGGATTGGCACTAAAGCTCACATGGGTGCTTACTTCATCTCCACTACATGTCAAGCTCTAAAATTTGAATCCAATCCATAATTTTCCGAAATTACATATTCAAGGTGCATTATGGTTGAGTTCGAAAGAAAACACATATGTGATACTCTGGCATAGGATAAACTTCTATGATGTTCTCATATATTCAAAGTTCAACGTGAAGATCTAACTATCACTAAACCCATAACACTTTGAATAGAGGAATATGGTTCAACAATCCAACTTTCAAAAATTTTAAAATATTTATCAACTATTCTATAAAAAAAATTGGTAGAATATGTGAATGGTGCATTTCACCACAAAAATGGTATTATTAACAAAAAATTGGTGTATCATACAAATGGTGCACCTCACCCCCCAATATCAACTATGAATTGTCGTCAATGCAACAAAGAGATATGGAATCCAGTGATGAACTTAAAATGAAATGAGAAGGGTAAAAGAACACCTCGCAACGAGCTTTGACAAAAACACCACTATCTGCAAATGTGAAGCAAGAACACTATGCATAGATAAAAGTAAGTAAACAATTAAATTTGAAAAGTAAAGAACAAAGGATAGCGACTGTACACTAAAATCTAATTGAATTGTTATTCTTCAACAAGGTTCGGATATAACAGATCCACCAACTCGTCTTCCATAGTTTGAATCTCAAAACCCATGAAATTCATTTAAGTCTTTGGTCATCGACCTTAAATGTTTTACCATCTTCGAGTTTTGCGATTTCCACGGCTTTGTCATGGTAGGCCACCTTGACAATATTGCGACCATCCCATGTGATCGGAGTTTTTCTTGAAAAATGGAGAGGCGAGAATTATACAATAGCACTTTTTTGCAAGGCTCAAATGTCTTTCTCAAAATGGATTTGTCATGGAAAATCTTTACCCTTTCTTTGTGAATTTTCGAGCTCTTGTATGCGTCTCCACGAATTTCCTCCAATTCATTAAACTCCAACTTCCTATGTTCTCCAGCTATTCTCAAATTTAAATTCCCTATTTATCTGTCTCTTTTCCTTTTCAGTTGTTTCCATCAATTTTTATTTCATTGAACAGTAGCCATTATGGTATTTTCTATTTTTCTTGTCTTTCTGCATGATACTGATTTATAAGAGGGTGCAAGAAAATTACATAGCAAAGTATGTTAAGTGTATTCTCTTGTGGCTCGATTATCATATGGGTTTTTTGAAAAATAAATCATTCATTAAAGGCTCAAGCATGGCTAACTAGGGATATTGTTTTAAGAGAAATGGCCAAGGCTCAAAGTCAAATCAAAGATGGCCTAAGATCCTTTCTCAAGTATGTACACATGTATGTGTCATATGTAAGGGTTTGTTGTGGGATATGTCAATAGATCACTTTAGTTGCATCAATCAAAACATGGATAATGAGATTATTGACAAAAAATTGGAAGTGAAAGAGCTTACTTTAAGTAAATGTTGATATCCTCTCAAAAGCATCATAGAGCTAAAAACTTACCATGGTATACTTTTTCATCTCCATTGATTATGTCAGCTGTTTCTGCACTTGAACCAAGAGGAATGAGGTTTTCATTTCTCCAACTAAAATTTGGGTGATTACATGAACCCGAATTGTAAGTATTCGAATTGAGAGAAAATGATTGCCTCGTTTGGTTGAAGGCATGAACTTGTTCATGGTACACTTCTTTAAGGGTCGGAATGTTTGGGCAATTCGATAGGGAATGCTCCATACATTCGCAAATTGAAAAACCCTCCTCGGCTCATGACATATTAGACACCTCGTGTCTCTTATTGACTTCAAGACTCTCAACTTTCCTTGATAATTTAGCAATTTTTGAAAACAAGTCTTCCCGGTCTCTCAAATCATAAATCCCTCCCCCTTGAGTTTGGCTACTCTTTTGAGGAGAAGACCTTGGTACATCGGTGGGATCTGTAATGTCCTATGATTGTGCATTTTGTGCCAATGTATCAAAGTAATCTAAGGCCTCATCAGGATCTTTGTTCAAAAACTCCCCATTACACATCATGTCAATGAACTGTCGATGACCAGGTGTGATTCCTTCATAAAAGAAACTCACCAATTACCATGGTTCAAAGTCATGATGTGGAAGGGATTGTAGCAATTCCTTGTACCTCTCCCAACATTGATAGAATTGCTCATTGGACTTTTTCAAAAAGTTTTGAATTATCTTTTTTAGGGTGGTGGTTTTATCCTCCGAAAAAAATTTGTTCAAGAACTCAGAAATCATTTGGCTCCACGATGTGATGGTTCGAGGCCTTAAGAAAATAAGCCACGTTTTTGCCTTTTCTTTTAGGGAAAAGGGAAACAATTTCATTCTAGCTATCTCTTTCATCCCATGATTGGGAGGAAGGTTGTAACTATTTCCTCGAAATCCCTTATGTGTGAATAGGGGCTCTGAGTTTCAAGTCCATTGAATATGGGAATTAGTTACAACATCCCTGGCTTAACTATGAAAAGATGAGCTTGGATCGAAAGGAGGATGCATGATGGTGTGGTTCTTCGTGTTGGTTGTAGGAAATCCCTCATTGACCTCACTAGGGGATCCATTTGAAAATTATTCCCCTCATTCACGGGAGGGGGAAAATTCATTCTCGGATTGGGTATTTGGGGTTCTTGTGGTCCCCCACCCCTTTGGACATTTGGATTTGCACTCCTTTGGACATTTGGATTTGCACCTATATTGGCAAAATTGTCACCTGCACCCTCGAGTTGTTCTTGGTCAATATTAATGGTAGGGGCCAAGTTTTGACTAACAAGTCAATTTTGGTCGTTCCGCCTCCACATAAAACAAATTATATACAAATAAAATTATACACAAACAAGATTATGTACACGGAACAACGTACCTCAGCCCATGATGAAGATCATGGGACTTACCTCCGTCGTCCGAAAATCACCTTCTTGGTTTGACACTTGCCTTCCCCGGCAACGGCGCCAAAAATGCTTGACAAATTTCCTTGTTGTTTCCTAACCTATAAACATCACCTTTTAGCATGTATAGTATATGAATGAAGGGGAGTGTCACTCTCCTAGGGATGATGTCAAAAGAAAGGGCAATGAAATGGTGGGTGAATGAGATGTCAAATGTGAGTATGTGCAAACAAAAGTGCTCCCCAAGCGCAAGGAGACTTTTGTGGATCATGTTTTACTTAGTGGTATTCCAAGGTCGTTTCCACGGGGAAGGAAGTAAACTGAGGNCATAGAGCTAAAAACTTACCATGGTATACTTTTTCATCTCCATTGATTATGTCAGCTGTTTCTGCACTTGAACCAAGAGGAATGAGGTTTTCATTTCTCCAACTAAAATTTGGGTGATTACATGAACCCGAATTGTAAGTATTCGAATTGAGAGAAAATGATTGCCTCGTTTGGTTGAAGGCATGAACTTGTTCATGGTACACTTCTNCTGCCCATGATGAAGATCATGGGACTTAACTCTGTCGTCCGAAAATCACTTTCTTGGTTTGACACTTGCCTTCCCCGGCAATGGTGCCAAAAATGCTTGACAAAATTTCTTGTTGTTTCCTAACCTCTAAACATCACCTTTTAGCATATATAGTATATGAATGAAGGGGAGTGTCACTCTCCTAGGGATGATGTCAAAAGAAAGGGCAACGAAATGGTGGATGAATGAAATATCAAATGTGTGTGTGTGTGAACAAAAATGCTCCCCAAGCGCAAGGAGACTTTCACGGATCGTGTTTTACTTGGTGGTATTCCAAGGTCGTTTCCACGGGGAAGGAAGTAAACCGAGGGGAAGGTGATTTTGGGAGAAAGAAAGTGTAAAATCTTTGATTGTTGGAAGTTGTTTGGTGAAGTCGTTTTGATGCTAGTAAAATGAGAAACAAATGTTGGAAAATTCAAGAGGTCACTCAAATAATAATACCGTCTCAACTCGAAACCCTCCTCCAATAGAGCACGAATGAATGATTTATTCGTGGGAAGCTAGGGATAAGATTGGTAAGTATCTAAGCATAAACCGTGACTAGGCCTACGGAATTCAAAGACTCACCAAGTTATCCACCCTCAACGCAGTCAAACCGAACCATTGAACTCAAAAAGAGGGAAGGAGAATGAGTTGAAATGGTATACCCAAGTGGAGGTTCCTCTTGATTTTGCCAACTAAGAGATTTAGCCATTCATGTTTAAAATAAAGACAACAATATGATGAGAAGACATTATGAAGAAATAAAGACTAGAACTAAGCATAAACAAAATGCATAAATATAACTTCCAGATAATCACCTCTTACTAAAGATTGGATGAGAAACTACTCACTCTTCATGGCTTTGTTAAAGCTAGAAAAGTGAGTGATGCTCATCCCTCCAAGTAGAGGAGTTACAAGGTAACACATTTTACACAAGGAGCCGATCTTCGACAAAGAATGAGTGAATCACGTTCCACCCTTCACGGCTTTGGTAAAGCTCTAGAAAAGTGGAAGAGTTTCACTCCTCTAAGGGAAGAAGGAAGCTCAAGCAATGGAAATAAAAGACAGCAATAACACAATAAAAGAAAACAATACTTAAAGTAAAAGAAAGCAATAAATTAAAAGAAAGAAATAATACAATGAAAAAAAGAAATACTTCAAGAAAGCAATAAGCAATAAGGAAAGCAATAATACTTTTGGAGGGTTTTGCACTACCAAAAGATGAATGCTTTACAAGTCGTAAGGGGTGGTATTTATAGGCAACAAGGGAGGGTGAAAGTCTTGTTAGGTGGCTTTGAATCTAGTTAGCTGGCCTTGAAAAGTCTTGTTTGGTCTCATGAAAGTCTTGTTAGGTGGCCTTGAATTCTTTGATCCCCCTTTGTTTTAAGCTTTGATAATTGGCACCCTAGTAGTTTGTAGCTTTATTGCATTTGGCACCCCAGTAGTTTGTAGCTTTGATGCACAAAACCCTAAAAAGAATAACAATTAATGCATTATCATTTATTCACACACTAACTCTAATTTGATTTATTTTGACTAGTTTAATTTTATTCAACTAACACAATTTACCTAATAAATTATGCCTTAATTAGGGTTAATCAGTCAATAACAAGTTAATCAGAAGATGAAGATGGATTGTGAGAATTAAGCACATGGTTCTGATGCCTTTCTAGAAGTTTACTAGAATTTTTTGTGCTGAGACTCAACCCGTCTACAAACAAGCAAGTGTTTCTACAAGGCATCTAACCATGACATTAATGTTCCATTATTTAGATAAAGCACAATAATGGTGGAGATTGAAATAATGTCATGAAGATCTAGCCAGGGTACTTGCTTTGAACCAATGGGTCATTCCATGCAANAGATAAAGCACAATAATGGTGAAGATTGAAACGTTGTCCAGAAGATCTAGTCGGGGTACTTGCCTTGAACTAATGGGTCTTTCTATGCAAGAGCTATCCATGACATAGAGAGAACTCATGGTTATACAAAGTACCTTAGATTTGGTAGATGCATTCAATCATTCAATAAGCTAGTGAAATATAAAGCATTAAAGCATAAAAGAGATGTACTAATATAACTTCCGAATAATTTATACATATTCATCATCTCTTACTAAAGAGTGAATGAGGACCTACTCACTCTTCGTGGCTTGGGTAAATCTAGAAAAGTGAGTGATTCTCAGCCCTCCAAGTAGATAACTTACAAGGTAAAGTACAACAAGGGAGTAGCCGATCTTCGATGAAGAATGAGTGAATCACATTTCATCTTTCACGGCTTTGTTAAATCTCTAGAAAAGTGGAAGAGTTTTACCCTTCTAAGAAAAAAGAAAGCTCAAGCAATGTAAGTGAAAGACATAAACAATGAAAGTATAAGAAAGCTAGTTACTTTTAGAGGGTTGCTTCCTCAACCAAAAGATGGAGGGTTGCTTCCTCAACCAAAATATGAAGGGTTGCTTCCTCAACCAAAATATGGAGGGTTGCTTCCTCAACCAAAAGATAAACTAACTCCCTTAATACAAGCAAATAAAACATACAACTAGCTACATGAGTGGGAGCCTAAGCCTCCATCTAGCTTTCTACTAGTTCTTGGTGTTGTCTAAGTCATACAAACCAAGTTCTAGTCTTCTACCAAAAACCATTCCTTTTCTTCTTTCTGAAGGCTTCTCCAATAGGAGCATTTGTAGGTAAGGAGGAAGGGGGGGGGACACAAGAAAGTGTGAAGGAATAGTGTATGCCGCCTAAGTCCAAGTGAAAAGCCAACTACTCTATAGTTTGCATGTGGAGAACATTCAAACGTTGTATCTATTTTTCCTTTATGGGCGTTCAAAAGTTGTATGGCATTCAAACATTTCTTTTGTCTTTGTTTTATGGACGTTCGAACGTCAGATAGGGCCTGACCTCCTCACTCTCAAGTGGCCTGTCGTCTTCTGTGGAAACCTATTTCCACACTCCATGCACATCTTGGCGTTTTGCACTCATCAGTCTAGTCTTCAATCAATTCAAGTGTACGTTCGAACGTGGTACTTAAGTACCTTAGAGTCTTCCTTCTTGGTTGTAACACGTCATGTCTCAGCAGTCTAGTCTTTAATCAATTCAAGTGGACGTTCGAACGTGAGTTATCGTTCGAATGTTTTTGGCTTGGTCCAAGCTTTTCCATTTTTTCTCCAAAATATGCTGGTGTTGCATGAAAGTTTGATACTCATTGCCTTTTGTCCATTGTACAACTTTATGGCCTGAAATGTCATCATTTAAACTCCATCAAAGTATAATTAATCTTAAAAGAGCATATTAATATGCTAATTTTAACTACTAATCAAGGGTCAATGCATTCCTACTAGTTAAAGGAAGAAGGAAAGGACATCTACCCCGGAGGGACAGGGCCAAGGCTATTAAAGCCAAGGCCATGGTTAATCCTCCCATGGCGGAAAATATTTTAGTACCCCCTATTAAGCTGACCAAAAAACTTGCTACAAATGTGCTTGATATTTGTGTTGTATTCCCTAATGTCCTAACATGAACCCTCAATGTGTATATGACATATGTATGTGGGTGAGTGTCACTCTCACTCGGGTTTGATGCAAGGAATGGGAAAAGGGAATAATGGTGTGGAATGAAATGTACAAAATATATGAAATGTGTGCGTGTCAACAAAAGTGCTCCCCAAGCACAAGGAGTCTTCTGTATGTCGTGTTTTCTTTGAAAATTATTCCAAGGTTGTCTCCTCAGGGAAGGAAAATTCGAGTGTATGAAGGTGATTTAGTGAGAAGGGAAAAGTGTAAAATCTTTTGTTTGTGTTTTGGTGATTGGAGTTTGTGAATGAAAATACAATAAAACAAGTGTTGGCTAATCCAAAAAAGTTATTCCAATGGGAATCCCAACTCAACTCGAAACCTTCCTCCAGTGGTGCATAGATGAACGATTGATTCGTGGGAAGCTAGGGACGAGATGGTGAGGATCCAAGCACAAACCGTGACTAGGCCTACAGGTATCAAAGACTCACAATCCCATCCACTCTCAACCCAGTCAAACCGAACCATCGTATAGCAAGAGGAGGAAAGAAAATGAGTTGAAATGGAATACCCAAGAGGAGTTCTCCCTTGAATTAGCCAACTGAGAGCTCTAGCTATTCATGTTTAAAGTGACAACATTTATAATGTAAAGAGACAAGTAAAGGAAATGAAAATGAAAATGAAACTTAGAACTTGTATTAATAGGAAGAGGTAAACTACAAACAGAAGTTCATTTAATACTAAAATGGAAAAGTTGCAAAGAAGAACATTGAAACCTAGCTGTAAATATTGAAGTGCAAGAACATGGAATTAAACTTGAAATAAAAGAGAGTACAATACAACAAATAAAGATTACAGGAGAACTACAACTTACAGGAATGAAATGGGTGAAAAAAATGCAAAAACATAAATTTCTATATTACACTATTCATCATCTTCTTCCTTGGGATTTTCTAAGCTTAGGTAGCCTCCCCTTTCAAAACTTATGTAATGCTGAATATATGATGATGGAGCTCTCCATTTTCATCCATAGGCTGTCCCTTAGTTCTATGTGCAGGAAGTCAGGGGCAAGTGGGAGAATCAATGGTGGGACCCCTAAGAAAGTGGAGCATGAAAAATAGGTTTTTGGGCTGCTTCAGGAGAGCATACCAGTACTGCATACCGGTACCCTGAACACCAGTGGCTGAATCGTATCGGTACGCAATACCAGTATTATCTACTCCGGATCAGTTTTCGTAAAATCATCATAACTTTTCATCCAACTGTCCGATTGACCTGAAATTTTGACACAATATAGAAGACATCCAGATCTACAACTTTGATGTTTTTCCTGTCTTCAGATGCAAAGTGGATCATGGTCAAAAAGGAGGAAAACCGAGACACTGCTACAAAATGGTGTGGCTGCTGATGCCTATGTTACCAAACACCAATACCTCCTTGATTTCTTTCACTTTTAAGCCTCCAAATCCTCATGTAATGTATCCATATCTTCACCACTTGTCCACACTTAGTTGCAAGGTTCTAAAATCCATTATTTACACTATAATTACCTACAACATCAAAAATTCAATATTATTCATAATTTCGGCTAACTCTAAGTACTTAGATGCAAAAGTTGAGTTAAAATGCATGTAATGAGACCATTAAATATGAAATATTTTATGCTCATCAGACCCCCCAACTTATGTTTTGCTAGTCCCTAGCAAACAAAATGTAAAAAAAACAAGCAAACAAAATAAACATATATTAATTCCGCAATTGCATTTAGCACATGCAACAAGCTTTTAAACACCAAGGTGATCCCTAGTGGACGAGTTTTGTCACGTGATGGTTTCCAATGAAGGTACCTACAAAACATATTCCCTTATCTTAACTAGCACTGGGATGTCAAAATGGCTTGGTCCAATGCACCTGAACAAATCACACATGAAATACATCATAGCTTTAAATGTTATTCTATAGTATACACCTACACATTTCCTTTCAAAACTCGTGTATATGTGAAATAAATATGTAATGTAAGCATTTAATCAACATAATCCACATTCACTTAGTTAACCAAATTCAACTTTGATGTAAAAACTCACCAAGGGTTTCTCTCAACAATAAATCGCACAATGATTATCATGGCATGCTCTCCATGTGTATATGTGAGATAGAATATTATGCACAAAACGAGGTATGATCACATATAATCCAAAAATGAAGTACATGCATAAAAATGAAACAACCTTGACATAATCTCATGAAAAGAATGCTAGGGCATTAGATAGCAAAACCAACTTCTCTTGTTCTTTATTAGTATGCATCCCCCATGCTTTCTCTAGATCATTTAGGACTTTTAAGGGTTGTATTGCAGCCTTAGGGTGATATTGAGGTAGGTGAAATTAAGGAAATAGGATAACAAATAGGGTTGTTCCGAGTGCATGACATTTATTTCAAAAATATCTCCCTTTTCATGGGATTTTTATTCTTACATCACCACCACACTCCTTGTTTCTTTTCTTTCTTTTCCTTAACATTTTCCTTTTCTTTTGTCATTCTTTTCTTCTTTCACTCCCTTTTCTTCCTTTTCTTGGATTTTCATTCTTTTCAAGTGAACTCTTTGAGTTTCAACACCATTCCTCCCTTTTTTTTGTATTTTCACACCATACTTCCTTCTCTTTTACGATCACTCATATTTACCTCTAGGATCAACCAAGGTGAGATAGATAGTTTTCATTTTTCATTGGCTTGGTCAAATGTGTGGCATAGATATGAGTATCAACAAGGCTCAAACATGGCACTAGGGATATAATTTTACAAGGAAAAAGCTAAGGCTCAAAGCATTTGAAAGATGGCCTAAGATCATTTCCAAATAAGCATGGGAGAGCACATTGCATTTCAAGACAAATTCAATCAACTACTCAAATGCACCTAACCAAAACAAGCATAATGAGATTATTGAACAAATTTGGAATTTGAAAAATTGTTCCTTGAGTAAATGTAAGTTCCCACCAAACAAGGATTGACATTAAAGCTCACATGGGTTCTTACTCATCTCCACTACTCATGTCAAGCAGTAAATGTGAACTCAATCCGTAAATTGCCAAAATTACAAGTTCATGGTGCACTTATGGTTGAGTTCAAAAGCAAACACGTATGTGATACTCTTAGCAATAGGATAAACTTCTATAATGTGTTCATGTATTCAAAGTTCAAAATAAAGATCAAATTATCACAACTCCCACAACAATTAGGGTAGGGGAATATAGTTAAATATTAGATATTTTTCACAAAAATTGTCCAAAAGTTTGAAAATTTTCACATTTCCCATTATTCTATACAAAAAATGGTGGAAAATGTAAATGGTGTACCTCACCCCCCATCTTGAACTATGCATTGTCCTCAATGCACAAGGAATCATGCAACAAATGAAAGTAACATGGGAAATGAGATACAACCCTTTTTTTTTGTATACACATTAAAGAGAAAACAAAAATGTTTGTTTGCACCCCCAACTTAAACTCGCACATAATATTGTATGAGTTTTTCTATGATGATGCTCAAAATGTAATGAGTCCAAATTAGGGAGACGTAAGCAACTTCTACACTACAACATCAAGAAAAGGAAAATATAACAATAAAATAAGTCTAACTAATATGTACATGAAAGGAAGACAAAAAGGGCTCATGTAAATCCGGCTTCAATTCGGACATGAGTTGTGCCCATTGATTTTTTTGATTTTAAAATTTTTTTGGTGTATAAATGCCCTTCCAAACCAATCTTTCCAACAATACAAAAGATAGTCATTAAANTTAATTCAGCTATGAGCTTGCACCCATTAATTTTTTTTTATTTTAAAATTTTTTTGGTGTATAAATGCCCTTCCAAACCAATCTTTCCAACAATACAAAAGATAGTCATTAACAATTCTCAACCAAACAAAGGTGTAGTCAAGTTTATGCAATTCCAACAATGGAGTACACAAATTTTCTTTAAAAGTTTCTTCATTTAACTCCATTTCAATGCCCTTCCCAAGTTGAGAAATGTGAATCTCAACACCACTCTTAGATGGCAAAAAGACCTTGGGCTCATTAGCCTCATGTGAGATGATATCCTCATTAAGTGTTTCACAATCAAGAGCGGTGGGACATTCAACATCAATATGCATTCCATTGAGATGATCTTCCCCAATACATTGATTATGCTCAAGATGTTGTTCATCATGCATAGCAATTATAACATTAGTCAATGTACTAAGTCCATCTGTAATTTCATAAATTTGTTGGGCTACTTGGGCATTGAATTCCATTTGGCATTGCATAAACTCATACAAAATATTTTTCAATTCTTGTTCAGTTGAGTCCTCATATGTTGGATAGTGGGAAAATTCATTTGGTGGTGTGAGATCACACGAAAAATTATAAGGTTCATCCTCCCAATCATAACTCGAATATCTCATTGCAACAAAATGGTTGGGGTAAAAATTTAAGTAGGACAAAACTGAATTTGAACCTTCGTATGCAAATTCTTGAATTGGATAATTTATTGGGCACTCACTAGTGATGTGTCCATACTCACCACAAATCTCGCAAACGTTTTCAAAATAAGGGGCATTTATTAGGCACTCACTAGTGATGTGTCCATACTCATCACAAACCTCGCAAATGTTTTCAAAAGAAGGGGCATTTATTAGGCACTTACTACGGATGTGCCCATACTCATCACAAATCTCACACACATTTTCAAAATTTTGGGCATTTGATACATTTTCATAAAAATTAGGAAACATAATACAAAACACAAACTAAAACAACAATATATACAAGTTAGATGACATACCTCAGCCCATGATGAAAATCACGAGACTTACCTATGTCGTCCCAAAATCACCTTTGAACTCGATGCTTAACCTTCCCCGACAACGGCGCAAAAAAATGCTTGATATTTCTGTTGTATTCCCTAATGTCCTAACATGAAACCTCAATGTGTATATTACATATGTAAGTGGGTGAGTGTCACTCTCACTTGGGTTTGATGCAAGGAATGGGAAAACAGAATAATGATGTAAAATGAAATGTACAAAATGCATGAAATGTGTGCGTGTGAGCAAATGTGCTCCCCAAGCGCAAGGAGTCTTTTGTATGTCATGTTTTACTTGGAAAAGTATTCCAAGGTCGTCTCCTCAGGGGAGGAAAATTCCAGTGTGCGAAGGTGATTTTGTGAAAAAGGAAAAGTGTAAAATCTTTTGTTTGTGTTTTGGTGATTGGAGTTTGTGAATGAAAATACTATAAAACAAGTGCTGGCTAATCCAAAAAGATTATTCCAATGGGGATCCCAACTCAACTTGAAACCTTCCTCCAAAGGTGCATAGATGAACGATTGATTCGTGAGAAGCTAGAGACGAGATGGTGAGGATCCAAGCATAAACCGTGACTAGGCTTACGGGTATCAAAGACTCACAACCCCATCCACTCTCAACCCAGTCAAATCGAACCATCAAACACTAAGAGGAGGAAAGAAAATGAGTTGAAATGGAAAACCTAAGAGGATTTCTCCCTTGGATTAGCCAACTTAGAGCTCTAGCTATTCATGTTTAAAGTAACAACATTTATAATGTAAAGAGACAATTAAAGGAAATGGAAATGAAAATGAGATGAAAATGAAACTTATAACTTCTATTATTGCTAGGAAATGGTAAACTACAAAGAGAAGTTCATTTAATACTAAAATGGAAAAGTTGTAGAAAAGAGCATTGAAACCCAACTATCAATATTGAAGTGCAAGAACATGGAATTAAACTTGAAATAAAAGAGAGTACAATACAAGAAATAAAGATTACAAGAGAACTACAACTTACAGGAATGAAATAGGTGAAGAAAATGCAAAAACATAAATTTCTCTATTACACTATTCATCATCTTCTTCCTTGGGATTTTCTAGGCTTAGGTAGCCACCCCTTTCAAAACTTGTGTAATGCTGAATATATGGTGATGGAGCTCTCCATTTTCGTCCATAGGCTGTCCCTTAGCTCTGTGTGTTGGCCTTCCATCCATAGGAGGTGAGTTTGATGGCTTGGACAGGCTAGGAGCAGCCTACCTAGCAACCATTATGGCTGCCTCCTTCTCTCCCATCCACATTAATGCCCAAGCCTTTAAAGTCTTCCACTAAGGTGTATGAGGCATGAAAATGTGTAAGGAAGTCAAGGAGTAAGTGGAAGAATCAATGGTGGGACACCCAATCAAGTGGAGCATGAAAAATAGGCATTTGGGCTGCTCCAGGAGAGCGTACTGGTACTCCAAACACCAGTGGCGGAACCGTACTGGTACGTAGTACCGGTACTGTCTGCTCCAAGCCAGTTTTCATAAAATCATCATAACTTTTGCTCCAATTGTCCAATTGAGCTGATATTTTGAAAAATATAAAAGACATCAAGATCTACAACTTTCATGTTTTTCACGTTTTCAGATGCGAAGTGGATCATGGTCAAAAAGGAGAAAAACCGAGACACTGCTACAAAATGGTGTGGCTGTTGATGCCTATGTTACCAAACACCAATACCTCCTTGATTTCTTTCACTTTTAAGCCTCCAAATCCTCATGTAATGTGTTCATATCTTCACCACTCCTACACACTTAGTTGCAAGGTTCTAAAATCCATCGTTTACACTATAATTACCTGCAACATCGAAAATTCAATATTATTCATAATTTCGGCTAACTCTAAGTACTTAGATGCAAAAGTTTAGTTAAAATGCATGCCATGAGACCATTAATTATGAAATATTTTGTGTTCATCAATATGTCACCAACCGGGCCCTTGAAATGGAATTGTCCCTAGAGATAGGGGTCTCAGAGTTATGAGAGATTTCAATCCCAATCATTAGTGTGGCCTCTACAGACATTTATGATTCCTCCCTATCCCACCATGGGCTAGGGAAGTCAGTTCTAGTTCTAGGGTGCTGCACAAACCCCTATTACTTCACGTGCAGGGACTTCACAATTAGGTCAGATGGGTCAAGGTGTAGACTGAGGCCGTTGACTGGGACTTCAAATAGGAACATCAGGGACCTAGGGGCGAGCTTTTGCCATTAATTTTTAATTTGAGTTAGTCAGTAATTTTTGGTACATATCTACTCTATTGCTTATAGTCAACTGTGTTATTTGATTCATATGCATCTCATTCATTCATCTCTGCATCATGTGTGAAAGATTGGGAGTTAGAGGTTTAGACCTCAAAGGAGCCATTGCATGTGGATTCTCCCTTATGAGCTAGAGTTTGAATTGATAAGATATGTCAGAGTTGTGAATTAGGGATCTCGGGGATTTAACTCACAGTGGACTTTAAGGTTATGGATATGTTAGAGTTTGACGTCATCCTTGGGATTGATTGGTTGATGGTGCATTAGGTAGTTATTGATTGTGATTGGAAACGAGTCACTGTGTACACTTCAAATGGGATTTGTTTCAAGTTTAATGGAGAAAAGTACAATGCTTTACCCTAAGTCATGTAAGGCTCTTGTTAGGATAGGCAATTGATGGGTTGGCTTGTGTGCCACACACTTGAAAACCCGAATGCAATTCCCCCTCCAAGAAATGAAGGAAAAAATCTCCCTATTGATCCTCTGGTGAGATCGATGATAGATTATCTCCAAACTACCCGAAGTAGCACCCCCTTATGCATACTTCTACACATGCAAGCACATGGCTTCCTAGTTAACCTGGGTATGTTACAATTACTTCTCAATTCCATGGAGTGGAACAAAAGAAAATCTTACCTACCCATTAAGGAGTTTGAGGAAATAGTTGGAACATTCATTATAAATCATGTCATGGAAGACATGGGACACATGAAATTATTTTCCTTCTCCATTAAGGACAAAGCATAAACTTGGTTAAACTCATTGAAGCCCCGCTCGATAAGTTATTGGGCACAAATGTTATCCGAATTTTTAAACAAATTCTTTTCGGTGCCCAAGACAACTGCTTTAAAGAAAAAAATTCAAAACATTTCAAAAAAAACCAAATGGGCAATTCTATCAATGTTGGGATAGATACAAGGACTTGTTGCACTCCATTCGATGTCATGGATTCGAACCATGGCAATTAGTGAGTTTCTTTTATGAAGGAATTACACCGGGCCACTGACAATTTATTAACATGAAGTGCAATGGAGAGTTTTTAGGTAAGGATCCTGATTAACCATAATTAGTGTGTAAATTAAAATAGATTAATAAAGTTAATTATGTTGGTTTAAACAGTTAAAATCAATAAATTATGGTTAGTGCATAAATTAGGGTTAATTTGTGGAATGTTGTTAATTTTAGGGTTTTGTGTAAAAATTATGGGGAGCAATCTGTCAAAGCTTGAACTAACTGAGGATGGTGATTAGCATGAAATATTGTATATAATATGTACATTTGCATCCCTTTTATGCTTACTTTTGCTGTTAAAATTAGTGGAATTGCAATGTTAATGGAGTTTGGGTATGTTTTGGCTATTGGACCTGCGCCTACTACAAACCTATCAATAGGTTTTGGCTACTAGAGTAACACCTACTGGTAGGTTTCCATTGACCAACTGGTAGGTTTTACTGAAACATGCCAGATATTGCAACTCAAACTATGCAACTTTGGGAGTTCCACAATTGGGTCTCCCACTTGTCCCTGACACACTTTACACACAGACATGCCCACCTCAACCGTAGCTTGGACTTTGGAGGCTTGGACATTAATGAGGAGAGAGATAAGAGGTGAAGCATGGGAGTACATGCTAGGCCTGTGCTAGCCTACCCAATCCATCCATTCAGCCCCTATGGATGGGAGGTCTGTCCCATAGACACTAGGGAGCTCCATGGGCATTTTTTTCCAGCTTAGAGACCACTATTGAGGACACATTGCATTATAGAGAGAGAAGCTATGTGAAAGCCGGGAAAAATTTGAACTTTTTTCTGAAAAAAATGGTAAAATGGTAATTTGTCATGCTAATGCGTATTTAAAATACATATTTTTATAGAGCTCAGATGGGACAATGGACCTCACCATTGGATTCGCATCGCGAAACCTAGCTGCTCTGTCAATTTTCGTCGAATTTTGAGATAGTTGAGTTTTTCGCATTTTTCAAGACAACGGGTGTCCGGTGAACCCCAAAAACGAAATTTTAAAATTTGAAAAATATTTTAAATAAAATTTATGTAAAATATTTTAAGCTTAAACCGGTACAAAATAAATCGTTTTGGGGTAAAAACGGACCCGAATCAGTGAGGGACACGTGGCGCGACTCGGGCCAAGTATTGGAAAGTATAAATAGGGGCTAAATCAGATATTTTGTTGAAGGATCTCTGCATTTCAGCTGGTTCCAACGTGTGAGAGCAAGAGGGAGAGATAAAGGGAAAAAACAAATCCTCCTTCGCCGATTCTCGGAGTTCCGTCGCTCGGATCAACTCGGACCAAGAGCCAAAGTTCATCTCCTCGACGAGGACTATGCGTACGTACCAAAAAAAGTGGATTTCACCGAAGATCCAAGAGGAGACTTTGGGAAAAATCAAAGCTTTGAGGTTGATTTGGTGTTATAGAAGTTCTTACACTTCTATTGAGGTAGGGTTCCCTCCTACCTTGGTTTTATTCTTACCTTAAGTGGGCTTTTAGTGGCTGAAATTGGTTTATATGTGGGCTGTCCAAATGGACTGTTTTGGTGCTGAAATAAGGGCTGTTTTGGGCACTAATTAAGGGTTGTTTTGTGCACTAATTAAGGGTTGTTCTGTGCACTAATTATGGGCTGTTTTGTGCACTAATTAGGGACTGTTAAGGGGCTAAATTTGGGCTGTTAAAGGGCTGAATTATGGACTATTTTTAGGCCATGTTATGGACTGAAATTGTGACTATTCTTGGGCTGAAATTGTGACTGTTTTTGCGGACTGTTTTTAGGCTATTTTTTGGGCTATGTATGGGCTGTTTTGTGGTTTAGATAAGAACCGTTACGTGGGCTATTACATGGGCTGTTATGTGTTATATTATGCCTTAATGATTAGGTGTGTTATTAGCCTAAAAGTTGTGATATCACTTGCCTATGATTATGAAAGTGAAATTATGGACTTATGACATGATTTATGATTGGAAATGCAATTGTTGGTATATGCATGTTATGATATATTGAATTTGTGACAAATATGGTATCTATATGCTTAGAACATAACTTATCATGATATGTTGAGATTGTTCATATGTCATTCATAGCATATTGAACATTGTATCATTGTGCATAGAGGCATCACATTCATGGGCATAAGTCATGAGTGTGGGTGTGTGAGATGCATGGTTGATCAAACACCTTGTTTGGTGGTTGGTATGTGGGTTCGGGAAAAAGTGGATCGAAGATCCCCTTTGAGTCGCATGGTTGCATGGAAGAAAACTTGTGTCGGGTATAGCAAGTAGGGCTAGACTCTCCCTCGGGTGCAAGACCCGGCGACTTGGTTATACACTCCCCTGTGGTGAAATTTCGGAAAAGTGTAGTATGGTATACGGAACCGGCGGTATAAAATCCAAAATCCGTTGCCCAACAAGACACAAGATTTTGATTTATAAGAAAATACTCATTTAATGAGTATCATCCAATAATGATCTGAATTATAAAACGCACGATTTTTTATTCAAAGCGATCATTGGATGTATTTTCGTCGAAGACGGGTCATTACACATTGGCATTGCATTGTGTTGTGGAAGTCAGTGAGGACTTGGGTTTAAGTGCATGAGTNTGTTAAGGGGCTGAATTTGGGCTGTTTAAGGGGCTGTTTAAGGGCTGAATTATGGACTGTTTTTAGGCCATGTTAGGGACTGAAATTGTGACTGTTTTTGGACTATTTTTGCAGACTGTTTTTAGGCTATTTTGTGGGCTATATACGGGCTGTTATATGGTGGTTTGTATGGGCTGTTTTGTGGTTTAGATAAGAGCCGTTACGTGGGCTATTACATGGGCTGTTATGTGTTATATTATGCCTTAATGATTAGGTGTGTTATTAGCCTAAAAGTTGTGATATCACTTGCCTATGATTATGAAAGTGAAATTATGGACTTATGACATGATTTATGATTGGAAATGCAATTGTTGGTATATGCATGTTATGATATATTGAATTTGTGACAAATATGGTATCTATATGCTTAGAACATAACTTATCATGATATGTTGAGATTGTTCATATGTCATTCATAGCATATTGAACATTGTATCATTGTGCATAGAGGCATCACATTCATGGGCATAAGTCATGAGTGTGGGTGTGTGAGATGCATGGTTGATCAAACACCTTGTTTGGTGGTTGGTATGTGGGTTCGGGAAAAAGTGGATCGAAGATCCCCTTTGAGTCGCATGGTTGCATGGAAGAAAACTTGTGTCGGGTATAGCAAGTAGGGCTAGACTCTCCCTCGGGTGCAAGACCCGGCGACTTGGTTATACACTCCCCTGTGGTGAAATTCCGAAAAAGTGTAGTATGGTATACGGAACCGGCGGTATAAAATCCAAAATTCGTTGCCCAACAAGACACAAGATTTTGATTTATAAGAAAATACTCATTTAATGAGTACCATCCAATAATGATCTAATTTATAAAACGCATGATTTTTTATTCAAAGCGATCATTGGATGTATTTCCGTCGAAGACGGGTCATTACACATTGGCATTGCATTGTGTTGTGGAAGTCAGTGAGGACTTGGGTTTAAGTGCATGAGTGAGTATCATCTTATTTCATGGCATGACATGGTTGCATTTCAACATTGAATACATATTCTTGTATGAATGGTTGTTAAATGTTAAATGTTGTTTATACACATTGCATATGCATTGAAGGTGGGGAGTAGCCCTAGTAGGAGTTTTTCCGTACTGGGCATTGGCTCACCCTATACGGGAAATATTTCAGGTACGGGTTATACGCCGAGGGACGGCACTTACTCGGGCACTTAAGGAGGAAGAAAAGCCGACTTGTGGCTTTCAATCCATTTCTTTTGTAAAATTAGACTTGTAATTAAATTTTGGCATGTAATGTGTAAAGGAATTGTGATAGAATCTATATCGACTGTTTTAATATAATCTTGCATGTTTCTATGAATATGGATAATTGGACCCGGTGTAGCTAATGTTTACTTATAAATGGACCCGGTGTGGTCATTGCTAAATATAGGACCTCAGATGCGTCTTGTTATTATATAATGCACAGGTTGTGTTTTGAGTAGAGTTCTCCTTACAAAGGAGACTCTGCCCAAATTTTTAATAAAGGATGGACCCCGGTAAATGGGGCATAACGTTGAGATATCGAGTTACTCGGTATCCACGGGCATTCCGCGGGTTGATGAGTAATCAACGGACCCCCGGATTTTGGGGTGTCACAATNCGGGCATTCTGCGGGTTGATGAGTAATCAACGGACCCCCAGATTTTGGGGTGTCACAAGCTACAAGGAAGAAGATGAAGTTTTAGAGAGAGAAGTTGATATTTTTGCATTTTCTTCCATCCATTCACTTGTACTTTGTTGTAAGACTTATGTAAACATCATTTAATGTCTTTAATGTCATTTATTATAAGCACATTGCAAGTTTAATGCTATATTTTGGATTTCACCATTGTTGTGTCAAGCTTTCTTCATTTCAAACTTTTGAAATGGGTAATAAATGCATTTCTTCATAGTTTAAGTTCCAATCTTCATTTCTTCATTATGTCTCTTTACATTGTGCATGTCTTTCTGTTTAGTATGAGTAGCTAAGTTTTATTTTAGCTAATCCAAGGGAGAACTCCTCTTGGGTATGCTATTTCAACTCATTTTCTTTCCTCCTCGTAGTGTGCATTGATTCAGTTTGACTAGGTTGAGTGTGGACGTGGTTGTAAGTTCTTGATACATCGTAGACTTGTTAGAGGGTATGCTTGAATTCTCACCTCCATTTTGGTCCTACGCTTCCTACGAATCAATCGAACATCAAGGCACCATTGGAGGAAGGTCTTGAGTTGATTTGGCATTCCCATTGGAATGTCTTCCTTTATATTAGCCAACACTTGTTCCATTTTATTTTAAGCAAAAACATAATCACCAAAACTCACACTCAAAGTTGTTTACACTTTACCTTTTTTCACCAAATTCACCTTCAAAATGATTCACCTCCTCCCCTGAAGAGACGACCATGGAATACGATTTAAAAGTAAAACATGACACTCGAAAGTCTCTCTGCGCTTGGGGAGCACTTTTGTTCACACANATCCCCTTTGAGTCGCATAGTTGCATGGAAGAAAACTTGTGTCAGGTATAGCAATTAGGGCTAGACTCTCCCTCGGGTGCAAGACCCGGCGACTTGGTTATACACTCCCCTGTGGTGAAATTCCGAAAAAGTGTAGTATGGNTGCATTGATTCAGTTTGACTAGGTTGAGTGTGGACGTGGTTGTAAGTTCTTGATACATCGTAGACTTGTTAGAGGGTATGCTTGAATTCTCACCTCCATTTTGGTCCTACGCTTCCTACGAATCAATCGAACATCAAGGCACCATTGGAGGAAGGTCTTGAGTTGATTTGGCATTCCCATTGGAATGTCTTCCTTTATATTAGCCAACACTTGTTCCATTTTATTTTAAGCAAAAACATAATCACCAAAACTCACACTCAAAGTTGTTTACACTTTACCTTTTTTCACCAAATTCACCTTCAAAATGATTCACCTCCTCCCCTGAAGAGACGACCATGGAATACGATTTAAAAGTAAAACATGACACTCGAAAGTCTCTCTGCGCTTGGGGAGCACTTTTGTTCACACACACACATTTCATTCCACGCACCCATTTTCCCTATTTCTTATATGAACTTGAGTGAGAGTGACACTCACCCACGCATATAAGCCATACACATATTTGAGGGTTTATGCTCAGAGGTTAGGAATGAAGAAATATAAATTAAAGCAGATGGCAATGTAATTACAACAAGAAAATCTGCTAGAATAGTGTGGAAGATCGAAGATCACCACAAATCTAGAGGTCTAGCACCGTCCGGCGGCGGCCAAAGGCAGTTCACTTCTTCTTCCTTCTTCCTTCTTCTAGCAGATTCTTTGGCATATTCATAGGCTTGGTTAGCATTCTTAACCGAGAGCTGAGAAACAGGTTGATGAAGAAAAGCTTAATTCCAAATCCTAAGAGAGAATCCACATAAAGAAAATCCCCTCTTGTGCAAAAATATTGAAAGATTTGTGTACCGTGAAGAGGAATATGAATGTGCACAAAAAGGCATTCCTCACTGAGCAAGTGAGCTCTATCTTGAAGACAAACACACCACCCAAGTTCAAGGATCCTAACTACCATACCATTGCCATAACCATTTGGAATTGTAGTCTGGAGCAAGCATTGCTAGACTTGGGAGCAAGTGTCAACCTCCTACCCTTCTCAGTGTATCAACAACTACAACTTGAGGATTTGACGCCAACCCACCCCAATCACTCTTTTACTAGTGGATCAAAGCATGAGAACCAAAAGGGGAGAAGTTGAGCATGTTTTGGTCAAACTAGGTAAATTTATTTCCCTGTTGATTTTATTGTACTTGATACTCACCCCATTGCTAATCCTAATTCTCAGATTCCTGTCATATTAGGTAGGACTTATCTTACTACTTCTAATGCCATGATAAATTGTAGAAATGACCTGATGAAACTTGCATTTGGAAATATGACAATGGATCTCAATGTGTTCAACATGTGGAAGCAACCAGGGGATGATGAGGAGTTCATGAAATCAATAGGATTGACACTTTGTTGATCATCACATGGAATTTTTATGTATTACCAAGTTGGAGGAGGAGGATTTTATTGATGATGTGGAGTCGGAGAGTATATAAGGGGTACAAACTTCGATCTCAACATTTGAAAAACTACCACAACAAGAAAAGCAAATTTTTCCATCAACAGTGCAACCACCCACTTTGGAGTTGAAGTCGTTGTCGTCCACATTGAAATATGCATTCTTGAGGAAGCATCAAACTTTTCCAGTGGTGATAAGCTTGTCATTAGAGCCAAAACAATAGGAGGAATTGTGGTGAGGCTTGAGAAAGTATAAAGGAGCCACTAGTTGGACCATAGCCGACATTAAGGAAATTAGCCCTCTCATTTGCACTCATAGAATCTACCTCGAAGAAGACACTAAGACATCTTGGTAACCACAAAGAAAGCACAATCCCATCATGAAGGATGTGGTTAGAGATGAAGTACTCAAGCTACTTGGCATGGGAATTATCTTTGCAATTGCTAAGAGTAAATGGATCAGTCCCATGCAAGTGGTACCTAAGAAGTCTAGGGTGATGGTGGAGGTCAATGGGGAGAATGAGTTGATCCTAACAAGGGTGGTTGACTTGATCCGAAATGTGTACACCCAAGTGTAGGCACTCAACTTGTAGTAATAATTCGGCTAAGTCCAGAGTCGAATCCACAGGGAACTACGATTGGTGTTTTGAAGTAAGCAATAATAGAGACAAAGTAATTGGAAGTCTTGACTATTTGAAGTTGTGGGGTTTTTTGGATAGAATATCAGAACATGTAATTGATTATCTGGTTTATTATGTTTGTGCATTGTAACTCAATTAACTCCTGTGTCAATAGTAAGTTAATCGAAAGATAAAGATGTATTGTGAGAATTAAGCATATGATTCCGATGTCTTTCTAGAAGTTTACAAGAATTATCTGTGCCGAGACTTAACCCATCTACAAACAAGCAAGTGTTTCTACGAAGCATCCAACCATGGCATGAATGTTTCATTCTTTGAATAAAGTGAAATAATGGTGGAGATTGAAAGGTTGTCATGAAGAGCTAGCCGAGGTGCTTACCATGAACCAACGGGTCTTTCTATGCAGGAGTCATCTGTATCATAGAAGGAGCCCTTGATTATACAACGTACCTTAGCTTTGCTAGATGCATTCAACCATCCAATGAGCAAGTGGAATATAATGTATTAAAGCATAAAGGAGTTGCACAGACATAACTTTCGGATAATCTTTACATATTCATCACCTTTTACTAAAGAGTGAATGAGGAACTACTCACTTTTTAAGGCCTTGGCAAAGCTAGAAAAGTGAGTGATACTCATTCTTCCAAGTAGAGGAGCTATTAAGTGAAGCAAAGTAAACAAAGAGCTTATCTTCAATGAAGAATAGGTGAATCATGTTCCAACCTTCACAGCTTTGGTAAATCTCTAGAAAAGTGCAAGAGTTTCATTGTTCTAAGAAAGAAGGAAGCTCAAGCAATGAAAGTGAAATACAGTAGAAAAAAGCTAGTTACTTTTGGAGGGTTTCCACCACAACTAAAATATGAGCTATCTCTCTTGATACTTGTAAATAAAAGCAAGTACAACTACAAGGGGAGTCTAAGCCTCCATCATGGTTGATATAAATGCAAAATAAAAACATAAACAAGAGATGTACAAGAACTAGAGCTCTACCCTACTATTCAAGAGAAAGGGATTTCTCCTTGAAGCTCCCACAATGGTGCAATTTATAGGCAAGGAAGGGGGAAACAAGAAGATAATAGAGGATGAGTGAATAGTGTATGCCGCCCATGAAAACCAACTACTATGCAAGCAGTCTGTGGAGGACGTTCGAACGTGAATCGACGTTCGAACATTGTCTTCTGGTTTGCTTTACGGCTGTTCGAACATTGTCTGACGTTTGAACGTTTCTTCTGGTCTTGCTTTAGGGGCATTCGAACATCAGATGAGATGTGACCACATCACTCAAGTGGTATTGGTCTTCTATAGAAACCCATTTCCACACTTCATGCTGGACATGGCATTTTTCACTCGTTACCCAGGTCTTTAGTGGACGTTCGAACGTGATCGGCATTCGAACGTGGTACTCAAGTGCACTTCCTTCCTTGCTACAACACGTCATGTCTTTACAATTTAGTCTTGTCTTTGTTATAGTGGACGTTCGAACATGAGTTGGGGTTGAAATGTTCCTGCTTTGTTCCAAGCTTCTCCAATTTTGTTCCCTAAAGCATTGGTGTTACATTCAAGTGTGATTTTTGTTGCCCTTGCACCCTTTTACACTTTAGAACCTGAAATGTCATCATTTAAACTCCAGTAAAGTATAATTCGTCCAAAAAAGGCATAATAACATGCTACATTTAAGTAGTAATCACACTGCCCAACCTAAATATTACTAGTCTCTGGTAAAATATGAACAATGAAATGTAAATGCTTGTTTCATTGGTCATCCAGTTGCATTTAGCTCATGCAACAAGCCATTGAACCACTAGGTTTACCCTAGTAAACGAGTGTTGTCTCGTGAGGGTTTTCGGTGAACCTACCCACAAACTTTAGTCGAACAAATGTGTATGTGAGATTGCTGACTAAACATGAATTAGCATCATGGTCGTTAGGACACTCAACCCTCAATCATGACTTATCCCCTACATTTATTTTCTATTGGTACTTACTCTATGCAAAAATTAGCACCTGCCACATTGACATTTGGAATTCCCTGAGTAGTAGAATGGTCATTCTAGAAACAAGAATTGGTATATAACAATCATTCCCCTTTTTCCACCTTCTATGGATAGCTTTGATTTCACAATCCTCTCTCAGAATGCTCTTGGCAAAACAAATCGCTCTACTTATAGTGACTTATCTCTCAAAAGGGCATGTGATCAGAAGATGGCCAGTTGAAAAATCTCATGCATAATTAGTATAAGAGTGAAGTTTTGAGGAAAACAGACTTAACCTTGGCATAATCTCATGGAAGAATATTGATGCAAATAAAGAAATTCTAGTTAACACACCCCATTTGTACTAGACAACATACATATGCATCACACTTGAGATCACCTAGGGCTTTTTGTAAGTTGTAATGGGGCCAGGGGTTAATAGCTAATGAAATGACGTCAATTGTGATCAAAAGCTATCTTTTTATGCAGTGTTGCACACCTCCTTCTAGCTTGTCGACAATTTTCCTGGGAATTGGATTTCTTTCTTCTATTTTCTTTTTTATTCACTTTCTTGGCAATTTCCTGTCTCACTATATCTTTTCTCTTTCGGTTGTTTCCACTGATTTTCCTTTTATTGAACAGTAGCCACCATTGTCTTTTCTATTTTTCTTGTCTTTCTGTATCATATTGATTTGTAAGAGGATGCAAGAAATTAGATAGTAAGGTACGATAGATATATGCTTTTGTGGCTCGGTCATCACAAGGGGTTTTTTTTTGAGAAAGAATTCATTTGTTGAAGGCTCAAGCATGGCTGACTAGGGATATACTTTTTGTAAAAGAATTAGCTATGGCTCAAAGTTGATCCAAAGATGGCCTAAGATCCTTTCTCAAGTATGTGCATATGTATGTGTATGCAAAGTTCCTTGTGGGTTATGAAAATAGATCACTTTAGTTGCATCAATCAAAGCAAGGTTAATGAGATTATTGAAAGAGATCGGAAATGAAAGAGCTTACTTTGAGTAATTGTTGATATCCTCTCAAAAAGCACCGTAAAGCTCAAGACTTACCATGGTTTTCTTTGTCATCTCCACTGATTATGNTGAGATTATTGAAAGAGATCGGAAATGAAAGAGCTTACTTTGAGTAATTGTTGATATCCTCTCAAAAAGCACCTTAAAGCTCAAGACTTACCATGGTTTTCTTTGTCATCTCCACTGATTATGTCGGGTGTTCCGACGAATGCTGGTTATATAGCGATTCAATTTTCGAGTCTGACAATTAAATCATAGAGATAGTGTCAAGGTTCCAAAAAAAAAATGAGGTTTTATGTCTTGGTTGTTAAGTTGAGGTGTCAAGCCGATCATGTGCTTAGTCATTTTCACAAGCAATCTTAACATCCACATCTATTTCATTGTTTATTAACAAGAATTAAAGTGCTAATCTTATGCATGCATTTTAAACAAATAAGAGAGATAAACGGAATCATTCATTCCATAAAAGCTGATGTGTTTACAATGGTACCAATGATTCAATCATCCACAAAAACATAAACTTCACTTATCCACAAGAAACAACAAAGATAAACATCCACCAAGACAAATATCCACCATCATCTACAAAATATCCCTAAAAAATCACAAAGAAGAATCATAAGAAGCAACAAACATCCGCAAGGACTCTCAAAGAAGAAATTTTTTATTAAAGAACAAACAAACAACAACCCCAAATCAACTTCTTCCACAGAAGAACAGAAATTAGTCTCCTCCCTCTCCTTATGTTCCACTAGCTCTACTAGGTCCACCCCTCAAATAGCCAAGAATCTCCTCCTGCTGTCAGAGAATCTTGTCTTGGTTGGCTTCGATGCCAAGCATAATCTCTCGTAGTGATGTGTGGGTGCTGGTGCCTACCTCCTTCTAAGTCTGCATATACTCTCTCTCTAACTCCCTCTCCTCCTTTGCATCAAGCTCGTCTTGTACCTCATCAACTCTCTGGGTTGGTGGCACCTCTTGTCTCGCAACTGGGGCACCATTGTGACCTTGGCTTCTCCGAAAGGAGGCCTTGTTTAGTGGCCTCATCGGCTTTTGAATTTCCATTTTAGGCCTCACCCTGACCCCTATTGTCTTTGCACATCGATGTTACCAAGGTGCCGAAAGGAAGAGCATTCCTTTTTACATCACACCCTTTCTTCATCTCACTCAGAATCAATGAGGGGAGGTCAATGATATGCCCTCTTCCCAGTGCGTAGGGCAAGCGAGCCATTTCAGGCAAAATCTCATTTTTTTTCGTCCTATGGAGGCGAGGTTAGACACCGCAATCAAATTTACCATTTTTCACTTATCGGTGAGCTCCCCTTGTTTCAAAAATCTCCTTCCTCCCCATGAAAAATCAGACAACCTCGTCAACTCTTTCCCTACCACATTCAACGCTACATTCTTTTTTGGTGAGTAAGTTGGGTTTTGCACCCAAGGCACTTCTTGCCTTATTTCTCTTATATAGTCTTCATCCACGTCAATGTGGATTCCCTTCACATAACTTTTTAGTGCCCCATTGACGATTTCTGCGTTAAATTAAAATTCCCTCACCAAATCGACAACAACCTCCCCTCGGTTTCGTAAGTACAACCCCTAATTTCTTCTCTCCATGTCTGCAAATATGCCCAATTCAACAAAATACTCAAAATTACATTCAACAAAATCACTCAAAATTACATCTCTCCCACAGACCACAACATGCTTAAGGTAGAAGTTCTCATACCTATCAGCTTTGAGGGCGCTGGGAAATTGACTTCTATCATATCTCCTTATGATGGGCCTCCCATCTCTTTCCTCAATGACCTCTTCTACAAAATTGGGCTCCTAGTTTGGCGTATAATGCTTAGCAAGTAGTTTGACTCTAGGCATGGTGTTTTCTCGACTTTTTGCTTGAGAGGGCATGGAAAATCTTGGTTATTTGGTGAAAATTGGGGATTTTTGATGTGGAATAGCTTTGGGGTACTTGATTTGTGGTGGAAATGGGGAATGGGTGGAGTTTTGAGGGGTGGGGAGTGAAAAGGGGTTTTAGGATTTGAAGGATTTTAGGAGTTTTGGAATAAGGAAGACGATCTAGGCTTTTACAGCCTGAGAAGGATCGTTCAAACGTCAATAACATTCAAACATATGTAGAAGAATTTTTAAAATATCATTCGAACGTGGTGAGCTCCCAGTACTTTTGAGTTCAATCGGAGACCAATGTACTGTAAGCTCCTGTCGTTCGAACGTGCTATTGGCATTTGAACGGACTAAGCTCTTAGTACTTTTTGTTTCCATCAGAGGCTGAGTACTATAAGCAACCGACGTTCAAACGTACCTTGGTGTCCAAATGTTGAATCAAACTAAAAAAAAAATTTCTGCACTACATTATACAATAAAAAATGGACAAAACACACAAGTTTGAACCAAAAAATCATGACGTCTCAGGATAAGTCCCTACCCACACTTTTTGTTCATATTCTAGGACATTCCTTAGCCCATATTTTCATTTCAGTCAAAAGAGTTTGTAGAAAAGGATTTTTACACTTTTTACAAAAATTCAGACCCTTGGCTTTTATCCCAACTACTCTAATATGAGTCTTCATCTATCTCCGTGCCATTTGAACAACCAGTAACTCTCCCAATTTCTTCTCTCATAAACTGGTTAAGTAGAGTATTAGAATAGGATGGCGTGTCAGGATAATCCTTACTTTGCCCATTCACTATCCAATCTAATCGATCAAATGCGCTTCCAAAAATTGGTTCAGAACACTAGTTATATTTCTTCTCGTGAAAGACTCTATCACACTATTTACAGCCGCCAAGTCTTTTGGCATGACGGCGTTTAGTAAAAGTGCTTCTGCTGCACAAGGGTTTCGCTTGTTGTTCTCGAATCTTATTCTTTCTCACCAATCTTGTTTTTCTCATGATCACATTATACACATCAGAAGGAAAAATGTGCAAAATTCGTAGACTAAACCAAAAAGGTTTAACATCCATGCTTTCTACACTTTAAGACCCACTATCTAGTTCTTTAATGTCTGCTAGTCACAAAGACGATCATAGATGACTTATAGACATAATCATTTATACAAGGTAGACAATATGATCAGAAACAACAACAACAATAAAAATAAAAAAAATTAACAATAAAAAAGAAAAACTTTTATGGGAACAACCTGAACAAAATATAAACTATATGTAATTCGCACCCCCCAACCAAAACTGAACATTGTCCCCAATGTTTCGAATTTGCCAGTGTGTGGATCTTGGAGATCAAGTTGAAAGGTGGAAATCCATGCACTTGCCGAAACCTACAATGAAAAATACACAAATCAAT
Organism: Ilex paraguariensis; assembly: GCA_963454935.2. Lineage (NCBI taxonomy): Eukaryota > Viridiplantae > Streptophyta > Magnoliopsida > Aquifoliales > Aquifoliaceae > Ilex > Ilex paraguariensis. The sequence continues at coordinate 1,864,916 of CAUOFW020001836.1, read as the reverse complement.
CATCCCCGCGCATATCTAGGTTTCAGGTAGGTTGGTAAGCCTTGTCTATCAGTGCAAAGAGAAGCAGAAGACCTATAAGCAAGTACAAGATTAAAATACAAAGCATGAAATATAATATTGTGTCTGTGGAGTGTGTGGTAATGGTGCTATTGGGGCTGGGTCTGGTTCTAGAGAACGGTGAACAGCGAAGAAGAAGAAGAAAAAAAAAGAAGAAGAAGAAAGAAAAAGGGAAAGGCGGTGGGGAAAAAGAGAAAAAGGGGTGGGGGCCTTATAAAGGTGTCCCATCGGGTCGAGTTTCTGCCTGACCCGACCCCTTTTTGTGTCGACAGGCGCGATTCTCGGAAGGATTTTTTGGATTCATTAAAATAATGGTCTCTTCATTTTTGACAAAGTCCTCCACAAAGGGTTTCAATCGCTAACCATTGACGGTAAAGATATTACCGTTCTATGGGTTCTCCACTTCCACTGCCCCATGATCAAACAATTTTTTGACAATGTATGGTCCAGTCCATCTTGACTTCAACTTACCAGCAAAAAAGCGGAGTCTTGAATTGAAAAGCTCACCTTTTTGATCAGATTCAAAAGACTTCCGCACTATGTTCTTGTCATGAAAAATTTTCATCTTGGATTTTGCAATCTGATCATTTTCATATGCTTCATTTCTTAATTTCTCTAATTCGTTAATCTGAAGTTTTCTTGCTAGTCCGGCTTTGTCCATGTCAAAGTTCATTGCCTTAATAGCCCAGTATGCTCTATGTTCCAATTCCACAAGTAGGTGACAAGGCTTTCTATAGACTAATCAGTAAGGAGACACACCCAAAATTGTTTTAAAAGCAGTACGATATGCCAGAGTGCATCAGTTAGTCTTGACGAGCAATCTTTGCGGGCTGGATTTACCATTTTTTCTAAAATTAATTTGATCTCCCGATTAGCCAATTCAGTCTATCCACTAGATTGTGGGTGGTATGGGGTTACAATTTTGTGAAAAATCAAATATTTTTTCATCAGATTCTAGAAGGTTCGATTGCAAAAATGAGCACCCCCATCACTTATGATGGATTTTGGGATTCCAAACCGGGATAAAATATTTTCTTTTAAAAACTTGATCACTATTTAATGATCATTATTCCGGCATGGAATTGCTTCAATCCACTTGGATACATAGTCTACGGCTACCAAAATGTATACATAGCCAAAGGAGGGGGGAAATGGTTCCATAAAATCGATGTCCCAACAATAAAAAAATTCAATTATCAGAATGGGGTTTAGATGCATCATGTTTCTCTTTGAAATATTTTCCAACCTTTGACATCTATCGCAAGTTAAACAAAAGGCATGGACATCTTTGAAAAATGTGGGCCAGTAAAATCCACATGCTTTAGAATGACAAAATGTTATTACCTGTTTGCTTTCCTGAGCTAGGATGCAACGTCTTATAATTTGATCCTTACAGTACTTAAATACATATGGATCTTCCCAAAAGAAGTTGTGAACCTCTCTCATAAATTATTATTTTTTGTCTATGGCAGTAAAGGACGGAGGAAGTGTTCCCGTAGCAAGGAAATTAGCAATATCAGCGTACCATAGGGTTTCATCAGGAAATTTCTCATGGATTGGTAGTCCATCCTCATGAAATTCATAAGTTAATCTGGACAGATGATCTGCCACCACATTCGCAACACCCTTCTTGTGCTTAATGATTAAATTGAACTCTTGGAGTAAGAGTATCCATCGCAAGAGTCTAGGCTTAGCATCCTTCTTTGTGAGCAAAAATTTTAATGTTGTATGGTCAGTGAACACAGTAACAGAAGAACCAACAAGATAAGGATGAAATTTTTCCAAAGCAAACACTACCGCAAGCAATTCTTTTTTAGTTGTTCAATAATTCATTTGAGCATCATTCAAAGTTTTACTTGCATAGTAAATGACATTTGGTTTCTTATCTTTTCTTTGTCCCAATACAACACCTACAACATAATCACTTGCATCACACATTAGTTCAAAGGTTAGAGTCCAATCAGGAGGTTGCATTATCGGAGTGGAAATTAACATACCTTTAAGCTTGTCAAAAGCTTTTTGGCACATTTCACTCCAATCAAAGATTATGTATTGACTCAGGAGATGACACACGGGTTTTGCTATGGAACTGAAATATTTTATGAATCTTTTATAAAATCTTGCATGTCCCGAAAATGATTGGACATCCTTCAGTCTTAGGAGTAGGCAAGTTCCCAATCAGATCTATTTTGGCCTTGTCAACTTTCATGCCCTTAGATGACACAATGTGACCTAAGACAATGCCTTGTGTTATCATAAAGTGACACATTTTTTCCCAATTAAGCACCAGATTGGTCTGTTTACACCTTATTAATACTTTTTCTAGGTAGTCTAGACACAAATCAAATGAGTTACCATAGACAAAGAAGGCATCCATGAATACTTCCAAAAATATTTCGACTATGTCACTAAACAGACTCAACATGCATCTTTAGAATGTTGCAGGAGTGTTACAAAGCCCGAACGGCATCCTTTTGAATGCAAACGTGCCAGAGGGGCATGTGAACGTGGTTTTCTCCTGATCATTGAGTTATATCTCAATTTGATTGTACCTGGAATAGCCATCCAAGAAACAGTAAAATTCATGGCCTGCAATTCTCTCTAGAACCTGGTCTAGAAAAGGAAGAGGAAAATGGTCTTTTCTAGTTACCAAATTTAGCTTTCGATAGTCAATACACATCCGTCATCCTATGACGACTCTAGTTGGTATTAGTTCCTTGACTTAATTTTTAACCACTATGACCCCAGACTTTTTGGGCACAACTTGGGTTGGGCTAACTCATTTACTATCTCAGATGAAAAATATTATCCCTGCATCTAAGAGTTTAAGCACTTCCATTTTCACAACTTCCTTCATATGAGGGTTTAATCGTCACTGCATTTGACGAGAGGGTTTTGAATCCTCTTCCAGGTATATGGCATGATTGTAGATCAATGGGCTTGTAAGCAATGGTCCACCCAATGGTGCTTTTGTGATATTTAAGAATTTCAATTAGTTTAGAATCTTGCAACTCTGTGAGCTTAGATGAAATTACCACTGGGTACGAATCATCCTCTCGTAGAAATGTATATTTGAGGTCAGATGGGAAAGGTTTCAATTCAGACTTTGGTGGCTTGACATTGGATGAAAGTGGCTTTATGCCACTGGGCAAAAGTTCCTCAAATTTGGGGGTCCATGTATGAACAACAAGAGTCGGGCAATTCTTTGGATCATCATCTATTGTTTCAAATGTGGTGGATTCTAACAAAGAAAGTTCAATGAAATTTTCACAGAATGTGTTATTCAGATGGTCCTGAACCAAAGACTCAATGAAATTTATTTCTCTTTCTTCTTTGTCCTCTCCTAGGTGTTTGACAACATTAAAAATATTCAGCTCAAGAGTCATATTCCCAAAGGTTAATTTCATAACCCCATTCCTACAATTGATTAGTGCATTTGAAGTTGCTAGGAAAGGTCAACCAAGAATAACGGGAATTGGATTCTCTGAATGCTTTGTTGGCGGAGTATCTAGGACGATGAACTCAAAAGAGAATACAAAGTTGTCCACTTGGACAAGTAATTCTTCAACAATACCCCTATGAATTTTGATCGATCTGTCTGCCAACTGAAGTGTGACACTTGTGGGTTTGAGTTCTCTCAATCCCAACTATTGGTAAATAGAAAATGGGAGCAAATTGACACTTGCTCCAAGGTCTAATAGTACTTGTTTGATTCTAAAATTTTTGATGACACACGACACAGTCAGACACCCTAGATCTTTGTATTTTTGAGGGTTTTTATGTTGAAGCAAGGCACTAACATGTTCTGTCAGGAAGGCTCTTTCTTGAACATTCTAGCTTCCCTTGACTGTGGACAAGTCCTTCAAAAACTTGGCATAAGATGGAACCTATTGATTGCATCAAGAAGTGAGATGTTGATTTTTACTTGTTTGAAGAGCTCATAAATTTCTAGCTAATTATTCAACTTTTGTGCAGTTTTTGAGTCTATGAGAAAAAGGAGCACGAATAGAACATGAGGGTTCTTCTTCCCTTGATGGCTCTAGTTCTTGTTTAATCATGGGCTCGAGTACCTCTTCTTTCTCACATTCAGGCTCAATTGTTTCAGTCTCAATTGGGGGATTGATTGGGATTGACTTGGGTTTTGGCTTTGGAAGTAGCATGTCTTTGATAGTCTTATCAGTTACCTTGCCACTTCTTAGTGTAGTGATAACTTGGGCTTGGGCTTGTGGGGTTTCCATGATTGCAAGATTTTCCACCTGAAATTGGCCTTGCGGTGGTTTTTGGTTAGGCAGGAAACTTGCCCTTCTCATGTGTAGTAATGGATTGGGATAACTTTTGAATATGGCTTTTAAGGTCCTTGAAAGATTGAGTGGTATGTGTTTTGAAATCAGTAAAAGCCTGAGTGGAACTATTTTTGTAGTTCATTTGGCTGTGCATGAACTGATTCAGTGTATCCTCATGGTTCCTCTTTTGTGGAGGCTGGTATGGTTGGCATGCGGGAGGTCCTTGAGGTGGCAGGTGTGAACCTTGTTATTGGTTCATGAGGGTTGGCTGTGTGTTTCTCCAATTAAAGTTCGGGTGGTTCCGCCACCCTAGGTTATATGTTTCAGAGTATGGGTTGGAGTAAGGTTTGTTGAAGTTGGAGACAAGATTTGTTTGTTCCAACAAAACCTCTTTGATGGTTGGAATGGTAGGACACTCCCCCAGTAGGGTGTCCTATCAGCGCACAGATCCCACACACTTGCTCTGTGGGAGAGCTAACATCAACTTGATGAACCTTTTTCATCTCTAAAGCTTCAAGACTTTGAGACATGGTGGACATTTTTTCTCTTAGGTCATCGTCATCTTTCAAGATATACTTACCCTCCTGGGAAGTAGATGGTTTAGCTTCAACAATGGTAGGGGAGGCTGAGTCCTTCATCTAAGAACTGTCAGATATGGTGTCAAAGAAATTGAATGCCTCCTCTGGAATTTTGTTCATAAACTCTCCTTGAGCCATCATTTCGACAAACTGACATAGTCTAGTGGGCAAGGAGTCGTAGAAAAATCCTATCAAAGTCTTATCCTAAAAAGCATGGTGTGGGCAGGACTAGAATAGATCTTTGAATCTCTCCCAACTTTGGTAAAAGGTTTCCCCTTCTTTGACCAAAAAATTCATGATTTGCCTTTTCAATGCATTAGTGTGGTGTAGAGGAAAAAACTTTCTAAAAATTTATTTTGTAGTGCCCGCCAGTCAGGCATTCAAAGAACTTTTAAAGAATTTAGCCATTATTTAGCTCTATCCTTTAGAGAGAATGAAAAAAGTTTCGGTTTGGCTAGCTCATAATTGTCTTGAAACGTTCCACATACTTCCTCAAACTCTTTTATTTGCAGATATGAGTTTTTTGTTTCGAGTCCATGGAATTGAGGGAGTAGTTGAACTGTCCCCGTCTTTACAGTAAAGAGGGGTGCATCTTCAAGAAAGCTAAAATAAGAGGGGACACTATTTTTTGTGGGATTTAAGTAATCCCTCAGATTTTGAATGTTAGGCACTTCCCCCTCTCTCACAGCAATTTCTCCTCGTCTTTCATCATTTGCCATTCTACTTTCATAAGAATTTGCTGCTGATCTAGGTAAAAGTGGTTTAGGTTGATTCACAGACCCAAAAGATTTTGCTGACAAATTTTGATAGTGAGGAGCGTTCTCATACATAAAATTGACTAAAAAAATTTTATACACAATAAAGCAAATTTATACACAAGAAGTGAGGTATTTTTACCTTTTACTGTAAACACGTTTTATGGTTTCTCGGCAACGGCGCCAAAAACTTGACTTAATCCGAAATGTGTACACCCAACTACAGGCGGTCAAGTTGTAGTAATAATCTGGTTATGTCCGGAGTCGAATCCATAGGGAACTCTGAATGGTGTTTTTGAAGTAAGCAATAATAGAGACCAAGTAACTAGAAAGCTTAAGAATTTGAAGTTGTGGGGTTTTTCGGATGGAATATAAGATTTTTTCCAATGGATCTTTTTCTGGACAAAATATATGATAAATTAGCAAAGATAACATCCACTCTTTAGTTCGAAGATCATAACATGTAATTGGCAGTGGACTACATGGTGTGTGGGTTCATTCCCTATGTCTTTTGGCTACCTTTATATCCTATTGGCAGTGGACTACATGTCCAAGTGGGTAGAGGCAATCCCAACCAAGACCAATGACCATCGATTCGTGGTCAAGTTTTTAAAAGAAAACATCTTTACTAGCTTTGGGATAGCTCGTGTAATGATAAGTGATGGTGGCTCACATTGTTGCAATACACCATTTGCTTCTTTGATGCATAAATATGGTATAACACACAAGGTATCCATCACTTATCACCCACACACTAATGGCCAAGTCGAGTTGGCTAATAGGGAGACAAAGAGTATACTAGAGAAAACGATTAACCCAAATTGAAAGGATTGGTCACTCTAGTGGGCCGATGCATTGTGTGCTTATCGCACTGCTTATAAGACCATTGTTGGTATGTCTCCTTATCGGCTAGTCTAGGACAAGTCTTGTCACTTGCTAGTGGAGATGGAGCACAAGGCCTATTGGGCCATAAAAACCTTAAATTTTAACTTGAGAATAGCTGGACAACACAACAAGTTGGAGTTAAATGAATTAGAGGAAATTTGTAGAGATGCATACGAGAGCTATGCATAAATATTCAATTAGATATTAGTGTATATTTTTTTTCATTTGTTTTTTACTTTGCAATTTAAATTGTCTACTTACTTTCATCTGTACATAGTGTGCTTTCTTCATGTCTCTAGGCAGTGGTGTTTTTGTTAAAGCTCATTTGCGAGGTGTTCTCTTACCCTTCTTGTCTTTTGAATTCCATGATCTCATTGCATACATTTTTGTTGCATTGAGGACAATGCATAGTTCAAATTAGGGGATAAGGTGCACCATTTGCATGACACACCAATTTTTGTTGATAATACCATTTTTGTGGTGAAATGCACCATTCACATATTCTACCAATTTTTGTATAGAATAGTTGAAAAATATGTGGAACATTTTTAAAAAATTTGTTAAAAATATCTGAATGTTGAACCATATTCCCCTATTCAAATTGTTATGGGATCCGTGATAACTAGATATTTCCTTTGAACTTTGAATACATTAGTACACCATAGAAGTTTATCCTATGCCTGAGTATCAAATAGGTGTTTTCTTTCGAACTCCACCATAGTGGATATAAAGTAAGTACCTGTGTGAGCTTTAGTGTCAATCCTTGCTAGAGGGAACTTATATTTACTCAAAGGAATAATTTTTCAAATTCAAAATCTATTCAATAATCTCATTATGCTTGCTTTGGTTAGAGTGCATGTGGATGGTTGATTGACTTTGTCTTAAAATGTCAATATGCCTCCTCATGCTTATTTAGAGATGATCTTTGACCTTCTTTAAATTGCATTGAGCGTAAGCCTGTTCTTGTGAAAAATTTATTCCTAGTGTCGTGATTGAGCCATAAGTGAAAATTCATTTCCACACCACTTGTTTTACCAAGCCAGTGCAAAAGGATTACAATTACCACACCTTGGTTTTACTAAGACTGATTGTGTTTAATCATGATGAAAGGGAAATGTGGTGATGAAATTAAAAAAGGGATGAATGGAGCTGAATTCAAATTTTGAATGAAAAAGAAGAGAAAATCCAAGAAACATGAGAAAAAGGGGGTTGAAAAATAAAAGAAATGATAACAAAAAAAAAAGAGAATAAAAATGACAAGGAAAGAAGGAAAAAAGAGACATAACAATGAAGTGAAGGTGTAAAGCTAAAAATTTCACAAAAATGAGATTTTTGATAATAAAGGTCATGTCCTCAGGATAACCCTTTTTGTCTCCCTTTACCCTTCATTTAACTAAACCCAAATATCACCCCAAGGCCTCATTACAATCCATGAAAGCCCTAAATGATCTAGAGAAACCATAGTGAGAGCACACTTTAAATGAAAAAGAAAAGTTAATTTTCCTATCTAGTGCCCTAACATTCCGTTCATGAGATTATGTCAATGTCGTTTCGATTGTTATGCATGCACATAATTTTTGGATTATATATGAGCATTATGGTATGTGCACAATATTCTATCTCACATACACACATGGAAAGCATGCCATGAAAATCATAATGTTATTCATTTTTGAGAAAAACCCTTGGTGAGAATCGCATCAAAGCTGAATTTGGATAGCTAAATGACTGTGGATTCCATTGATTAAATGTTTAAATTTCATGTTCATTTCACACACACACAAGTCTCGATTGGTTTGGGTGAAACTCGTGTGATTGGTTTGGGTGTTTGAAAAGTTGCATCATGCGACCAAGAGTGAGTGGGATAAGAGAATATTGCTCAAATTTTAGATATGAGATAGAAAGAGGAGTACCCTTTTTTATTATGTAGCTTGTACTTTACATATTAGGTGTTCATTTTGTTGAATTTAGAATTCCATGCCATGGTTTTGAAAGCATCAAGGCTCAAATTGTATTGCAATTTCGTAAATGAATTTAGGCATAGTCTTACATTGTGGTTCACTAGCATGGATCATGTTTTTGGGTAGTTGACTTAGGAAATAGGTCATTAGAATGCTTTGGAGTCAAATAAACTTAGAGTGGGAGTGAGAATTATAGCATAGAAATTTTTTGCAAAAAAGTTGAAACCTACCAGTAGAAGATTGCAAGACCTACCGGTAAACGTTTTCCAAGAGGTTTTCTACCGGTAGAAGACTAATGATCTACCGGTAGGTTATTCCAAAATCCCAAAAATGAGGGTTTTAAACCCAAATTTTTGGGGAAACCCTTCATCTCCCGCATACACCTCACTATAAAAAACACTATCTCCTCTCTTAAAGCCTTCCAAACATTCAAAGAAGCCCTGTGCATCCTCCAAATCCATCAAATTTCTCTCTTAAGTTTGTGATTTGTTGTGATTCATCTTCATTTCCTTGACCTCTATTCCCCCCAAAACCTTCTTTTCTCCATAAAGCATCACCAATCAATCAAAAGCCGTGATTTTCAATCAAAGCTTGGAATTTTGAACAATGGCTAGAGTGGGTAAGTCTTCGCCTCCTTCCTTTGACATCTTTGAGTTGTTTTGGGGTGAGTTATTGCCATTCTTCACAACAGGGGCATTTTTTATTGTGATAGCCCGCACTAAGCAAATGGGCCCTAACTTACCACCTCCTAGAGGAATCGGGTCCCGCAAGAGGATTGAGGAGGTAGGCCCCAGTGGTGGGGATCAAAGGAAGAAAAGAAAGAATTACCCTTGCACAGAGAGCATTAAGATCAAGAATGTGACGTGCGAGCTGCAAGTTGTCAGGCCCACCCTCTGGCCACTCAATGACGTGGTCCAAGTGAGCGAGGGCCACGACATTGAATTTTGGTTCAAGCCAGTGGAAGGGTATGTGTTTCCCATTTGTCGGGAATTTTATTAGAGATTGGGGGTGGTGGATGAGGATTTTTGCCTATTAAAGATGAATGTGAGGGTGGCAGTCATCGTCGAGGCATTACATTATCAGGACCCTATTGCCAACACCCCTTGCTTTCCCCATAACAACCCAAGGAGGAAATCAACTCAGGACTATGTGTGTCTAATGTATGAGGACTCAACACAGTTTAATGAAAAATTCAAGTTGGGCCACTCAAGCATTCCAATGTGGGTGATTAATAAAGTTCTCCATTATAACCTTTTGCCTCGGGGTGCAGAGAAGACACCTAGGGAGGAGAAACTGGCCCTCCTCTATGCTTTCCTAGTTGGCACTCGGATGGACATTTATTTCATGATCTGGGAGGCAAAGAAGGCCTACGCCCATTCCTCGAAGCCAAAAATGAACCTCCTTACGCCCACCTCATCACCAAAATTTTCTGCCACAACAAGGTTAAGGGCATCCCCACTGATGTGACACTTTCACTGGAGTTCAGCCCTATAGGCATGTAGCATAGCATGAAGAAGATGGCCATGACAAGAAGGTCTGCACAAATAAAAGAGAGGGGTAGCCATCAAGGGCTAAGCCACCTACAACTCGACCGTCCATAACCGAGCCTTCCACTATTGCCCCACCTCAGATAGTTTCTCAACATTTTGATGCTATCGAGGGGAGGATGGACACCTTGGAGGGGACTATGCAATTGTTGAAGCAAATGGTCACTAGGATCTTTGAGAGGACGTTCCCAGGAAAGCCTCTCCCTAAGGTGCCAACACTGTCTACCGCACCAGAGTTCCCATCATTAGTTCCGGGCACTAGTGTTGACCTTCAGGCAATTGGCTCGACTGTTGTAGAGGTGAGTGAGTCCAAGGAAGAGTATTATGAGTCTGACAATGAGGTTGAGGATGCTAAGTCCGAGGAAGAAGAGAAGGAGGATTAGAGAGTCTAATCTTTTTTGGTTGCTTTTGTTGGTTGTATATACTAGAGGATAATGGTTTATGAGTAGTTAGCTTAATAGAAGATTTCTTAGGGAATAGGCTTTTTTGACTTGAGTTCTTTGTACTGAATCTTACATACTCATGAATGAAAGAACCTTGCTTTTTGTTTCGTTATGGCCAAGTTCATTTACATAATTACAACATGATTTTAGTATCTTGTTGATCTTTGAGTTGTTTAGCATGACTAGAATTGTTGAATCTGTAGTATAGTTTGGAAATAAAGTTTGCTAGTGACTAGCAAAACTCAAGTTGGGGGTGTGATGAGTGTATAATATTACATATTATCATCTCTATTGCATCCAATTTAACTTATTTTATGGTGAAAATTTGATGAAATGGTTTCAAATTAATAATTAATGAAGATTTGTTTGAATGTAGGTAATGGGCTAATAAGGGCATGCATAACGCATCCCATCGGGTGCTCAAGGTCAATGGGGGAGAAAGGACCTCTTGACAGATGGCGCAAGAGCTCAAGGAACCAAGGAGATCTCATGACAAGGAAAAACCTACCAGTAGAATCCATGCAAAACATACTAGTAGAATACTTAAGACCATAAGCCCACTGGAAAACTTCTACCTCTACCCCTGAAAAAACCTACCGGTAGTGCTTGACAAAATTCCTTGTTGTTCTTAACCTCTTAACATCATCCCTCAATTGTGTATGGCATATAGCAATGGGGGAGTGTCACTCTCCCTCGGACTGATACAAGAGATAGGGCAACGGCAAAATGGAAAATGAAATGAACAAAATGTTTGTGTGGAATGAAATGCGTATGTGAACAAAAGTGCTCCCCAAGCGCAAGATGTCTTTTGTGTGTCGTTGTTTTACTTGGAAAAGTATTCCAAGGTCGTCTCCTCAGGGAAGGAAAGTTCAAGTGTGGTGAAGGTGATTTTGTGAACAAAAGAAAAAGTGTAAAATCTTGTAGTTGGTTTTGGTGAGTTTTGTTCTTAATGAAAATGCAAGAAAACAAGTGTTGGCTAATCCAAATTGGTCATTCCAATGGGAATCCTAACTCAACTTGAAACTTTCTTCCAATGGTGCATAGATGAACAATTGATTCATAGGAAGCTAGGGACGAGATGGTGAGAATCCAAGCATAAACCGTGACTAGGCCTACAGAATATCAAAGACTCACAACCACATTCACTCTTAACCCAGTCAAACTGAACCATCATACACTGAGAGGAGGAAAGGAAATAAGTTGAAATGACATGTCGAATAGGAGGTCTCCCTTGGATTAGCCAACTTAAAATCTAGCTACTTATGAAAGCAAGAAACAAATACATAATATAAAGAGACATAATATTGAAATGGAGCATGAAACTTAACTTAATGCAAGAAAACTTGAACTATAAAGAAAGAAATGCAATACCCATTTTAAAACTAAAAATGAAGAAACTTGAAAACGTTAAGGGTAAAATGAAGAACATGTAACTAAACTTGAAATGAACTTAAAGTAAATAACATTAAGGTGCAAGAGTTAAAGATTACAAGAAATTAAAAGCTTACCACAACTGAAATGGAAAGGAGAATGCAAAAACATAAGCTTTCTAATTACTATTCATCATCTTCTACGTTGAACTACTCCTAGCTTAGGTAGCCATCTCTTTCAAAGCTTGTGAATGATGAATATATGGTGAGAGAGGATAAAAATTTCGTCCATGAGGCTCCCCTTAGCCTGTGTGCAGGCCTCCCATCAAAGGGAGGTGAGTGGATTGGTTTGGCAGGCTAGGAGAAGACTAGCTTGCAAATCCTCTAGCAGCCCCCTTCTCTCCCATCCTCATTAATGCTAATGCCTCAAAAGTCCAAGCATGGGTGTTGGGAGACATCTAGATGTGTAAGGAACGTCAGGGGACAAGTGGGAGAATCAATGGTGGGACCCCCAAGCAAATGGAGCATGAGTTGTAGGCGTTCTGGGCAAAACGTTCTGGAAGGTTTTTGTAAACCTTCCGGAAGGTTGATTCCAGTAGGCAAAACCTTCCGGAAGGCTTTCCAGTAGGTGACAGCTTAGGACCACCTTTGGGAAAATTGACATAACTTTTGATCCAACCGTTGGATTTAGCTGAAATTTTGACACAAGACATCCATATCTACGACTTTTATGTTTTGAACTTGTTCAGATTCGAAATAGAGAATGGTCAAACATAGGAAAAATAGCATTACTCTGTCAAAACCTTGGGAAACCAGTGGGCAAAACCTCCTAGAAGGTGTATGGCCAAACCTTCAGGAAGGTTTTCATCCAAAATCCATTTTTCTTGGTTTATTCACCTTCCAAGCCTCCCAATCCTCATTTAATGTGTCCATCTCTACACCACACATTCACACTTAGTTACAGGGCTCTAAAATCCATCATTTACACTATAATTACCTGCAACATCAAAATTTCCACATTATTCAGAACTTCAACTAACTCTAAGTAATTAAATGCAAAGTTAACTTAGAAAGCATGGAATGAGGTCATTAAATATGCAATATTTTGTGCTCATTAGGTAGGAAAACCTATTGGAAAAAACCTACAGATAGAACATGCCCAGAAAGGTTAGACACTTCTTCACACGATTTGGCCTACCATGAGGGCCCACCTTTTGTCCTCTAAACCATGTCTTGACATTTGTAACACCCCATGATGATCTTCTAACCCCAAAGAACTTAGATTTGAAGCAAGAAGGAGTGGGGGGGGGGGGGAAAAAGAGATAGATGGGGTGATTGGAAAAGCATGGGAGGACCATGCTTTGACTGAATTTGCTTCTTTGAGTGGACGACCTCTCTCCAATCACTCCAAGTCAGTCACTCATGCTACGGGAGAGAGGATGGACAAAAATTGGGGCCTACTTCACACAAATCCAGATTACAAGACTTATAGACAGAGAAGCTCCAAGGTAGAAGACGAACCTCTAGAGAGAAAAGTTGGGTTTTTACATTTTCCTTCACCATTTTTAGTGTAGTAAGCTCTATTTAACTTGTAATCTTTCCCTTTTTCACTCTAATCTCTTTTATTTAAGTTCCAATCAAGTTTAGTTAAGTGTCCTTGTATTTCATTTTTGCATTTGGGTATTTTCTCTTCAAACTTTACATTTTGAGTACGAATGTCATTTCTGGTGTAGTTTAAACTTTCTTCCACATTTATACAAGTCTAAGTTTGATTTCATGACAATGTCTTTCTCTTTCATGTTTGTTCTCACTTTTATCATGCATAGCTAAACTTTTAGTTGTCTAATCCAAGAGGGATTTCCTCTCGAGTATGTGAAATTGACTCTCTTTCATTCTTCCTCGTAGTATAAAATGTTTAGATTAGATTGAGTATGGACGTGGTTGTGAACTTTTGATACACTATAGACTTGTCACGAGGTATGTTTTTGCCTAATATAACTACATTAGTCCCTCACTTCCTACAAATCAATCAAACGCTGAGACATCATTGGTTGAATGAAATGAGACGATTTTCAATTCCCATTGGAATGACCTCTATGGATTAGCCAACCTTACTTTCTTTCATATTTCTTAACTCAAAACTCAACAAACTTCAAATTACAAGATTTTCCAATTTTCACTTTTTCTCAAATCACCCTTCAAAAACATTCGACCTTTCCTTTCCTTTCCTGAGGAGATGACCTTGAATACCCATTCCAAGTTGATGAGTGGGTTTTATACCTACGAATTGAGTATTTTTGACTTGATCAAATTGCAAGTTTTCAAATATTTTATGCTCCTTTTTATTAGTTTTGTGTGTTTTGATGTTATTTTGTAGGGATCATCATTTCGAACAAAACAAGATCATTTGGAAGGAAACAAAGTAAATTTGGAGCCTAAGTGTTTGATTTTTTAAGACTAAACAACAACGGAAGCTTTAGGCTTAAATGGGGATAGCACCTACCCAGCGCCGAACCAGTGCATAGGCGCCTGAAAAGCAGTAACTCAGCGCCCCTAGGCTGGTTTTAAGCACCTAGGCGCTTGTGTTCGCTCTAGACGCAAATTATGACTTGTTTTTGACCTAACATTCAACTTTAAAACTACATATATGCTAGGGTTTGAGTTGAAATGGGGAGATACAAATTTTTGGGGGCTGCTAACATAAGAATAGACCAATGATTAAAAGAAAGTTGAAGACAAAGATCGAAGGAATCGACACGAAAAAGATTGGACCTGAAGGCTCGAGAGAGATTGAAGATTGCAGCTACGTTTTCACTCTTTTCTCGTTCTTTTACTTCTTGATTTTATGAGATGTTGTTTAATTTTAGATTGATGTTTCTTAATTACATTATGAACTAAATTCTTATTAAGGTTGCAATGGAACCTAATGTCTAGTTAAATTGATCTACTATCGATTCTAGTTCTATTGATCATGCATAAGTTGTTTGTCATATTTTGGGCTTAATATATGATTGTGTGGTCAACAGTCAATTTGATAACCTATATAAAATTGGAAGATGAATTCTAGGTTTAGATCTAAATATGATGACATACATCTGGTTAATTCTTCTTAGGATTGAGTATAAGATAGGAATATACCTATATGTCAGGTGTAACTTTTATGAGATTTTGAACTTAATAAATCTATTCCAAATTATTTTATATAGGAATATAGTAATCTAATTGGGAGAGATATTTTTATCTAACTATCGGAAGAGGTTTGATAAATAATTTTGAGTTCTCAGTTAACAACTTATTTTGACCAATTAACTAGAAAGAGAGTGGAAAGATTTATACTAAGCATTAGGAGAAGTTATAATCTTAAGTTCTTTTATCTGGTAAATTCAACCCTTAATTATTAAGTTTAGATTTAGTTTTAAATTAGTAATTTCATAGTTCAATTCCAATTATTTAAATAAAATTGAATTGATATAAACTTAGTACTTGGAAGTTGTTACTAATAATTCTTCATGGGAACGATACTCTACTTATCACTTCATTACTTGTTGATCGTGTATACTTGCATGTAAATTGTCAATAACAAATTCAGACAACAAGTTTTTGGCGCTATTGCTTGGGGATCATCAGAGCAATCAATGTGCAATTAGTTCAGAGTCGGTACAATACTTTGGTAACTTCAATAGGTAGCAACATAGCAATAATTTCAACTATTATAACCACGGTTGGAGGACTCATCCGAACTTGTCTTGTAATAATAATCTAGCCCAAACTTCTGCTCCAAGGCAATCATACCCACTAGGCTTTCAAAATCAAGCTCCACAGTAAGAAAAGAAGTCAAATTTAGAGGAGCTGCTTTCCGGGTACATAGCACAAAGTGACACATGGATGAATAGTATGGGAGTATCAATTTGAAACTTGGAAAATCAAATGGTTCAACTTGCTAATGTTATTAACAACTGACCTCAACGCACTCTACCTAGTGATACTGAGGTCAATCCTAAGAGGGAAGGTAAGGAGCACTGCAATGCTATTATATTATGAAGCGGAAAAGAGTTACCTAAGGTTGTTGGTGGATCTCCAAAACATTCACATAGAGACGATAGTGAGGGTAAAAAAAATAAAAGATAGCAAGAATGTGGACCATGAAAAGAAAAAAAGAGATCCAGTTGCATGTTCTAATGGAGGTAAGTAGAGTCCTATTATGCCTACCGTGTCGTTTCCCCAACGTTTGCAGAAACAGAAGTGGGATAAACAGTTCTCTAAATTCATAGAAGTGTTTAAGAAGCTCCAAATAAATATCCCTTTCACAAAAGCAATGGAGAAAATGCCAAACTATGCGAAATTTTTGAAAGAAATTTTGTTAAAGAAGAGAAAACTAGGCGATTTTGAGACAGTGGCACTTACGGAGGAGTGCAATGCTATTCTTCATAAGAAGCTACCACCAACAGTCAAAGATCTGGGTAGCTTCAAAATTCCATGCACAATAGGCCGCTAGTTTTTCGGGAAAGCAATGTGTGATTTGGGAGTTAGTATTAACTTAATGTCGCTCTCAATTTATCAACAATTGAGTTTGAATTAAGTAAAGCCTGCTAATGTTACATTGCATCTTGCGGATACATCACTCACTTACCTAAGGGGCATAGTTAAGGATGTTCTAGTTAAAGTGGATAAGTTCATCTTTCCAGCTGATTTCATAGTCTTAGATTGTGAGGAAGATAGAGAAATACCTATTATTCTTGGGCGACCATTCTTAGCAATAGGGAGAACACTTATGGATGTACATAAAGGTGAGCTAACTATGCGAGTCCAAGATCAAGAGGTGACATTCAATGTATTTTCAGCTATGAAATTTCCAAAAGAAGCAGAAGAATGCTTTCAGGTTGATTTGGTTGAAAAAGCTATGAATGAGGTATTCGTAGGAAGTTGAATTTCAAATCCTCTTGAGAACACCAAGCTATATAAAGAGGAGATGTTCCTACATGGAGCAGTTGAAGTTAAGGAAGCTAAATCAAAGATAAATTTTAAGGTGAACGGGCAAAGACTGAAGCACTATTGGGGTGGCGACATTGATCGTCAAAAGACCTCAATTACCCTCGCCAATTCGGAATAAAAACATGGAGTAGTTAGGCCGATGACTATAAAATATGCAAGAGATCATCATAAATACCATTTTGTGGTTCAATAAAAGGCACTAAAGCTTTGAAATCAAGAACAAAGGAAAACTCAAGAGAAAAAGCCCATTTTCCTTGAAGACTAGGGTTTTGAGTCAAGAAGAAGAGATTTAATGGTTATCCCACCATAGATTTGTTTAAAACATGATATTGTTTGCAAGAATATCAAGAATCAATGATTTACTAACAAATAAACAAGATTTAGAGTCAAAATATTACATATAAGTAAACCCCAGCCTCAATGTAAGAGAATAGGAAGAAACCCCTACCTTGGGGTTCTTTAAAACAAACTAGGGTTTTGATCTTCTTGAAGTGGAAATCCCCTTTTATCTTGTGTTTTTCTCTTCCTTTCTTCCTCTCTATGGTTTTATAGGGTTAGAAGTGTTGAAATGGGGCTAAATGGGATGGGCTTAGGTATTTATAGTGGAAGGAAAACCGGTTGTTTTGCGACTTAAAAATTTAGATTTTTGGAAAACCTTCCAAAAGGTATTTCACTGACCTTTCGGAAGATTTGCCTATTAGACAAACATTTCCTTTATATTCTGGAAGGTTCTTCATTGACCTTCCAAAAGGTTTGTCTACTAGACAAACATTTTCATTAACCTTCCGGAAGATTTTTCATCGACCTTCCGGAAGGTTTTGCCCACTGGATAAACATTTACATTAACCTTCCGGAAGGTTTGTCTAATGAACAACATTTTTATTATCCTTCCGGAAGGTTTTTCATCGACCTTTCGGAAGGTTTTGCCTATTTTTCTACAAATCCTTCCTTCTTCATTTCCAATCCATTCCAAACCCTTCCAATTCCAACCCAAGCTTATACAACATACTTTTGTACATCAAATCTAGTTGGTACAAGTTCTATTACGACGATTTCATATATTTGCAAACTAAACTAAGTTTTAACTACTATTTACTCGAATTTTTTTTTTCCATATTAACATTTCAAAAGAAATAATAACTTGCTATATAAACCTATATACATATAGAAAGATAAAAGTGTGGGATTTATAATCCACCCACCTTGAAAGAAAGTTTCGTCCATGAAACTTACCTCAAGTAGCGAATATGTAAGGGTATTTCTCTCGCATCTCCAACTCAGGTTCCCAATTAGCTTCCTCCATTCCATGATGTTGCCACAAGACCTTCACCAGTTGGATGACTTTGTTGTGAAGCACCTTCTCCTTGGTGTCAAGAATCTTCACCGGTTGTTCTTCATATGTTGCTCCATCTTGAACTTCAATATCTTTCAAATCCACAACCTGTGTTGTACTCGATTGACATTTTCTCAACATTGACACATGGAACACGTCATGTACCCCTGACAACTGAGCTGATAACCGAAGTTGATACGCCACTTTGCCTACCACCTTGATCACTTCAAAGAGTCCGATGTATCTTGGTGCTAATTCCCCCTTCTTGCTGAATCTAAACACCCCCTTCTTAGAATTCCAAGGGTCTTCGTCTTTTATCCGCATAGTTTTTCTATCTACTTTGAGCCATGTGTAGTCTCTCCTGGATGAGTTTGATTTTCTCCGTAGTCTCCCAAACAATCTTTAGCCCAAACAAGCTATTCTCACCAGCCTCCAACCAACAAGTCAGGGACCTACATGGTCTTCCATACAATGCCTCATACGGTGCCATGCCAATACTTGCCTGATAGCTGTTGTTCTACACAAATTCCACCAACGACAAATGATCACTCCAACTCCATTTGAAGTCCAACACGCAAGCTCGTAACATATCCTCCAAACTCTATATCGCCCTCTCGGATTGACCATCCATTTGGGGATGAAAAGTTGTGCTGAAGTGTAATTTTGTCCCCATAGTTCATTGTAGACCTTTTTAGAATTGCGCCACAAATCGAGAATCGCGATCTAAAACAATCGAGAGCTGAACTCCATGTAATCGCATAATCTCATGAATATAGAGCTTGCTCAAGGTCTCTAAAGTGTCAGTGGTTGTCATTCCTAAGAAATGAGTGGATTTGGTGAGTCTATCCACAATGACCCATACTACATTATGCCCTCGTGAAGTCCGTGGTAAACCCGACACGAAGTCCACAGTGATGTGATCCCACTTCCACTCTGGAATAGGTAAAGACTGTAGTAATCCTCTGGGTTTTTGATGTTCAATCTTTACTTGTTGACACACTACACATCGGGCTGTGAACCTTGCCACTTCCTTCTTCATTCCCTTCCAACAAAATTGACGCTTCATGTCCGTATACATTTTTGTGCCATCGAGGTGGACGGCAAACTTAGAGCGATGACACTCTCCAAAGCTTCTCCCCATAACTTAGTTTTACATATCTCAAAGACCAACCTTCCACTATTTCCCCATTTTCCAATTTAGCTCGAATCGACTCTAAGTCGGAATCCAAGTATTGTAACTCCACAACCCTACGTTGGAGTGTAGGTTGGGCTACAAGGTTAAATAGGCATGGACGATTCTCATGCCTATCCACCCATAGATCAAAGTCCTCCAAGGCATAAATCATCTTCCACCTTTAAGCTATAAGAGAATTGATTTCACCTCGAGACTTTCAGCTAAGTGCATCGGCAACCACATTAACCTTCCCCAGATGATAGTTAAGTGTGAAATCATAATATTCTAAATACTCAACCCATCTTCTTTGCCAAAGATTCAAGTCTTTCTGTGTGAATACATACTTGAGGCTCTTATGATTAGAAAACACTTGAAACTTTTTTTCCATATAAGTAATACCTCTACAACTTAAGAGCAAAAAACACAGCGGCAAGCTCCAAATCATGAGTGGGATAGTTCTGCTTATAAATCTTGAGTTGTCTCGAGCCATAAGCAACTACCTTTCCTACTTGCATTAACACACATCCCAGGCCTCGTAGAAAAGCATCGGTATAAACATCATATCCTTTCCCACTAGTCAGAATAATGATGGCAGGAGTTGTTGTCAACTTCTCCTTTAAGGTGCGAAAAGCTTGTTCACATGCTTGAGTCCACAAAAATTTTTCTCCCTTCTTCGTAAGGCGAGTCATCGGCATTGCAAGCTTTGAGAACCCTTCTACTAACCTCCGGTAGTAGCCTGCTAAACCTAGGAAACTATGTACTTCGGTCACATTCTTCTATGGTTCCCACTTCATCACTACTTCAATCACGGTGGGGTCAACAGCTACCCCTTGTTCGGACACAACATGACCAAGGAATTCCACTTCCTTCATCTAAAACTCGCATTTACTCATTTCGCATACAACTTATCCTCCCTCAGTGTCTGGAGCATAATCGAGAGATGGCATTCATATTCCCCTTGGGTCTGTGAATAAATCAATATGTCATCAATAAACACGATAACAAACTAATCTAAATACGGTCGGAATACCCTGTGCATCAAATCCATGAAGGTTGTAGGAGTATCAGTCAATCTAAATGGCATTATGGTATATTCAAAATGATCATACCAGGTATGAAAAGTTGTTTTAGGAATATCCTCCTCCCTAATTCGCAATTGATGGTATCCTCTACAAAGATCAATCTTGGAGTAATACTTAGAACCCCTCAGCTGATCGAACAAATCATCAATTCATGGCAATGGGTATTTATTCTTTACTATAACCCGATTCAACCTTCGGTAGTCCGTGTATAACCGAAGTGTTTCATTATGTTTCTTCACAAAAAGGACTGGGGTTCCCCAAGGTGAAGTGCTCAAACGGATAAACCCAATAACCAAGAGATTTTTCAACTGTTTCCTTAGCTCCTTTAACCCCAAAGGTGTCATCTGATAGGGAGCAAGGGATATGGGTTCGATTCTTAGATAGAGATCAATCTTAAACTCAATCTCTCTTTGTGGGGGTAACCCGGGTAGTTCATCTGGGAAGACATCCAAAAAATATGACACATTCAATACCACGTCGGATTGGAATTTATCATGATCATCACCCATTAAGATGGCCAAGAAACTCAAATTGTTCCCCATCTTAGCTTTCAAGAATCTACTACACGTAGTAGAAAATGGATGGGAAGAATTTTGATCATTCATGAAACTGAAAACTACACTTCCCGATAATTGAAAGGAAATCCGCTTACGAAAGCAATCCATTACCGCACGGAAGGTAGACAACAAGTTCATCCCAAATATTATGTCATACGCCTTCATGTCTAACACAACCAAATCTACTATTAATTCTTGCTCCCCAATTTGAAGCTGTAACACCCCTCATTTTCTTTATATGTGTATATAGATATATAGTAAATAATTGTGGTAAAAATATGGATATGTGTAGTGATGTGTGTTTGAATTTGGTAGATTAGAAAAGAAAAAATTTAAAATGTTAGTGGAAATAATAGTTGAAATTTGATTTTAATAAGTGAAAATATGAAATTTTAGGTCCTAGAACTTGTATTAAATAGGTTTGGTGTAGACATATGAGTTGGAGAGGTTTGGGATGGATTTGGTTGGCTTAGGAATGGATTGAAAATGGAAAAGGGATGAAACAGGATGTGAACAGTGCACATGAACAGTGCACTGGTTGAAACTACAAACGCAGTTTTGACCTTGATGTAGTCAATATCTTTCAAAATGCAAAACATGAAAGTTGTAGAGCTATTTCTTAGCATTCTATAGCATCTTGAATCATCTCAGTTGGAGCTTGGATGGGAGATGTATTCCAAGATAACAAAGTGATGTCAAAGCAGCCCAATTAGCTTGAATAGTGCACTGGCTGCAACTTCAAACCCGATTTAGACCTTAATGCAATCAATATCTCTCAAAATAAAAAACATGAAAGGTTTAGAGATCTTTCTTATCATTCCATAGCATCTTGAATCATTTCAATCGGAGCTCGGATGAGAGAGTTATGCCTAGATAACGAAGCGATGTCAAAACAGTCCAATTAGCTTCGTTTTGCATTTAACGTCTCCATTTGCATCCTAAATCAAAATATAAGAATAATGAGTACATTTAGGCTTCACATAAGTATAAAAGGCTTGAAGAAGCACCCTTTATCACATTTTGTTTGCAAACAACACAAAACTTAATTAATAACCAGTTCGGATGGATAAAATAGAAACTTTAATGTTTCGGGTGTACGTTGACTTTGGTTTTGAGATAAATCATAAACATAAATGTTTTTAGGTTAAAATAACATTAAAAATGAATCTGGAACGTCAAAAAACCATGGGGTAGTCATATGGATGAAATTGGAGATTCTTAGTGACAAAACCATAATTTTAGAGAAAATCAAAACATGTTGTGAACTGTGAATTTCGGGGCTGAGGTGTTTTAAACCCCATTTGCCCTCATTTATTTCACTCCACTCTCACCCCACACCTCTTGGAACCCTAGAGAGCATTAGAAAGGAAGAAAGGAAGGAAAAAACAAGAGATTTAAGGGTAGATTCAAGATCAAAGCTCAAGTTCTTCCTACAAACTAAGGATTCAAAGTAGGGGTTTTCTCTCATTCACTTACATTGAGGCTAGGGTATTTATATATGTATATTTTGGCTATCAATGGTATATATATATGCTATGGAATCATCCTCTCTTGGGCTTTTTGCAAGGATTACATGTTTTGAACAGAGTAGGGTTTAATACCCATGAAATCTCCTTTCTAGTTTTAAAACCCTAATTTTTGGAGAGTGATGTATTTCCTTCCTAAATGCTTTCTTTATTATGGATTTCGAAACCTTAGTGCTTTGTGTTGGGTAGAAAAATGATGTTATTGTGATCTCATGTATTTTCTTAGTTGGTTGTGGAATTGTTACATGATATATTTTGGGGATTTTGGATAGATGCTTGTAAATTGAGATAAATGTTGGAATTGTATGCTTGGTTGGGTTGTTTGTGATGCACATGAGTGAGAGGTTCCTTGTAAGGATGCTCACCCCTTCCCAAGAGGTTCCCGATAAAGATGCTTGGGAAACAATGTAGTGATTAGGGAGAGGTTCCATATAAGGATGTTCATCCATTCTCAAGAGGTTCTCGATAAGGATGCTTGAGAATCAAAGGTGACCTAAAGGGGGGTGGAGGTTACCACAAAGTATGCCACCTACCGAAAGAATTGTTGAGAATTTGTTATGATAATTAATGGTTATTATTTGTATGTGGTGCTCGTTTAATCATTTAAGTAATGTTTTTAAATGAACTTGGGATCCTTTTTAAATGTCACTGCTTTATTTCAAATTATGTATCGATGTTATGTTAAAAATTGAGACCGACCATTTTAAATGCTTTTCTAAACCTTGTATGGGTTTGGGAGAATTTTTCTACAGAGCTTCGTGCTCACCCCCTATCGCTAACATTTTTTAGATTACCCACTTAAGGAGGAGGACGTAAAGGTCGAGGAGTCCGCTACTTGGGAGACTCCACTGGACGGGAGTGTGGATCCCGAGGTGGACGCATAGAGCGACCTCCTTTCCTTTTGTACTAGACTAGGACATTCTTTTGGANCACTACTTGGGAGACCCCACTGGACGGGAGTATGGATCCTGAGGTGGACGTATAGAGCGACTCATTTTCTTTTGTACTAGACTAGGACATTCTTTTGAAATATTGTGTAGTCTAGCTTCTTTTGTTTATTCCGCTGCGCTTCTTTAATTAATTTTTGAGATGTAATAGCCATGACTTGGGCTTATTCTTTTGGATAATGTTGTAAATATTCGTGGATGACAAATGAAGTCTTGTTTCTTAAGGGATTATATTAGTGCTCTCATGATATGAATGGTTTTAGAATGTAATGTCGTCCAGGGTGTGTTTTGGGGTGTTACAAAGTTGGTATCAGATCTTAGGCTTTAGGTCTTACATGGGAGCTGTAGGTTATGGAATCGCCTCTAGAGCTTTAGGATTAGGGTGAATCAAATCCTTGAGTGAAATTTTATACACGTTCTATGCCTTAGCTTAACCTAATATTTAGGATGTCNTGTTACAAAGTTGGTATCAGATCTTAGGCTTTAGGTCTTACATGGGAGCTGTAGGTTATGGAATCGCCTCTAGAGCTTAAGGATTAGGTTGAATCAAATCCTTGAGTGAAATTTTATACACGTTTTATGCCTTAGCTTAACCTAATATTTAGGATGTCCTGTACATCCATGAACTAAGTTGTGAATTGATGTGCAGGATGAACGGTGAACAAGGATGGGGACGCGAACGTGGCCGTGGTCGTGGAGGTCAAGCAAATCCACCACCACCACCACCTCCGAATGCCATGCAAGGCATTTACCAATGCTTGAGGAAGCTCACCACTTTGGTACAAAACCAAAATGGTAACAACAGCTACAATGGTGGAGCTCATCCTCTCGCTCAAGTACCGGGCAATGGGAATGGAGACCGAAGGATGATAGCTCTTNAATGCCATGCAAGGCATTTACCAATGCTTGAGGAAGCTCACCACTTTGGTACAAAACCAAAATGGTAACAACAGCTACAATGGTGGAGCTCATCCTCTCGCTCAAGTACCGGGCAATGGGAATGGAGACCGAAGAATGATAACTCTTCGGGAATTCTTAAGACAAGGATCACCCAATTTCCAAGGGAGCTCCAATCCTTTGGAGGTGGATAGATGGATCC
Source organism: Ilex paraguariensis (assembly GCA_963454935.2). NCBI lineage: Eukaryota > Viridiplantae > Streptophyta > Magnoliopsida > Aquifoliales > Aquifoliaceae > Ilex > Ilex paraguariensis. The sequence goes on along the minus strand of CAUOFW020001836.1, from coordinate 1,840,327 downwards.
GTCGAGTGAAGAAGATCTGTGACGACATGGGAGTTGCCAAGGAGTTGAGAGTTGGTTTGGTGACCTACCTGTTTGAAGGGGAGGCCGACTATTAGTGGAATGCCATAAAGAGGAGAAGGGACAACGACACACTCACTTGGGAAGAGTTCGATCAACTTTTCCAAGATAAGTACTTCCCTGAATCGGTTAAAGACCGAATGAATGTAGATTTTCTTGCACTATGACAGGGTAGTACGACCGTGGCTGTATATGAGAAGCGGTTCGACGAGCTCTCCCGTTATGCTACGGGATTTATATCTACTGAGGCCGACAGGGCCAAGCACTTCGAGCAGGGTCTGAGGTCGATCATTAGGGAGATGTTGGTGGTTCTCAAGATCCATGATTTTGGGGACTTGGTGGACAGAGTTGCACTGGTAGAGAGAGACGTAGAGGATAGCTAGCGACGACAAGGCTTCTCGAGAGGAGGTCCGATCCGAATGGGTGCTAGCACTAGTGGGGCACAGAGACTGACACCATACCGTCGCCCAGACCAGACAGGTGGACAGTGACTTTTGACAGCCCGAGGAGAAGGAGACACTTAAACTATAGCCAATATTACCCCACGATCCTATTTTACATGCGGAGGTGTGGGACATATTTTGATGCATTACCCAGTTTTTTCACCTCAGGGGCCTATCCAGACCGCCAGACAAGTACCAGCAACCCAACCACCACCACCACCGAGGCCTACACCGTAGCGACCGATACAAGCTCAAGCCCCTGGTGACGCCAACTAAGGGTGAGTATTTGCTTTAACTTAGACGGAGGAGGACATTGCCAATGCCGTTGTGGAAGGTATCATCCTTATTTATAATTCTTGGGCCCGAATATTATTTGACCCCGGTGCAACACACTCATTTGTACGCANCTCGGTGGGACCAACCAAGGATGAGTATTTGCTATGACTCAGCCGGAGGAGGACATTGCCAATGTCATTGTGAAAGGTATCATCCTTATTTATAATTCTTGGGCCCGAATATTATTTGACCCCGGTGCAACACACTCATTTGTACGCATGACATATGCACTTGATTTGGCATTGAGTTTCGCAAAGCTAGAGCATGTTATGAACATTAGCTTGCCCACGGGAGAACGGTTAGGTACTAGCCGAGTCTGCAAGGGTTGCATGCTTCGCATTGGGGAGCACGAATTGATTGTGGATTTAATTGCTTTAGAGATAAAGGGGTATGAACTTTTTGTCCGCTTTCCAAGCGGTAATGGATTGTTTCTACAAGCAGATTATATTTTAGCTGCCGGAAGGAGTCATTTTCAGTTTTGTGAATAATCGAGATTTTTTCCAGCCATTTCCTACTGCGGGTAGTAGATTCTTAAAAGTAAAATCGGGAAGTCATTTGAGTTTCTTAGCTAGCTTGATGGAAGATGGCAGGGATAAAATCCATACGGATGTGGTGTTAATTTTATCGGAGTTTTCAGATATTTTTCCCGAGGAATTACCCGGATTACCGCCACATAGGGAAATTGAGTTCAAGATCGATCTCTATCTGGGAATTGAACCCATATCCATTGCTCCCTACTGGATGGCACCTTTGGAGTTGAAGGAGCTAAGGAAACAGTTGGATCAATTGTTGGCGATTGGGTTTATCCGTCTAAGCACTTCACCTTGGGGAGCCCCGGTCCTCTTTGTGAAGAAAACGGATAAGATCCAACGATTGTGCATGGATTACCGAAGGTTGAATTGGGTTACCGTGAAGAATAAGTATCCTTTGTCGAGAATTGATGACTTATTTGATCAGTTGAAGGGTTCGAAGTATTACTCCAAGATTGATCTTCGCACGAGGTATCATCAACTGCGGATTAAAGAGGAGGATATTCCTAAAACTACGTTCTGTACCTGGTATGGTCATTTCGAGTATACGGTGATGCCGTTTGGATTGACTAATGCCCCCATAACCTTCATGGATTTGATGCACAGAATCTTCCGGCCTTACCTCGATCAATTTTTCATTGTGTTTATTGATGACTTATTGATTTACTCACAGACTCAGGAGGAACATGCTCGTCATCTCACTATTGTGCTACAAACATTGAGGGAACATAAGTTATATACGAAGATGAGCAAGTGTGAGTTTTGGATGAAGGAAGTGAAGTTCCTTGGCCATGTTGTGTTTGAGCAAGGAGTAGCAGTTGATCCTGTAAAGATTGAGGCCGTGATGAAATGGGAACCACCAAAGAACGTAAGGAAAGTATGGAGTTTCTTGGGGTTAGCCGGCTATTATCGTAGGTTTGTGGAAGGGTTCTCCAAGCTTACGATGCCAATGACTCGCCTTACAAAGAAGGAGGAGAAATTTTTGTGGACTTAAGCGTGTGAACTAGCTTTTCGCACCTTGAAGGAGAAGTTGATGACGGCACCTATCCTCATTATTCCAAGCAGTGGGGAAGGCTACGTTGTCTACACCGATGCTTCACTACGAGGCTTGGGATGCGTTCTAATGCAAGGAGGGAAGGTAATGGCTTATGGCTCGAGGCAACTCAAGGTGCATGAGCAGAATTATCCCACACACGACTTGGTGCTGGCTGCGGTGGTTTTTGCTTTTAAGTTATGGAGATGTTATTTATACGAGGAGAAATTTTCAAGTGTTCTCGGACCATAAAAGCCTCAAGTACATCTTCACACAAAAAGACTTGAATCTTCGGCAGAGAAAGTGGATTGAATACTTGGAAAATTATGAGTTCACGCTCAACTACCATCCGTGGAAGGCCAATGTAGTTGCCGACGCTCTTAGCAGGAAGTCTTGGGGTGAAATCAATTTTCTAGTGGTAAATAGGTGGAAAATGATTGATGCATTAGAGGAGTATGATCTATGGGTGGATGGACCGAAGTATCAACCATATATATTCAACCTTGTAGCTCAACCGATGCTTCGGCGACGAGTAGTGGAGTTGCAATGCCTGGATTCAGAACTCGATTGGATTAGAGCTCGATTGGAGAATGGAGAAATGATTGAAGGATGGTCTTGGAAGAATGGAGAGTTGAGATATGGGGAGAAGCTATGTGTTCCCGATGATTCGTCCCTCAAGGAGGAGATACTGGGAGAGTGTCATCACTCCAAGTTTGCTATCCACCCCGGTAGCACAAATATGTACAGGGACATGAAGCATCAATACTGGTGGAGGGGAATGAAGCGAGATATGGCCAAGTATGTGGCAAAATGTGTGGTGTGCCAATAGGTGAAGATTGAGCATCAAAGGCCAGGAGGAGTCCTACAGTCTTTGTCTATTCTAGAGTGGAAGTGGGATCATATCAGCATGGACTTCGTGTCGGGTTTACCACGGACGTCGCGCGGGCATAATGTAGTGTGGGTCATTGTGGATAGACTCACCAAGTTCGCTCACTTTTTGGGTATGAAGACCACGGATACATTCGAGGCTTTGAGCCAATTGTATATCTGTGAGATAGTGAGGTTAGACGGTGTTCCGCTCTCGATTGTGTCAGATCGTGACTCTAGGTTTGTGGCGAGATTCTCGCAGAGTCTACAACAAGCGATGGGGACGAAGTTACACTTCAGTACAACTTTTAATCCCCAAACGGATGGCCAATCTGAGAGGGTGATACAGATTGTGGAGGATATGTTACGCGCTTGTGCGTTGGACTTCAAGGGGAGTTGGAGCGACCACTTACCGTTGGTGGAGTTTCCTTACAACAATAGCTATCAGGAAAGTATTGGGATGGCACCGTATGAAGCATTGTATGGAAGACCATGCCGATCACCGACGTGTTGGTTAGAAGCCAACGAGAGTAGTTTGTTTGGACTGGATACTGTTCGAGAAACTACGGAGAAGATTCAACTCATCCGAAAGAGGCTATGAACGCCGCAAAGTAGACAGAAGAGCTATTCAGACCACAAATGCAGACCCTTAGAATTCAAGGTGGGAGACTACATATTTCTCAATGTGTCACCAAAGAAGGGCGTGTTTCGATTCGACAAGAAGAGGAAGTTAGCGCCAAGATATACCGGATCGTTTGAGGTAATCAAAGAGGTAGGCAAGGCGGCATATCAACTTCGACTACTAGCCCAGCTATCCGAAGAACATGATGCGTTCCACGTGTCCATGTTAAGAAAGTGTCACTCGGATGCCACTCCAGTCGTGTACTTGGAGGAGATTGAAATTCAAGACGGAGCAACCTACGAAGAACAACTGGTAGAAATTCTCGACGCCCAAGAAAAAGTGCTTCACAACAAAGGTATTAGATTGGTGAAGGTTTTGTGGCAACACCATGGACTGGTAGAAGCTACATGGGAACCGGAGCAAGAAATGCGGGAAAAGTATCCATATTTGTTCGTTACCTGAGATAAATTTCGAGGATGAAACTTTTTTTAAGGGTGGTGGATTGTAAGACCCCGCATTTTCTTTTATATATGTATATAGATATATAGCAAATAATTGTGGTAGAAATGTGGATATGTGTAGTGATGTGTGTTCGAATTTGGTAGATTGAAAAAGTAGAGATTTAAAATGTTAGTGGAAATAATAGTTGAAATTTGGTTTTAATAAGTGAAAATATAAAATTTTAGGTCCTATAACTTGTATTAAATAGGTTTGGTGTAGAAATATGTGTTGGAGAGGATTGGGATGGATTTGGTTGGCTTAGGAATGGATTGGAAATGGAAAAGGGATGAAACAAGACGTGAACAGTGCACTGGCTGCAACTTCAAGCGTGATTTCGACCTTGATGCGCTTAATATCTCTCGCAACTCGAAACATAAAAGTTGTAGAGCTCTTTTGTAGAATTCCATATCATCTTGAATCAGCTCAAACGGAGCTTGGACGAGAGAGTTATGCCCAGATAACGAAGTGATGTCAAAACAGCTCAATTAGCTTAAATAGTGCACTGGCTGCAACTTCAAGCCTGATTTAGGCCTTGCTGCAGTCAATATCTCTCACAACGCAAAAAATGAAAGTTTAGGACTCTTTCTTATAATTCCATATCATCTTGAATCATCTCAATCGGAGCTCGGATGAGAGAGTTATACCCAGATAATGAAGGGATGCCAAAACAGTCCAATTAGCTTCGTTTTGCATTTAACTTCTCCATTTGCATCCTAAATCAAAATATAAGAATAATGAGTACATTTAGGCTTCAAATAAGTATAAAAGGCTTTAAGAAGCACCCTTTATCACCTTTTGTTTGCAAACAACGCAAAACTTCATTAATAGCCAGTTCGGATGGATAAAATGAAAACTTTAGTGTTTCGGATGTACGTTGATTTTTGTTTTGAGATAAATCATAAAAATAATTTTTTTTAGGTGAAAATAACACTAAAAATGAATCCGGAACGTCGAAAAACCTTAGGGTAATCATATAAATCAAATTGAAGATTCTTAGTGGTAAAATCGTAATTTTTGAGAAAATTAAAACATGTTGTGAACAGTGAATTTCGGGGCTGAGGTGTTTTAAACCCTATTTTCATCCCATTTGTCCTCATTTCTTTCACTCCACTCTCACTCAAAACCTCTTGGAACACTAGATTCAAGATCAAAGCTCAAGTTCTTCCTATAAACTAAGGATTCAAAGTAGAGGTTTTCTCTTATTCACTTACATTAAGGCTATGGTATTTATATATGTATATTTTGGCTATCAATGGTATATATATATGCAATGAAATCATCCTCTCTTAGGCTTCTTGCAAGGATCACATATTTTGAGCAAAGTAGGGTTTAATAACCATGAAATCTCCTTTCTAGTTTTAAAACCCTAATTTTTGGAGAGTGATGTATTTTCTTCCTAAATGCTTTCTTTATTATGGATTGTGAAACCTTAGTGCTTTGTGTTGGGTAGAAAAATGATGTTATTGTGATTCCATGTATTTCTTAGTTGGTTGTGGAATTGTTACATGATATATTTTGAGGATTTTGGATAGATGCTTGTAAATTGAGATAAATGTTAGAATTGTATGCTTGGTTGGGTTGTTTGTGATACACATGCGTGAGAGATTCCTTGTAAGGATGCTCACCCCTTTCCAAGAGGCTCCCAATAAGGATGCTTGAGAAGCAATGTAGTGATTGGTGAGAGGTTTCATGTGAGGATGCTCATGCATTCTCAAGAGGTTCCTGGTAAGGATGCTTGAGAATCAAAGGTGACCTAAAGGGCGGTGGAGGTTACCACAAAGTATGTCACCTATCGAAAGAATTGTTGGGAATTGGTTATAGCAATTAATGGTTATTACTTGTATGTGGTGCTCGTTTATTCATTTAAGTAATGTTTTTATATAAACTTGAGATCCTTATTAAATGTCACTGCTTCATTTCAAATTATGTATCTATGTTACGTTAAAATTGAGACCGACCCTTTTAAATGCCTTTATAAACCTTGTATAGGTTTGAGAGAATTTTTCTACATAGCTTCGTGCTCACCCCTATCGTTAACATTTTTCAGATTACCCGCTTGAGGAGGAGGACGTAAGGGTTGAGGAGCCCGCTACTTGGGAGACTCCACTGGACAGGAGTGTCGATCCCAAGGTGGATGCATAGAGCGACCTCCTTTCCATTTGTATTAGACTAGGACATTCTTTTGGAACATTGTGTAGTCTAGCTTCTTTTGTTTATTCCGCTGCGTTTCTTTAATTAATTTTTGAGATGTAATAGCCATGACTTGGGTTTATTCTTTTAGATAATGTTGCAAATATTCGTGGATGACAAATGAAGTCTTGTTTCTTAAGGGATTAGATTAGTGCTCTCATGATATGAATGGTTTTAGAATGTAATCCCGTCCAGGGTGTGTTTTGGGGTGTTACAAAAGCACACAACCTCTACACACCCTTCTAGTATCCAACCGTTCTCCCGTAGGCATATGAATACCTAGGGCATGTTCTACTTTCTCGAATTCCAATCCAAAATTACAAGTATATTCAGTGCGTATGAAGGAATGTGTAGCACCGGGATCAAATAAGATTCGGGCCCAAGAATTATAGAAAAGAACATTACCTTCTACAACGGCATTAGAAGCATCTTCCTCCAGTTGAGTCAAAGCAAACATTCTCTCTTGATTGGCATCGCCGGATGCTATAGCTCCTAACTGTCTCTAGTGTAGTCGCTTTGGTAATGGTGGCTTTAGTGCATTAACCTATCCAGCCGTCAGGGTATTCTTTTGGGGTGGGAAGATCGAACAATAATTCTGAATATGCCCTAAACCTCCACATGCAAAGCAGGCTCGTAGGTCTACTCCTACCCTCTCTGGTACGCCTCCAACTCCTCTGGCTGTTTGAAGCCTCTCTCCAACCTCTTAGTCTGTGCGACAGTAGGGTGCCGTTCTCTGCACTCCACTGCCACTAGCATCAGTCCTGATCAGACCACCCCTTGTGAAGTTCTGTCACCTCTAGTTATCCTCTGTGTCTCTCTCAACCAGTGCAGCTCTATCAACAAGATCCCCATAGTCTCGGATCTTGAGAGCCACAAGCTTCTCCCTGATGCCTCAAGCCCTACTCAAAGCGTTTGGCCCTCCTTGCCTCGGATATAAACTATGTGGCATAGTGGGATAACTCATCAAGCCTCCTCTCAATCTCAGCCACCATCATACTTCCCTATCTTAGAGCTAGGAAATCTACACTCATCTTGTCCCTGACAGATTCAGGAAAGTACTTGCCCTGGAAGATTTGGTCGAACTCCTCCCAAGTGAGTGCATCGGCGTTCCTTCTTCTCTTTATTGACTCCCACCAATGGTCGGCCTCCCCTCAAATAGAGATGTTGCCAAGCCGACCCTGTGACGCCCCAAAATCCGGGGGTTCGTTGATTACCCATCAACCCGCGGAATATCCGGGCATACCGAGTAGCTCGATATCACACCGTTATGCCCCATTTACCGAGGTCCTTAATTTAACAAAATTCGGGCAGAGTCTCCTTTGTACGGGGAGCTCTACCCAAAACACAACTTGTGCAATATACATTAACATGACCCATCCGAGGCCTCATATAACACAATGACCACACAGGGTCCATTTATAAGTAAAACTTGACCACACCAGGTCCAATTATCATATGTATATCGAAATATGCAATGTTATATTAAAGTAGTCCATATAGACTCTATTACAATTTCTTTACACATTACATGCCAAATTTTAATTACAAATCTATTTTTACAAAAAAAAATGGATTGAAAGCCACAAGTCCGCTTTTCTTCAACCATGTGACCCTGATTGTGAGCCATCCACTGGCATATGACCCACACCTGAAATGTTTCCCGTATAGGATGAGCCAATGCCCAGTAGAATAATCCCTACAAAGGCTACTCATCACCTAAAATGCATATGCAATGTATACATGCAACATTTCACAACAAGTATTCCCTCCAACAATAACATACAATACAATGTTGAAAAATTTTGATGTCATGCCATGTAATGAGATGAAACTCACTCATGCATGCTATCCTGAGCCCACACCAACTCCCACAACAAAATGCGACACTTACGTGTAAAACAAACGTCTTTGATGAAACACATCCAAAGATCATTTTGAAATCAACCATATGTCATAAAACCAATTCATTCTTGGATGTTTCCCATCAAATGAATAATTTATATATCAAAATCATGTGCCTTTATGGGGTATCGGATTCAGGAATCGCACCTCCGGCTCCGTACGCCGTTACACTTTTCTGGAATTTCACTGCTGGTAAGTGTATGAACCAAGTAGCCGAGTTTTTCACCCGAGGGAGTGTCTAGCCCTACTTGCTATACCCGGCACAAGTTTTCTTATGCGTGTAACCGTGCGACTTCGTAGAACGTTCCATCCCACTTTTCTGAGCCCACCATCAAGCACCAATGTTGGTGTTGATCATCTCATGCAACCATACACCCACACTCATGCATGTAGCCCTTGAATTTGATGCTATGTCATGCCCAATGTGCAATGTTGCCCAATGAGCTAGATCAACTACATCATTGTATACCATGACAATTAATATCATTTGCATATAATCACATAACCATTTCAAGTTCAATATATCCAAGAGCATATATCAACACTCCATCAACATGATAACACATAATACATGCTAATATTACATTTCATTCACAAGGCATAATATAAAACACAAAGCATGCCCACATGATCCCAATTTTCAAGGGATTACATAAATACTTCCATATACCAAAATCAAGCCAAGATTTTATATGGATCATTCAAACAAAATAAAAATCAGAATATATGATTTTTATATAACCAATTATCTAAACATTCAAGAAATCACAAACTAGCACTTTCTAACTACCNGGAATGAACCAAAGTAGGAGAATCCCTACATTAATAGAAGTACAAAATGAGTGTAGAAAGCCTCAAGAACACTTCTTCTCTTGTTCAGTTTTAATGTCACATGTAGGGTTCTTTTCCAACTAAGCGTAGGCGTTTAGCATTTTTAAACATTCTGCAGGTAACCAACATGAGTTAAAACAACTCTAACTCTAGTTATTAAAATCCAATTCTAACAAAATATGTGGGAGATGAACATAGACTCATAGGAATTATCTTTCACCAAAAACCACTATTTTTTAACACTAAATACCTGTTCCAGGTAACTTCTAAACTAAGTGTAAGTTACAGAATTTTCAGGTTCCAGCGGGTCATAATCATTTTTAGAAATTCACCAAAAATAGATTTTTTCATCCTTTTGGCATGAAACCAAAGCCAAAATAACCCTTTATGAATCTATTTCAAACCCTCAAAGTTTAAGAATCGTATAAGAACTCTAACTCATAAAACCAATTATGAAACTACATGTTGTCCAGATTTTCCAGATCAGTTTCTATAGGCTGGGGCTAACTTTCAAAAATCACCAAAACTCGTATTTATCTCCATTTTACTGGAAACTAAAACCAAACGAATCCATTTTCAGTCTAAATTATAACCTCAAAATCCCAGAATTATTAAATAATCGTAGCTTATGAAATGAATAAGAAACTCGCCTACTGTCTAGGATTGACAGCACCACTCCTTCTTCTTCCTTTCGGTTTAAGCTTAAGAAAANCGCCACTCCTTCTTCTTCCTTTTGGTTTGAGCTCAAGAAAATACCCACCAAGACTTAATTTTCCCAAAATCTCCCCTTTAGACCTTCGGTGAAATCTTCATTTTTGGTACCCACACGTAGCCCTTGTCGCGTAGACCAACTTTAATTCTTGGTTCAAGAGATTCCAAACGACGTAGCCTAGCGGATCGACGGAAGAAAAACTTGAAAACTCTCTTTCCCTCTTTCTCTCTTCTCTTCCTCCAACATCTGAAACCAGCTGAATATCAGAGATATTTCTGCTCAAATATCTGATATTTAGCCCTATTTATAATTTTCAAGGCTTGGCCCGAGTCGCGCCATGTGTCCCACTTTGTCTAGGTCAGTTTTCGCCTTGAAACGATTAAATTTCGTATCAATTTAAGCTAAAAATATTTTATATGACATTTATTTTAAAATATTTTTTAAAATTTCAAAATTTTTTATAAAAAATTCGTTTTTTAGGGGTCACCTCGAAAAACGTAAAAAATCTGATTATCTCAGAATTTGACGAAATTTATCTGGGTAACTAGATTTCACAAGACGAATTCAACGGTTAGGTCTGTTTCATCATCCGAGGTCTAGAAAAATATCAGTTTTTTTAACCCACACTAAAATGGTAAATTACCATTTTGCCCTTTTAAAGAAAAAATTAAAATTTTTCCTAGGTTTCACAGACCCGAAGATCCTCGGCAACTCCCATGCCATCACACATATTCTTTATCTGCATGCAAAGGGTTAGAGCTCCCTTGGAAAGTAGGTGGGTGTTGTCTCAAAAACTCTCAAAGAATAACCATCCTTCGATTTTCGTCCCCGTTGCCTAGTACTTGGGCTAGTGGATGAACCCCACCATTGTGGTTATTATTCCCGTTTTGGTATTGCATCGAAGTAGTAAGCTCTCTTAAACATTGGTATATATTGTTCATGGCACCAGGAGGTGGTGGTGGTGGTGGGTTTGCTTGGCCACCACGATCTCATCCACGTCCACGCCTACCATCCATCCTACACATCAATTTACAATTTAGTTTCATTGATGTACAAGACATCCTAAATATCATTTTTTTTCTAAAGCATAAAGTTTGGATAAAATTTTATCCAACAATTTTCGTTCAACCTAGTCCTATTTCTCTAGTGGTGATCCATAACCTATAGCTCCCATGTAAGACCAAAAGCCTCAGCTCTGATACCAAAACTTTGTAATGCCCCAAATTCCCCTTTGGACGGCATTACAATCTAAATCCATTCACATCATGAGAGCAACTAATAAAATCCATCAATAAAGAAATTTCATTCATCAAATGTAATATTTACAACATCATTCCCAAAAGAATATACCAAAAACATGGCTATTATATCCCAAAAGAATCACATTTAAACTTGCAGCGGATTATAAAAAAAGATTAGTCTTTACATAATCTCAAAAGAAATTTCCTAGTCTAGCACCTAGNTGGAAACTAAAACCAAACGAATCCATTTTCAGTCTAAATTATAACCTCAAAATCCCAGAATTATTAAATAATCGTAGCTTATGAAATGAATAAGAAACTCGCCTACTGTCTAGGATTGACAGCACCACTCCTTCTTCTTCCTTTCGGTTTAAGCTTAAGAAAATACCCACCAAGACTTAATTTCCCCAAAATCTCCTCTTTAGACCTTCGGTGAAATCCTTCATTTTTGGTACCCACACGTAGCCCTCGTCGTGTAGACCAACTTTAATTCTTGGTTCAAGCGATTCCGACCGACGTAGCCTAGCAGATCGACGGAAGAAAAACTTGAAAACTCTCTTTCTCTCTTCTCTTCCTCCAACGTCTGAAACCAGCTGAATATCAGAGATATTTCTGCTGAAATATCTGATATTTAGCCCTATTTATAATTTCCAAGGCTTGGCCCGAGTCGCGCCACATGTCCCCCTTTGCCCGGATCCGTTTTCGTCCCAAAACGATTAAATTTCGTCACAGTTCAAGTTTAAAATATTTTTATTTGAACTAGCTTTAAATTATTTTCTAATTTTTGAAATTTAATTCCATATCTCATTTTTATGTAACACGACACCCAATCGCCCCATAAAACGCAAAAAAATCTAACTGTATCAGAATTCAACGAAAATTGACAGGATAACTAGATTTTGCAAGACAAATTGAACGATGAGGTCTATTTTGTCATCCGAGTTCTAAAAAANTTTTCGTCCCCGTTGCCTAGTACTTGGGCTAGTGGATGAACCCCACCATTGTGGTTATTATTCCCGTTTTGGTATTGCATCGAAGTAGTAAGCTCTCTTAAACATTGGTATATATTGTTCATGGCACCAGGAGGTGGTGGTGGTGGTGGGTTTGCTTGGCCACCACGATCTCATCCACGTCCACGCCTACCATCCATCCTACACATCAATTTACAATTTAGTTTCATTGATGTACAAGACATCCTAAATATCATTTTTTTTCTAAAGCATAAAGTTTGGATAAAATTTTATCCAACAATTTTCGTTCAACCTAGTCCTATTTCTCTAGTGGTGATCCATAACCTATAGCTCCCATGTAAGACCAAAAGCCTCAGCTCTGATACCAAAACTTTGTAATGCCCCAAATTCCCCTTTGGACGGCATTACAATCTAAATCCATTCACATCATGAGAGCAACTAATAAAATCCATCAATAAAGAAATTTCATTCATCAAATGTAATATTTACAACATCATTCCCAAAAGAATATACCAAAAACATGGCTATTATATCCCAAAAGAATCACATTTAAACTTGCAGCGGATTATAAAAAAAGATTAGTCTTTACATAATCTCAAAAGAAATTTCCTAGTCTAGCACCTAGGAGAGTATAACCATACGTGCCCATCTAGCGGAGCTTTCCAATGCACCTGCTCATCGACTTCATGCTCCTCATCTAACACGTAATCTGAAAATATATATTGTTTGTGGGGGATGAGCAATAAGCTCTGTAGCAACATTCCTCCCAAACTCGAATAAGGTTTTGAAAACATATAAAGCAAGTCGGCCTCATTTTGCAAATATCATACATCAATTTTTGAAATAAAATTGAGACATTTCAATGGATCTCAAATTTACGCAATAACAATAATTTAAATGAACAGTAAAATGAATTTCCCAACAATAAACAATTTGCAACCATGAATCGTTTCTCACAAGTCCTTGTAGAGTCTCATACCTCCACAAGCACTTGTAGAAAACCTTTTCTAGTACAATAAATCATAAACCCACAACTTGTATTTGTATCTCAGGTATGATACATGATTCGCATAAATAAACACATCGAGAATATCCTGGCCCACACACACACCCAAATCCTCGCAAGGGTATCCAACCTTTAAGAAGGGCGTATACCAACTCATGGCAGTGACGAATCCAACCCAGAAATAGTATACTAACCCTCAACCTTGATAACACATAATCGAATAGTGGTTTGGTCCTCGCAAGGCACCAACCCCACTACGAGTGATAGAGAACCTTCAAACCCACACGGAGTAAGAAACGCATCTAACCCACTTTATGATATCCGGTCAATAGCCAGCCATGGTCATCCAAACATCCCCAATAGATGCAATATTCAATCAATTTGTCCAATCACAAATACATTCAAAAATTTCCAAATTTCACAAGTTGTATTCCAATAGAACAATGTAAGAAAATATGCAATAGATCATCATAAATACCATTTTGTGGTTCAATATAAAGCACTAAAGCTTTGAAATCAAGAATAAAGGAAAAATCAACAAAAAAGTCAATTTCTCTTGTAAACTAGGGTTTTGAGTCAAGAAGAAAAGATTTAATGGTTATCCCACCATGAATTTGTTTAAAACATGATAATGTTTGCAAGAATATCAAGAAACAATAATTTACTAACAAATAAATAAGATTTAGAGTCAAAACATTACATATAAGTGAACTCTAACCTCAATGTAAGAGAATAGGAAGAAACCCCTACCTTGGTTTTCTTTAAAAAAACTAGGGTTTTGATCTTCTTGAAGTGGAAATCCCCTTTTATCTTGTGTTTTTCTCTTCATTTCTTCCTCTCAAAGGTTTTCTAGGGTTAGAAGTGTTTAAATGGGGCTAAATGGTGTGTCCTTAGGTATTTATAATGGAAGAAAAATCGGTTGTTTCGCGACTTAAAAATTCAGATTTTTGGAAAACCTTCCGAAAGGTTTTTCATTGACCTTCCGGAAGGTTTGCCTATTAGACAAACATTTCCTTTACCTTCCGAAAGGTTCTTCGTCAACCTTCTGGAAGGTTTGTCTACTAGACAAACATTTTCATTAACCTTCCGAAAGATTTTTCATCGACCTTCCGGAAAGTTTTGCCCACTAGATAAGCATTCACATTAACCTTCTAGAAGAACATTTACATTAACCTTCCAGAAGGTTTGTCTATTGGACAACATTTTCATTATCCTTCCCGAAGGTTTTTCATCAACCTTCTAGAAGGTTTTGCCTACTGGATAAGCCTTTACCTTAACCTTCCGGAAGGTTTTTCATGAACCTTCCAGAAGGTTTTGCCTGTTTTTCTACAAATCCTTCCTTCTTCATTTCCAATCCATTCCAAATCCTTCCAATTCCAACCCAAGCTTATAAAACATACTTTTGTACATCAAACCTAGTTGGTACAAGTTCTATTACAACGATTTCATATATTTGCAAGCTAAAACTAAGTTTTAACTACTATTTACTCGAATTTTTTTTTTCATATTAACATTTCAAAAGAAATAATAACTTGCTATATAAACCTATATACATATATAAAGATAAAAATGTGGGGTTTACAGTTCTTTCTTCCTCATCTTTGGCTCCCCTATCTATCTATCTCTCTCTTCTCTATTATCTCTTCTCTCTTTTCTCCTTCCCGCATATTTCTCCAAATATTTCATAGGGATTTTCATTTTGTGATTTGGTTGTGTTACATATTGCTAAACTAATTTACTTCTAATAACATGTTTCAAAAATTATGATTTTCAAAAAAAACACAGTTTTGGTTGCGACCACAACTCTTTTTCATAAATAACTACAAATTGAAGTATTCTGCAATAAGTCTGAAACATACTAATCATATAATGATTTGTTTATTTGTTGGCTTTTAGATTATGCGAGTAATAGATCTTTAGGTCCTTAGGTTAGGCTCCTATCATATCTATTATCAATTTGAGGTAGTAATTGGTCATGACTTTGTTGAAGTATTCACACGTGGAACTTTGAAGGAAGGGTTCAACTTCTTATCCTCATCATTCGCCTTATCTCTCAAGCTTGGGTTTTTATTTATTTAAATTATTTTGATTTGTTGTATTTAGTTGGAATTATTTAATGATAGTCCAATTGAAGGTGTACGCTATCTACCACAATGATTCATTTGAAGCAGTTAACAAACATCTCCTCTCTTAATAATTAGGCCATTTTTTAGAGTGATAGTGGACTAAGGTTTGTTAACTATTTCTATAAGAAACTATGGATTCGAGAAAGAAGATAGGAGAGAAAGCAGAAAAAGAACAAAGAGTTCAGATTGTGAAGAAAATTCTATAAAGATTCTCATTGATTGAATGAATAAATTATAGAGAATAGTTTATTAATATACAAAGCTAAATCTCCTAACAAAGTCTAACAATCTAACTTTCTTTGCCAGATAAGCAATTTTGTTAATCAATAAAACTCCACAACTAACTAACCAACAACAGCTAACTAACTAATTCCTTCCCCGATTCATCACTGCCTAGCATAGTCTAGTTGGACCAGCTGCATCCACATCTAAATAAGTTGTATATACAGCTGGATCATCAACATCTATAGCTACTGTATGCTACAATTGTAAAACCCAAACCTGGTGTATGATATCTGTCACAAACGATAGAGAGAACTCAATAACAACCACATACCCCTACCAACAAAGTACACTTACTCTGCATTAAAAATAATCATATACATACAAATTGGCCAACCCCTAAGATAAAACGGCTATATATATATATATAATTTAAAAACCATAAAAACAAGACCCCCACGATAGCATCCCAAATCGACCCACTAGACACGGCAGTGGACTCCTTGCTTCTTCACGATTTTTCCTAAAAAGTCATTAAGACCATTAGTGAGAAAAAAGATGTGATCTTTAAGCATGAGCACAACATTGGATAAAGAAACACTTTATTTATTTAGGAACAACCCTAAAAGTGTGGCAATTATCAACATACAACTCACACTTTCCCACATAGACATTGTTCGTATACCTCATATAGACAAAACTTGAATAGACCTCATAAATAAAATATATCGCATAAATAATTACTTTTACATAATTAAATTATACCACCCAACAAGTGACCCTTAAGCACACACACCCGACCAAACAAGGAATTCAAGCCACACAAATAATTCCCGCCACTTAGACGACTCAAACCCCATAAATATTTATTTCTCGTCACTTAGATGGCTCAACCACATAACCAATTCCCGCCATTTAGACTTTCGTCACTTAGAAACCTTTACCACATAACCCGGATCTCGTCGCAAAGATGTCCGTCACTTAGAAGATTCAACCACATAACCAAATTTTTGTCACATAGACAACTCACAAATTGAACACTTAGTTTCTGTCATGAAGAAAACTCATATCCAACAATTATTTTCAATAATGCCAATTTCATAGCAAAGAAAAATCAAGTTCATAACTAAGTTCACCACCCACTCATTCAACTCAAATTGCACGCACATATTCCATTACATAATCAGCCCAAGCCACAGAGAGTTTACACAAAAATACCACACCACTCAGTTGTTAAATCTCACTAGCAACTATAACATAAACATATAAACAAAACTTAAATATTTATCAATGAAAGATGTAGGGTAGTGCACCTACCTAGCGAAGAGTTATATCTCGTGGATGACCCCTCCACTAGAACTTTTACTACGGCATTTTTTTGAAATGCTCATCTCAAGATATGGCATACCCAATATTCACAATTTACCTCGAGTATTAATTACTAATACTGCTTAGGTTCAAGATTGTTTACTCGAACCTAGTTTAGTGATTATATCACGTCGAATTAAATAATTTATTTGCATTAAACAACTTTACATTCTCAAATCGATTAAATAAATAGTTTGATAATCAAATAGAGTCAAGTGAAGTAATCAATTTGCATCGAGTAAAATTATCTACTCAAATCGGTTTGATCTCGTTTTCTTGAATCCGTTAAAAAACATATTTATTCAAACCAATTATACCCAAATTAAACATTTCCCATAAAATTACAAACATCACAAAAGTATACTTGAATTTGCATAATTTCCTATTGAAGCATAAAATTACATGTTTAATTGTAATTACTCATACCCATAGATTCATGAAAATTCAAGAACAATTCAAAAGATTTTTAAGCTACCCACTTAGCTACTGTGTTAAATTTTTCCAAGCAACACCCATGGTAATTCACATTCATAACAAACATCCCAATAAACCCACACGCAATAATTCCACTCTTCTATTTTTCATGCAACAACACTAACTTAACTTACACACCCACTTAAATATTAAGGTAAATCCTTCATGCATTAACCAACGTTCATACTAAACATCATACTTATATATATATATATATGTATATATATATATATATATATATATACACACAACACCCAAAATGCATTCAAGATATCATACTTTAAATACATGCAACACTCAAAATATACTAGAGTTGGATTCCTACATCTTAGAAGAAAAAAATGGATTATAATTCTTACATTTGCACCCACATTTTTTTTCCTTCTCTTCTACTTTTTTTTTCCTCTTTCTTCTTCTTCCCTTTCTTTCTTCTTTCCTTTCCTTTCTATTCTTGCTAATGCCGAAAATCTCTAAGTATAAGACTCATTTTTTTCTTTTTGAATGCACGACATGCCTTGCATGTCTTCCTAAGTGGAGTGTCTCATCATTACTTACAATTTAATATATATATATATATATATAACCCATTAAATATTGATAACCCATTAAATTAGTATTTTGAATCCTTAACTACTTGTATAGTAACACATTTTATTTTAATTACAATAAATTGATGTCACATGCTTGCCACCCAATTAATTTCTTATGTGGTAACGTACATAAAATAATAAATTCATATCTCATGTCAAAATTCTTATTTAACTTTTCACACTAAAAGAAAACAATTCCCCCTATAATCATTATTTATAAATTATCTCTGAATATTAAAATATTTATCGTTCAGGTTCAGGTCTCATATCATTACTCGTAATTAAATACTGGTTTTCAATTCTACGCATGCATGTCACTTGTGAATATGCTTATTGCAAATATTATTTGTTTTTCATGCGTGTTCGGGTCTTACAATGTTTCCTCCGCAGGAATTTTGTCCCCAAAATTTGACTTACCAATCTAAAACAATCAAGGATATTTATTTGTGTTTTCAACTGTTTCAATTTTAAATCTCACGAATCAAATAAGTACTCGTATCTAAATCCCATATACAAAAATAAAATGCCTAATTAGCTTGTTCAGGTCTCATAACTCTTCCTCTCTTAGAAGAATTTTGTCCTCGAATTCACTTACTGCAATAATACAAATAAATACCCTTCTCAAATAAACTATTTCATTGTACTCAGGCAAGTCTATCTCTATTAGTTACAATCAAATAGTTTGATAATGTAAAACCCAAAAATTTTTAAAATTTCACTATGAAGGGCAAAATAGTAATTTGTTGTTACAGTACATGTCAAAAATTTAAAATTTTCTAGAACTAGGATGATGAATGGAACTAGAGTATGAGAAATGACATAAGAATGTATAAAATCAATTCTAGCATGAATTGGGTTTGTTGACATTGCTTCATTGTAATTTCATGAAGGAATGTGTTGAATTGGGCAAGTTATGTGTTTGCACAATTATGTGTCTTTTGGTTATTTGATAAAATGCTTAGGAATGATTTAAGTATGTCATTTGAATGAGAATAAGACAACATGCTTGGTGATATTATGAATTGTGATTATATATGCTTATAATTGACAATTAGGAAATGTAGATAGACATTGAAGTTGCTCATAATGTGCTCATGACATATTGAACATGTTATAGAAATTGTAATTGTACATTACTTTTCCATATGCATGGAAAGCATTGCATTAGTAGGCATGTGACATGAGGGTGGGCTGCTTGGTGTTTTCCGTTGTGGTTCCCTAGTTTCCTAGCATCACCCTCAAATATGTGTATAGGGCTTATGTGTGTAAGAGAGTGTCACTCTCCCTCAGAATGATGTGGGAAATGGGGCAACAGAATAATGGAAAATGAAATGAACAAAATGTTTCGAATGAAATACTTATGAACAAAAGTGCTCCCCAAGTGCAAGCAATCTTTTGAGTGTCGTGTTTTACTTGGAAAAGTATTGCAAGGTTGTCTCCTCAAGGAAGGAAAGTTCAACTATGTGAATGTGATTTTGTGAACAAAAGAAAAAGTGTAAAATCTTGTAGGTGGTTTTGGTGAGTTTTGTTCTTAATGAAAATGCAAGAAAACAAGTGTTGGCTAATCCAAAGAGGTAATTCCAATGGGAATCCCAACTCAACTCGAAACCTTCCTCCAATAGTGCATAGATGAACGATTGATTCGTGGGAAGCTAGGGACGAGATGGTGAGGATCCAAGCATAAACTGCGACCAGGCCTACGAAATATTAAAGACTCACAACCATATCCACTCTCAATCCAGTCAAATCAAACCATCGTACACCGAGAGGAGGAAAACAAATGAGTTGAAATGGCATGCCCAAGAGGAGGTTTCCCTTGGATTAGCCAACTTAAAATCTAGCTACTCATGAAAGTAAGAAAGAAATGCATAAGGTAAAGAGACATAATGAAGAAAGGAAACATGGAACTTAACTTAATGCAAGAAAACTTAAACTAAGAAGAAAATATGCAATACCCATTTTAAGAAAAACTTGAAGTGAACAAACTCATACAACAATGGTAAATTCTAAGTTACACAACTAAACTTGCAATGAACTTGAAATAGCTAAGATTAAAGTGCAAGAAATAAAGAAAAAAAGATATTTAAACCTTACTACAACTGAAATGGAAAGGAAAATGCAAAAACATAAATTCCTATTACACTATTCATCTTCTTCTTCCTTGGATTTTCTAAGCTTAGGTAGACACACACTTCAAATGTGAGTGGAATGCTGAATATATGGTGAAGAGCCTTGCATTTTCGTCCATGGAGGGTTCCCCTAGGAGTGTGCAGGCCTCCCATTAATGGGAGGTGAGTTTTTTGCCTTTTGACAGGCTAGGAAGACATTAGCCTGCAACTCTCCTAGCTGCCCCTCCCTCTCCCATCCTCATAAATGCAATGGCCTTCAAAGTCTTTAATAAGGGTGTAGGAGGCATGTGGATGCGTAAGGGAAGTCAGGGGCAAGTGGGAGAATAAATGGTGGGACCCCCAAGCATGTGTAGCATGAAAAATAGGCATTCTGGGCTAAATCAGTAGAGCGTACCGGTACCCCGAACTCTAGTAGCCTCAGCGTATCGGTACGCGTACCAGTACACTTTTGCACCGGACGAGCTTTCATAGAGTTATCATAAATTTTAATCCAACCGTCCGATTGAGCTAAAATATTTGACACAATATAGAAGACATCCAAATATACAACTTTCATGTTTTACACTTTTTCATATTCGAAGCGGATCATGGTGAAAAAGGAGGACAACTGAGGTACAACTACAAAATGGTGTGGCTGCTGATGTCTATGTTACCAAACACCAATACCTCCTTGATTTCTTTCACTTTTAAGCCTCCAAATCCTCATGTAATTTGTCCATCTCTTCACCACTCCTCCACACTTAGTTGCAAGGTTCTAAAATCCATCATTTAAGCTATAATTACTTGCAACATTAAAAATTCAACATTATTCATAATTTCAGCTAACTCTAAGTACTTATATGCAAAAGTTGAGTTAACATTCATGTAATGAGACCATCAAATATGCAATATTATGCGCTCCTCACACCCCCCAACTTAAGCTTTGCTAGTCCCTATCAAACAAAATGTAAAAACTAAGCAAACAAATATAAACCTATTATAATTTTGTAATTGCATTTAGCATATGCAACAAGCCTTTAAACCTCTAGGTGATCCCTAGAGGATGAGTTTTGTCTCGTGAAGGTTTCCAATGAAAGTTCCTATAAACTTCTTTTCCTATTATCTAATATTTAAAGTATATTCCCTTATGTTAACTAGCACTAGGATATCAAAAGCAACTTGCTCTAATACATCCGAACTAAAAACACATGAAACACGTCATAGTCTTAAATGCTATTCTAGATCATCCTCATACACATTCATTTTCAAACTCGTGTGTGTGTGAAATGGAGATGTAATTTAAACATTTGCACAATGGAGTTCACATTCATTTTGGCTGTCCAAATTAAGCTTCGATGCAAACTCACCAAGGGTGTCTCTCAACAATGAATCACACATTGGTTATCTTGACATGCTCTCCATGTGTATATGTGAGATAGAATCTTGTGCTGAAAACAAAATATACTCACATATAATCCAAAAATGAAGTACATGCATGAACAATGAACACAACCATGACATAATTTCGTGAAATGAATGCTAGGGCATTAGATAGCAAAACCAACTTTTCTTGTTCTTTTAAAAGTATGCATCACCCATGCTTCTCTAGATCATTTAGGACTTTCACGGGTTATAATGGGGCCTTAGGGTGATGTTAAGGCAAGTGAAATGAAGGATATAGGATAACAAAGAGAGTTGTTCCGAGTGAATGACCTTTATTTCAAAAAGATCTCCCTTTTTATGGGATTTCTAGGCTAACACCATCACTACACTCTTTGTTTCTTTTCTTTCTTTTCCTTAAGATTTTCCCTTTTCTTTATCATTTTTTTCTTCTTTTCACCCCTTGTTTCTCCTTTTCTTGGATTTTCACTATTTTGTTTTCATTCAACTCTTTGAGTTTTGACAACATTCATCCCTTTTGTTGGAGTTTCCACACCATACTTCCTTCTCTTTTTCAATCACTCATATTCAGCTCTGTGAACAACCAAGGTGAGGTAGATTTTTATCATTTTGCATTGTCTTGGTCAAATGTGTGGTATAGAAATGAATGTCAATTAAGGCTCAATCACGGCACTAGGGATAAATAATTTCTCAAGAAAAATGCCGAGGTTAAAAATATTCCAAAATGGCCTAAGATCATCTCTAGATAAGCATAGGAGAGCCTTGTACAAATCAAGACAAAGTCAATGAACTCCCCAAATGCACCTAACCAAAACAAGCATAGGGAGATTATTGAACAAATGTGGAATTTGAAAATTTGTTCCTTGAGTAAATGTAAGTTCCCTCCAAACAAGTATTGGCATTAAAGCTCACATGGGTTCTTACTCATCTCCACTATTCATGTCAAGCACTCAAATGTGAACTCAATCCGTAAATTGTCCAAATTACACATTCAAGGTGCACAAGGATTGAGTTTGAAAGAAAACACATATGTGATACTCTTGGCAATAGGATAAACATCTATAATGTGCTCATGTATTCAAAGTTAAAAATGATGATCAAGAAATCACAAATCCCATAACAATTAAGGTAGGGGAATCTAATTCAATATTGGATATTTTTCACCAAAAATGTCAAAATTTTCAAACATTTCACATTTCCAGCTTATTCTATACAAAAAGTGGTGGAACATGTAAATGGTGCACCTCACCCCCTAACTTGAACTATGCATTGTCCTCGATGTACAAGGAATCATGCAATGAGAAAAATGAAAGTGACATGAGAAATAAGATACCCCATTTTTCTTTTTCTTTTTTCTCTTTTTTTTTTTGCATTCACATGAAAGGGAAAACAAAAACATTTGATTACACCTACCAACTTAAACTCGCACATGATATGGAGTGAGATTTTCTACTATGATGCTCAAAATGAAATGAGTCCAAATTAGGGAGATGTAAACAATTTCTACACTACAACATCAAGAGAATAAAAATATAACAATAAAATAAGTCTAACTACTATGTATATGAAAATAAAACAAAAATGGCACATGTCAATCCGGCTTCAATTCGGATATGAGCTTTCACCCATTGATTTGTATGATTTTAAAATTTTTTTTGTTGTATAAATGCCCTTCTTAAACCATCAATCCAAACATAGAAAGGATGTTGACTCAAAATTCTCAACCAAACTGAGGTATAGGCAAGTTTATGCAATTCCAACAATGGAGTATACAATTTCTCTTCAAAACTTTCTACACTTAACTCCATTTCAATGCCCTTCCCAAGTTGAGAAATGTGAATCTCAGAACCACTCAAAGATGACAAAATGACCTTGGGCTCATTAGCCTCATGTGAGATAATAACTTCATCAAATTTTTCACAATCTAGAGTGGTGGGAAATTCAACATCAATATGCATTTCATTAAGATGATCATCCTCAATACATTGATTATGCTCAAGATGTTGTTCTTCATGCACATAAATTATAGCATTAGTTAATGTATTAAGTCCATCTCTAATTTCAGAAAGTTGTTGGGTTATTTGGGCATTGAATTCCATTTGGTATTGCATAAAATTGCACAAAATATTTTCCAATTCTTCTTCAGTTGAGTTCCCATATGTTGGATAGTGGCAAAATTCATTTGGTCATGTGAGATTGGATGAAAAATTATAAGGTTCATTCTCCCAACCATAACTCGGATAACTCAGTGTAACATAGTGGTCGGGGCAAAAATTTTCGGAGGCCAAATTTGAATTTGAACCTTTGCATGCAAAGTCATGAACTGGATAATTTATTGGGCACTCACTAGTCATGTGTCCATACTCACCATAAATCTCGCAAACATTTTCAAAATAAGGGGGATTTATTAGGCACTCACCAGTGATGTGTCCATACTCACCACAAATTTTGTAAATGTTTTCAAAGTAAGGGACATTTATTGGGCACTCACTAGTGATGTGCCCATACTCATCACAAATCTCACACACTTTTTTAAAATTTTGGGCATTTGATACATTTTCCTAAAAATTAGGAAACATAATACAAAACACAAACTACAACAAAAATATATACAAGTTAAACGACATACCTTGGCCCATAATGAAAATCATGAGACTTACCTATGCCGTCCCAAAATCACATTTGAACTCGATGCTTAAAATTCCTAGGCGACGACGCCAAAAATGCTTGGTGTTTTCCAGTGTTGTTCCCTAGTCTCCCAGCATCACCCTCAAATATGTGTATGGGCCTTATGTGTGTAAGGGAGTGTCACTCTCCCTCAGAATGATGTGGGAAATAGGGCAACAGAATAATGGAAAATGAATGAACAAAATGTTTCGAATGAAATACTTATGAACAAAAGTGTTCCCCAAGCGCAAGAAGTCTTTTTAGTGTCATGTTTCACCTAGAAAATTATTCCAAGGTCCTCTCCTTAGGAAAGGAAAGTTCAAGTGTGTGAAAGTGATTTTGTCAACCAAAGAAAAAGTGTAAAATCTTGTAGTTGGTTTTGGTGAGTTTTGTTCTAAATGAAAATGCAAGAAAACAAGTGCTGGCTAATCCAAAGAGGTCATTCCAATGGGAATCCCAACTCAACTCGAAACCTTCCTCCAATGGTGCATAGATGAACAATTGGTTCATGGGAAGCTAGGGACAAGATGGTGAGAATCTAAGCATAAACCGTGACCAGGCCTACGGAATATCAAAGACTCACAACCACATCCACTCTCAATCCAGTCAAACCAAACCATTGTACACCGAGAAGAGGAAAGAAAATGAGTTGAAATAGCATGCCCAAGAGGAGGTTTCCCTTGGATTAGTCAACTTAAAATCTAGCTACTCATGAAAGCAAGAAGGAAATGCATAATGTAAAGAGACATAATGAAAAAAGGAAACATGAAACTTAACTTAATGCAAGAAAACTTAAACTAAGAAGAAAATATGCAATACCCATTTTAAGAAAAACTTGAAGTGAAAAAACTCATACAACAATGGTAGATTCTAAGTTACATAACTAAACTTGCAATGAACTTAAAATAGCTAAGATTAAAGTGCAAGTAATAAAGATTACAAGATATTTAAACCTTACTACAACTGAAATGGAAAGGAAAATGCAAAAACATAAATTCCTATCACATTATTCATCTTCTTCTTCCTTGGATTTTCTAAGCTTAGGTAGCCACCCCCTTCAAATGTGAGTGGAATGTTGAATATATGGTGAAGAACCTTGCATTTTCATCCGGGGAGGGTCCCCCTAGGTGTGTGCAGGGCCCCCATGAATGGGAGGTGAGTTTTTTGGCTTTTGATAGGCTAGGAAGACCTTAGCTTGCAACTCTCCTACCTGCCCCTTCCTCTCCCATCCTCATAAATGAAATGACCTTCAAAGTCTTCAATAAGGGTGTATAAGGCATGTATATGTGTAAGGGAAGTCAGGGGCAATCAATGGTAGGACCCCCCAAGCAAGTGGAGCATGAAAAATAGGGGTTCTGGGCTGAATCAGTAGAGCGTACCAGTACCCCAAACTCTAGTAGCCTCGGCGTATCGGTACGTGTACCAATATACTTCTACTCCGGACCAGTTTTTGTAGAATTATCATAACTTTTGATCCAATCGTTTGATTGAACTGAAATGTTTGACACAATACAAAAGACATCCAGATCTACAACTTTCATGTTTTACACTTTTTCAGATTCTAAGTGGATCATGGTCAAAAAAGAGGACAATCGAGGTACATCTACAAATTGGTGGGGCTGCTGATGCCTATGTTACCAAACCCTACCTCCTTGATTTCTTTCACTTTTAAGCCTCCAAATCCTCATGTAATGTGTCCATCTCTTCACCACTCCTCCACACTTAGTTGCAAAGTTCTAAAATCCATCATTTAAGCTATAATTACCTGCAACATCGAAAATTCAACATTATTCATAATTTCAGCTAACTCTAAGTACTTAGGCCATCAAATATGCAATATTATGCACTCATCATGGGCATATGTGCTTGATTTGATCAAACACCATGCTTGGTGGGTTGATATGTGGGCTCGACTGAGTCATATGGGTTGCATTGAAAGCAAGGGTTGGGGTTAGCAAGAAGGGCTAGATTCTCCCTTGGGTGTAAGACCCAATAATTATGGACAAGTACTTCATTGTTATTGAATCCATAAAATTGTCGGTGTATGTGAAGCTGTTTGTGGATGGCGGGGGCTTAGAATGCCTGGATACCGGTGCATGACATTGCATGCATTATGGGAGCAAGTAGAGGGCTCAGGTTGCTTTGCATGTGAGTCTCATTTGATAACATAGAATGATATTGTGGCATTCATTATTGGATTGTATGTTCTTGACTGAATGTTTGATTGGTGTATTGCTTGTGAACATTTCATATGCATCTAGTGTACAGTGTAGTCTCTTTAGGAGATACCCTATTGAACATGACTTAATCTTTATATGAACAACATTTAAGGTGTGGGACAAGTGCCAGTGGATAGCCCTCACTTGGGCCCTTGTTGATGAAGAAGCCAAGATGTAGCTTTGAATTACATTTTGTAATTAAATTGTGCAATTCATGTTGAACTTGTAAATTTGTATAAAGAGTTTTGGAATGGACTCTTATGGACTATAATTTGTGTTAAAGAATGTATGGGTGTGCTTTGAAAGAGATTGAATGGTTAAAGGTTGAAGATTGGAAAGGGTTGGAAAAACTCTAGGCCCAAGTACTAGTACCTAAGTGATTAAGTACCGATACTATGATGTTGGGATTGTAGTGGGCTCAGGTACTGTTACCCAGGCTTCAGGTACCGGTACCTCTATGGATAGTGGGCTCAGTTATCAGTACTACGACATGTAGGTACTGATACCTAGCAAATAGTGGACTTAGGTACCAGCTCCGCGTCAGCTAGGTACAAGTACCTGGCAACTGGAAGGAACCTACAAAATAAAGGTCCAGTACTAGTACCTTGTTACTCAGGTGCCATTACCTGGCAGACCGAAGGCTCAGGTACCGATACCACGTGTAAGAGGTACCAGTACCTATTCCAAACTTTAAAAAAAATATATTTAAATATAACTTGTCAAGCCTTAGGGCCTTAAGCCTTCTTGATTAAAGGATGTAAATGGTTCAATATTAAGTGTAAATTGATGGGGATTGGACCTTGGAATGGTCCAATGATTAATATGTGGACATGTTATGCATTTAAGAGTTCTCCGGTATAAGGGAGACCCTGCCGAAACTCTATGTTGGTAACGATCCTGGTGAAGGGGATGTGATGACGTGGTGTTACGTAATATGACTTACATGGGTACTTCCACAAGTTGATGGATGATCAACGCGTGAGAAAAGACTCCCAAATTTTAGGTCGCCACAGCTTGGTATCAGATCCTAGGTTTTTGATTTATCTAGAGCTTGCGAGGCATAGGTCTAGGCCATTGCATCCATTATGCATTACATGTTATGTGCTATATAAATTATGTGCATGATTGAATATATATGGACATGAGGCACTAGGGTTAGAAAAAATAACCTTGGAGGTCATAAAAAGAAAGAACGGAAAGTTTCATGGCTAAGATGTTTACGACTAGGGGGCATACCCCCTATTAGGGAAGGAGAGAAATCTCAATGTTTTCACTTTGATCCCTAAATTTAGGATACTAAGTTAGTTCTCTATTGCTCTCTTACATGTGTGTAAATGGCAAGTAAAGGTAGGGGAAATCGAAATGGCCAAGGGGGTGGATGGAATAACAACCAACCACCACCGACCTTTGATCAATAAGCCTTTATGTAGGCTATATGCACCATAGCGGCTACTTTTGAACAAGCTAGCGCCAGCGTGGGCCAAGGGGGATCGAACAACCTCCAACAGTTTATAGCACATAAGCCACCTACTTTCTTGGGAGGGGAGAATTCGATGGTGGCCGACCTTTGGTTCCAGTAGATGAAAAATCTTGAAGGCTATGAAAATCACCTCCGATGCCACTAAGATAAGATTACCGGCCTTTCAACTCTAGGGAGAGACCCATCTATGGTGGAATTAGGCGAAGGCCTGGAAGAATCTTGAGGTAATGACATGGGAAGAGTTTTGTGAGCACTTCATGAAAAAATATCTCCCATAGGATGTTCAGCAAACAAAAGCCCTTGAATTTCAAAACTTGAAGCAAGGAAATATAGCAGTGATGGAATACATGGCTAAGTTCACCAAGTTAGCTCGTTTTGCTGATGATTACATGGCCACATATTTTTTCAAAGTGAGGAGGTTCGAGTATGGCTTGAAGTTATCCATCCAAGGAAAGATAATGGGACACCGACTGCAAGACTTGAATTCAATAGTCAATACGGCCATGGCCATTAAGAGGGAAGTGGAAGATACAAGGGGTATCGGGGAGATGGGTGCTATGGACAAGAAGAATGAGGGTTAATCCTTTTCTTCTAATCTAGGGAAGAAGCAAAAGACTTCTACCCCTCAAGGGTATCAAGGAGAGGTTTGCGACTATCAAGGCCAAGGCTAAGGTCAATCATCCCAAGGTAGGAGAAATTTCAAAGCCACTTGCCGGGCAGACCAGAGGACTTGTTTCATATGTCACCAGCAGGGCCACACGAAGCGAGATTTTTCTCAGAGGTAAGGATTCCAAAGCGATGGGACATCTCAGTCCTAATCATCAGTGGGGCATCTATAGACTTTCTTCATTCCTCCCTACCCTACTATTGGCCAAGGAAGTCAATTTCAGTTCCAAAGTAATGCACAAGCCCTTACTACTTCATGAATGGGGACTCTACAATCAGACTAGATGCGCCAGGGCATGGGCTGAGTTTGAGGCTGAGGGCAGGGTTTACAGGTAAGGACTTCGGGGACTTAGGGGCTAGTCTACGACATCATACCTCATACTGAGCTAATGAATCAGTCGATGATTTAGGGTATATTTCTACTCTCTCACTTATAGACAATGTTGTTATTCAATTCTGGTACATCACTCATTCATAGTTGTATCATGTGTAAAGGATTTGGGCTTGAAACCATAGAAGAGCTATTGCATGTAAGTTCTTCCCTAAGAGCTAGGGGTTGCATTGATTAGATATGTTGGGGGTGTGAACTAGAGATCTCAGGTACTACTCACATTAGACCTTAGGGTCATAGATATGTTAGAATTTGATGTCTTCCTTGGGATGGATTGGTTGGCGGCACGCGTGAGTCATCATCGATTGTGACCAGAAAATGATCACTCCTTATACACCAAAAGGTGTTTGTTTCAAGTTTCAAGGAGAAAAGCATGATACTTTACCCCAAGCCGTCTATGACTCTCGTTGGCACCAACAGTTGATAGGTTGGCTAGCAAGCCTTACTATTGAGGATGAGGCGAGACAGGAGTTGGGTCTACCTCTAGTAGTGTATGAGTACATGGACATTTTTCTGGATGGGTTACTAGGATTGCCTCCACATCGAGATGTAGACTTCACTATTGAGTTACAACATAGTGCATCCCTTATTTCTATGACACTGCACAGGATAACATCTACGGAGTTACAAAAACTCAAAGTCTAGTTGCAAGAATTCTTGGACAAGGGTTTCATTAGATGGAGTACCTCACCTTGGGGTGCTATGACATTGTTTGCCAAGAAGAAGGACAAGACCCTTAGACTTTATGTAGACTATCAACAGTTGAATTAGGTCACCATCAAGAATAGGTACCCATTGACGAGGATTGATGGCTTGTTTGATCAACTGAGAGAAGCATGGGTCTACTCCAAGATAGATTTGCACACAGGATACCATCAGTTGAGGATTAAGGAGGCCAATATCCCTAAGACAACATTTAGAATGCGATATAGGCATTTTGAGTTCACGGTTTTGCCATTTGAATTGACGAATACCCTTATGGCATTCATGGATCTCATGCATAGGGTGTTCCAACCCAACTTAGATTAGCTTATTATGGTCTTTGTTGATGACATCCTGGTCTACTTGAAGTCTAAGGAGGAGCATGAGAGTCACTTAAAGATTACTCTCCATATCTTAAGAGACCATATGTTGTATGCCACATTTAGTAAGTGTGAATTTTGGCTAACATAGATGAAATTTCTAGGACATGTGGTGTCAGCTTCGAGTGTGTTAGTTGACCGGAGAAGGTTGAGGCAATCATAAGCTGTGAGAGATCGAAGTCCGTCTTCGAGATACATAGTTTTTTAGGATTAGTGGGATACTACCAAAGGTTAATTGAAGACTTCACTCGACAAACTACACCTATAACGTGGTTGACCAGGAAAGAGGTTAAGTTTCAGTGAGATGACTCGTATGATAGGGCATTCAAGGAGTTAAAGAGGACACTTACTTCAACTCCTATTTCGATAGTTCTAGAGAGGGAACAGGGGTGCACAATATATTGTGATGCCTCAAAGGATGGGCTTAGATGTGTAATGATGCAGTTTGGGAGGGTGACTACTTATTGTTCACAATAATTGAAAATCCACGAGCAAAACTAACCTATGTATGGCATGGAGTTGGCAGCCATTGTCTTTGCCTTGAAGGCATGGCGCCATTATCTGTATGGAGAGCATTTTGAGTTATTTTTGGACTACAAGTGTCTAAAGTACATCTTCACATAGTGGAACTTCAACATGAGGCAACGTAGGTGGATGGAGTATCTAGAGAATTATGCTTTACTTTGCATTACCATCTCAGTAAGTCAAATTTGGTGGCTGATGCATTCAGCCAGAAATCATGGGGAGTCTTAGCTAGTATAGCTTTCCCAAGAGTGGCATATGCTCAAGACAATGGGGCAGTTCGGGCTACACTATAGGGTCAAGCTCAAGGCACTATGGGAAATCTAGTGGTTATGCCTTCCCTATTAAGCAGGGTAATCGAGTCTCAGGGGCAAAACATGGAGATGATGTCCATCAGGGACAGGGTATAGTTGAGTGTGGTTGACAAGGGCTGGGCCATTCACGCAAATGGTAGTCTTCTGTTCAACAAAAGGGTTGTGGTTTCCAAATCTACAAATCTGAGAGACGCGATCCTTAGAGAGTTCCATTTCTCCTGCTTTGTTGTGCATCTAGGCGGTATGAAATATGTACCATGATCTTCGTGACCAGTATTATTGGAGCAGGATGAAGAAACGCGTCAGAGACCTTGTTAGTACATGTCTCACGTGTCAATAGATTAAGGCGAAGCACTAGAGACTAGCAGGGTTGCTCCAGCCTTTGGAGGTTGTGAAGTGGAAGTAGGAACAGTCACTATAGATTTTGTGACCCACTTGCCACAAACTTCGCTTGGGCATGACACGGTATGAGTGATAATAGACCGACTTTCAAAGTCGGCACACTTTATGGCAATGCGAATGACTTGACACTAGAGGAATTTTGCCAATTATATATACGAAAAATAGTCCAATTACATGGGTCCCCGTATCTATAGTATCAAATCGGGATCCCAGGTTCACCGCTCATTTTTTGAAGAGTTTCTCGCGGGCTATAGGGATAAAATTGATGATAAGTACAACATTCATCCCCAAAATGTACGGTCAGTCAGAGAGAACCAACCATACTTTAGAGGACACACATCCTTGATCTCAATGGTAGCTGAAAAGAGCACTTATCCTTAGTGAAGTTCGCCTACAACAGTTATCAAGCAAGCATACAAATGGCATCCTATGAGACAATTTATGGGAGATTATGTCATTCTCCAATTTGTTGGAAAAAAATTGGAGAGATACCCTTTACGGGTCCAGAGTTGATCAGAGACACCTCGAAGAAAGTGGATTTGATACGAAAGTGTCCTCTTACGGCTCAAAGCCGGCAGAATAGCTACGCTGATAGACGATGGCGACCTTTGGAGTTTGAGTTTGGGGACCATGTCTTCTTCAAAATGATGCCTAAGACATGAGTGGTCAGGTTTTGTGAGTGGGGAAAGCTGTCACCGAGGTATATCGGGTCCTTTGCAGTACTCGAGAGGGTTAACATAGTTGCTTACCAGTTCGCATTACCGTCAAATTTGTTAGGTGTTCACATAGTGTTTCATGTCTCCGTGCTTTGTAAATACACTCTAGACCCTAAACATGTCATAGACTGGTGCATATTATGAATAGCCGAGAACAGGTTTTATGAGGCAAGACCGTGAGGCTAGTGAAAGTGCTGCGAAGCACCGTGGTTTGAAGGAGTAGACATGGGAGCATGAGGATGCTATACATTCTAGTTATCCGTTCTTATTTGAGGATGGAGGTACCTTCTTATTGTCATAAGGCATCATATGACTTGTTGCATATGCATGTAGTTAAATGTGCACATATGTAAATTTGGGAGACGAAATTTTTTTGAGGGGGAAGAATGTAAAACTTGGAACAATTTAAAATTTTATTGTGAATGGCAAAATAGTAATTAGTCGTTATAGTACAGATCAAAAATCTAAATTTTTCTAGAACTTGGATTATAAAATGGACCTCACCATTGGATTTGTCTCTCAAAATCTAGTTACCAAGTCAATTTTGATCAAATTTTGAGACAGCCAGAATTTTTGTGGTTTGCGATACGATCGGGTGTCACGTGGATAAAATAAACATGATTGATTTTTAAATGTGAAACCCAAAAAATAATTTAAATTTAGTTCCAATAATATATATTGAACTTAACATAGAATGAGATTTAAATAATTTGGGATAAAATTAGATTAGAAAACAACAGGATATGTGGCTTAATGTGGACCAAGTATTAGAGGGTATAAATAGGGAAGAAAAATTAGATTTTCTCCTCATTTTAAACATGCCATTTTCAGATAGAGAGAGAGAGAGAGAGAAGGAAAAAAGAGAGGGAAAGAAGGGTTCTCCAAGCTTTCTCCTTGTGATCTACACTAATTTGCCCTTTGAATTGCTTCGGGCCAAGAACAAAAAGTGTTCTGTGCGACGAGAACTACAAATATGTACCAAAGATCGCTGGATTTTCCAAAGTCTCAAGATCTAGATTTTCAAGATCAAGTCATTGAAGCTTGAGTTGGGTTTTCTGGGAGTTTCTACTACGTGTATTACGCTTTAAGAGGTGGATTCATTTCCTAACTAGGTCTATTTTCAACCTAGGGTTGTATATGAAATGGATAGCATGATTAAAGATGAAATCTATTTTCTAAATATACTCCTACTATAACTAGAGTGTGGGAAATTGCATAAGAATGTATAAAATCAATTCTTGCATGAATTTGGTGTGTTAAATTAGGCACGCTATGTGTTTACATAATTTTGTGTCTTTTGGGTGTTTGATAAAATTCTTAGGAATGATTTAAGTATGTCATTTGAATGAGAATAATATAACATGTTTAGTAATATTGTGAATTGTGATTATATGCTTATGATATAGTTGACAAATAGGAAATGTTGATAAGCATTAAAGTTGCTTATAATGTGCTCATGACATATTGAACATGCTATGAAAATTATAATTGTACATTATATTTGCATATGCATGGGAAGCATCTCATTTGTGGGCATGTGACATGAGTGTGGGTGTGTGTGCCTGATTTG
The DNA here is from genome assembly GCA_963454935.2 of Ilex paraguariensis. Classification (NCBI taxonomy): domain Eukaryota; kingdom Viridiplantae; phylum Streptophyta; class Magnoliopsida; order Aquifoliales; family Aquifoliaceae; genus Ilex; species Ilex paraguariensis. The sequence goes on along the minus strand of CAUOFW020001836.1, from coordinate 1,806,767 downwards.
ATCAAACATCATCTATGGTGGGTTGATACGTGGGTCTAGGAAAGTTGGACCTAGGTTCGACTAAGTCACACGGGTTGCATTGAATGCAAGGGTTGGGGTTAGCAAGAAGGGTTAGATCTCCCTTGGGTGCAAGACCCCGTAATTTTAGACATGCACTCCATTGGTATTGAGTCCATAAAGTGTGTCGGTGTACGCAGAGCAGTTGGTGGAAGTCTATAGATGCCGAGTTGGTTGGGTACCCGTTGGTGGAATTCCATAAATACCCACCCCAAGAAAGACCCAGGATTTTATAAAATAGTCATTGGATGTTCAACATCAATGATAGGGGTTTGGAATGTTTGGATACATGTGCAGGGCATTGCATGTGTTATTGGAGTCGGTGGAGGGCTCGGGTTGCATTTCATATGTGAGTCTCACCTCATAACATGGCATGAAATTGTGGCATTCATTATTGGATTGTATGTTCTTTAATGAATGTTTGATTGTTCTATTACATGTGAACATTTCAAATGCATCTAGTTTAGGGAGTAGCCTCTTTAGGAGATACCCTATTGCACATGGCTCACCCTTCATGGGACAGTACAAAGCGCCGGTGGATGGCCCTCAATTGGGCCCTTGTTGACAAACAAGCTAAGATGTGGCTTTGAATTACATTTTGCAAGTAAATTGTGTAATTCATTTTGAACTTGTAAATATGGGTAAAGAGGTTTGTAATGGACTCTTATAGACTACAATTTCTGTTAATGAATGTATGGATTTGTTTGGGAAGAGATTGGATGGCTAAAGCTTGATGATTGGAAAGAATTAGGGAAAATATAGGCCCAAGTACTAGTACCAGTACCATGATGTTGGATGGACCAAATACTGGTACCTCAACATACGGATACCACAACCTGAATTCACGTGGGCTCAGGTATCGAAACCAAGGCTTCAGGTATTGGTGCCTTTATAGACAGTGGGCTCAGATACCAGTACTACAACATGTAGGTACTGACACCTAGCAAACAGTGGGCTCGGGTACTGGTACCATGTCACTTAGGTACTGGTACCTAGCAACTAGAAGAAACCTAGAAAATAAAGGTTTAAGTACTGGTACTTTGTTACTCCGGTACCGATACCTAGCAGGTAGAAGGCTACCATGTGTAAGAAGTACTAGTACCACTTTCAAACTTAAAAAAAAAAATTTAATATAACTTGCCAAACCATCGGGCCTTGAGCCTTCTTGCTTAAAGGATGTAATTGGTTCCATATTAAGCGTAAATTGTTTGGGATTGGACCTTTGAATGGTCAAGTGATTGATATGTGCACAAGTTATACATTTGGGAGTGCGCCGGTACAAGGGAGACCCTGCCCAAAATTTATGTTGGTAACGACCCTTGTGAAAGAGATGTGATGACGTGGTATAGGGTTATATAGCATACACAGGTACTTTTGCGGGTTGATGGGTGATTAACGGTTGAGAAAGGATCCCCGGGTTTTGGAGTGTCACTGATAAACTTTCTTATTTCAATTTATTTAAAAAAAATAAAGAAATATTATCTTCTAGTACCACTAAGACACTAGAGATTAGAACTAACAGTATGTACAGCTACTTTCTTGTATAAACTATTTTCGAGTTAACTTTATATACTACCATTCCTACGTCATTCGTCATAATTTTCATATAAACTTTTGAAGAGAATATGTCAGTAAACTTATTTACACTTTAAGCAAACATTGAATATAACGTATTGCATAATCTCAATTTCATAAATCATAGTTAAAAGTACAATGGTTTGCCAAGAAAACTACATCATTTATCACCAAACAATACATATAAAACATATCATTCCGCCAATATGATCTCAGTAGTCTACTCACTATTGTCAATCATTTGACTTTAAAAATAATCTTTGTACCTTAAGTATAACTGATTAACATTTGGATAACCACTACTATTATGACGTAAATAACTAAAACTTTTTGAATTCAATAACAAACCCCTAACTGTTAATCATCAAGTCATAAAGTTTTACTTTTTCTAACAGTTTCCCACATAAACTGAGTTGACTTACATACCCAAGTTAGAAAATGTTATTATGAACCATCTATTAACCAAAATAAATTTATCATCTTTTCTCTATTACCATGTTCTCACCGATCGTGTGTATCACATCAATCCCATGAATAGTAAGAAAGATTTGAGTAAAACATTTGAATTATTTATCACTTAAAGAAATAGTTTTTTCTAGCATTACTGTCCTGCCCCGTTTTAAAACTAAATAGACGAATATTAACAATAATCACAACTTTTGTATCAAAACTACAAATTTACTTCGAATCTATATATATTCCTATTTGTAAACACAATTCCATATTCATTGTAAGTATCTCACACACTATGACACCCAAAATCCGGGGGTCATTTCTTAACTCATGGATCACCAATCAACCCGCATAAAATATACCCGTGAGTACCGTATAAACCGTTGCCATGTCGTTACACCCCATTCACCGGGATCATAACCAAAATAGAGTTTGGGCAAAGTCTCCTTTATACCAAAGCACTATCCACCACATAACATGTACACGTATTAGCCACATAACCATTCCAAGGTCCACATCCCATAATATAAGCTTAATTCTTATTAATTTACATCATCCATTGACGTGAGCTCAAGATGTGAGGTCCCCTCAGTGTTTTATTTTAAAATTTCAAGTTTTGGAAATAAGTACTGATACCTCTGGTACATGGTACCAATACCTGGGCCTTCTGTTTGTCAGGTACTGGTACCTATGTATCAAAGGTACCAATACTTCTTTCAAAAACTTAAAATTTAATCATGTTTTAATCATGACTACGTACCGATACCTAGTGTCTCATTTTCATACACATTTAATCATGCATATAATCTCATATCACACAACACGTAGCATTTAATGCACATAACATGTAATGCATAGTCAATGAAATGGCTTAACCCAATCTACCCTCAAGTCCAAGGTGATCAGGAACCTTGGCTTTGATACCAAGTTATGATGCCCCAAAATCTAGGCGTCCTTCATAACCCATTGATCAACCATCAACCAACGAAATACCCATGGATATCGTATAACCCAATACCACGTTATTACACCCCATCCACCGGAATCGTAACCAAAATAGAATTCGGGTTGAGTCTCCTTTGTACGGGGAGCACTATCCAATACATAACTTGTTCACATATTGACCATATGACCATTACAGGGTCCAAACCTCATGATTAGGACTTTTTATTCTCCATTAACATCTTCCCAAGAAGATTACTTAAGAAGTGAAGGCCCCTCAGTTTTATATTTTGAAATTTTAAATTTTGGGAAGAGGTACCAATACCTTTACTATGTGGTACCGTTACGTATGTCTTTTGGTTGTCAGGTACCGGTCCCTGAGCCCATTTTTTGATAGGTACCAGTACCTATGTGTCTTGGTACTAGTACTTGTAGGCCTAGGTTCCGGTACTTGGGTCATTTGACAGCGTTGTACCGGTACCTATTCACTTTGCTACTGGTAACTGAGCCCAGATTTTCCACAAAATTTACCATTTTCAATTCATCATCATCCAAACTCATACTATACTCAATAAGTTCACTCGTTTACATGAAAAAAATTTGTCAAATAGAGTCCCATTTCATGCTCTATTACTAATATTACAAGTTCAAAACAAATTTACATAATCTATTACAAAAATGCAATTGAATAGGCACAATCCAACTTCGCCATCAACACGAGCCCAAGTGAGGGCCGTCCACCGGCACTTGTCCAACACCTGAAATATTTTCCCATAAAAAGTGAGCCACGCTCAATAAGGTATCTCCTAAGGAGGGTACTCCCCAACCCAGATGCATATGAAATGTCACACACAATTCATCACATAATTCATTCGTTCTTTAAATGCAATCCTAAGGTCTACACCGGCCCCCATAATATATGCAATGTCATGCATATGCTTCCGGGCATTTCAACCCCTACCATTGATTTTAGAAAACTAATGATCATTTTATAAAATCTTTAGTCTTTCTTTGGAGTGGATATTTATAGACTTCCACCAACAGGTACCCAACCGACATGGCATCTATGGACTTCCACTAATGATTCTACGTACACCGACACACTTCATGGGCTCAATACCAAAGGGAGTGTGCATCCGAAATTACTGGGACTTGTTCCCAGGGAGAATCTAATCCTTCTTGCTAACCCCGACCCTTGTTTTCAATGCAACTTGTGCGATTTATTCGAACCTAGTTCCAACCCTTCTGAGCCACATATCAATCCACGAAGGATGGTGTTTGATTAAAATCATGCACACACACCCACACTCCTGTTGAAAGCCCTTGAATGCAATGCTACCCATACATATACAAATTTAATGTACAATTGCAATTACAATATAATATTCTTCATATCATGATCATATTATGAACATATTCAATTTCCACAAACATTCAGAATTTCTCAAATGTCAATTATATCATAAAGCATATAATTACATTCCACAATCTCCACTAAGCGTGTTATATCATTTTCATCTCAAGTAACACACTTAATCATTCATAAACATTTTATCAACACCTATAAGGCACAACAATTGTGTAAACACATAGCATGCCCAAAACATCACATTCTTCATGAGATTCATAACCAAGCAATTTCATCAAAACTCAATCATGCCAGATTTGGTTTAAACATAGTTTTATACCCATTTCCATATTCTAAAAACCCTAGGTATGTGTTATACATTAGATTTCAACTCTAACACCCTACCTATTACATATTTTGACCCTAGGTTGGAAATAAACCTAGTTAGGAAAGAAATCTTATCTCTTGTGGTGTATATTTGCATAGGAGCTGTCCCAATTTATATCAAATCAAGCTTTCAAAACTCAATCTCAGAAATCTTGTCCCAGAGATCTTGGTGAAACTCACAATCTTTGGTATGTATGCGTAGCTCTCGTCACGTAGAATAACCTTTGTTGTTGGCCCAAAGAGATCCGATTGTCGGATCGCTGTAGATCGGAGGTAGAAGGTGGGAGAACCCTTAGGTTTTCTCTCTCTATTCTTTCTCTCTTTATTTTTTGGAAATTGCAGGTGTAGAATGGAGGAAAATCTTTTTTTTTTTCCCGTTTTATACCCTTTGGTTGTGTGGTGCACAACGCTCCACATGTCCCTCTTTTTTTGATCTAATTTTATTTCTAATCAATTAAATCTCATCCCGAGTTAGGTTCAGTTTATTTTCATTAAACTAACTTTAAATTATTTCCCAAGTTTTGCAAGTAAAATCTAATCGCATTTAAGATTGTGACGGCCCAAAAATCGGGGCCTTTTGTCAATCCGTTGATCACCCATCAACCTGGGAATATACTCGTGAATGCCGCATAACCTGACACCACGACACAACATTCCTTTTATCGGGATTACAAAAACACAAAGTTTGGGCAGAGTTTGCCTTGTACCCGGCTCTCTCAAAAAGCACAACTTGTATACCATTCGATCACATGGCCCATCCGAGGTCCAATATACCACAATTTGTACTCCATATTGTCCATTTACATCATTGGAATAAAGGGACACAAAGCCCAAAAGCATGGAAAAGCATTCTTAAAAATTTAGATTTTTGGAAAACCTACTTGTAGGTTTGGCATCGTCCTACCAGTAGGTTTTGCCAACTGAAAAAGTTCTACCACAAAACTTGAAGTTGTAGCGGTAGGTTTTGCCCACTAGAAAACTTCTACTAGNCCAGATTTGGTTTAAACATAGTTTTATACCCATTTCCATATTCTAAAAACCCTAGGTATGTGTTATACATTAGATTTCAACTCTAACACCCTACCTATTACATATTTTGACCCTAGGTTGGAAATAAACCTAGTTAGGAAAGAAATCTTATCTCTTGTGGTGTATATTTGCATAGGAGCTGTCCCAATTTATATCAAATCAAGCTTTCAAAACTCAATCTCAGAAATCTTGTCCCAGAGATCTTGGTGAAACTCACAATCTTTGGTATGTATGCGTAGCTCTCGTCACGTAGAATAACCTTTGTTGTTGGCCCAAAGAGATCCGATTGTCGGATCGCTGTAGATCGGAGGTAGAAGGTGGGAGAACCCTTAGGTTTTCTCTCTCTATTCTTTCTCTCTTTATTTTTTGGAAATTGCAGGTGTAGAATGGAGGAAAATCTTTTTTTTTTTCCCGTTTTATACCCTTTGGTTGTGTGGTGCACAACGCTCCACATGTCCCTCTTTTTTTGATCTAATTTTATTTCTAATCAATTAAATCTCATCCCGAGTTAGGTTCAGTTTATTTTCATTAAACTAACTTTAAATTATTTCCCAAGTTTTGCAAGTAAAATCTAATCGCATTTAAGATTGTGACGGCCCAAAAATCGGGGCCTTTTGTCAATCCGTTGATCACCCATCAACCTGGGAATATACTCGTGAATGCCGCATAACCTGACACCACGACACAACATTCCTTTTATCGGGATTACAAAAACACAAAGTTTGGGCAGAGTTTGCCTTGTACCCGGCTCTCTCAAAAAGCACAACTTGTATACCATTCGATCACATGGCCCATCCGAGGTCCAATATACCACAATTTGTACTCCATATTGTCCATTTACATCATTGGAATAAAGGGACACAAAGCCCAAAAGCATGGAAAAGCATTCTTAAAAATTTAGATTTTTGGAAAACCTACTTGTAGGTTTGGCATCGTCCTACCAGTAGGTTTTGCCAACTGAAAAAGTTCTACCACAAAACTTGAAGTTGTAGCGGTAGGTTTTGCCCACTAGAAAACTTCTACTAGAAGAAATATTCGACGTTCTACCGGTAGGTTTTACCAATTTTCCTAAGATTCCTTCCTTTTTCAATTCCAATCCATTCCAAACTTATTCATCCTCATACCAAACTCATATAACATTATGTTTAAGAAAAATACAGTTCATATAAGTTCCATTACAATCATCCCCATCAATTTACATGCCCAAAATCAAATTTCACAAACGTTTTACAAAATATGGTTTAACAGCCATAAGTCGGCTTTTTTTCATCCTTGAGGCACCGAATGAGAGCCTTCCATGGGCGTATAACCCACACCTGAAATATTTTCCCATAAAGAGTGAGTCACGCTCAATAGGGTATCTCCTAAAGAGGCTACCCCCAACCTAGATGCATATGAAATATCACATGCAATTTTAACAAGCCACAAAGCATTCAAATCAAGAATATGCAACTTAATGTTGGAATTCATCATGTCATGCCATGATATGAGATGAAACTCACTCATGCACATCAACTCGAGCCCTCACCGGCTCCCTCAACACATGCAAATGTCATGCGTGCAAGTCTAGGCATTCCAAGCCCCAGTCATTGATATTACACATCCAATGACCATTTAAAATCTCTGAGTCTTTCTTGGGGTGGGTATTTATGGACTTAGACCAACGGGCACCCAACTGAAACGAAATTCATGGACTTTCACTAATGGTTCTGTGTACACTAACATACTTTATTGACTAAACCAAGGGAGTGCGTATCCTATGTAACTGGGTCTTGCACTCGAGGGATAGTCTAGCCCTTCTTGCTAACATCAACCTAATTTTCAATGCAAATAGTGAGACTCAACCGGATCTTTGATCCAACTTTTTCGAGACCACCCATCATCCACCAAGTGTGGTATTTGATGACAACAATGCACACACACCCACCCTCATGCCTAATGTCCATGAATGCAATATCTCCATGCATACGCAATTTAATGTACGATTGCAATACTATATCATGTCCAATATATGTGAGTGTGATATGAACCAATTCAACCGCATGTCAACATATGCCATACGTAATTATATCCTAAGCATATAATTTCCATAAATACTCATAATGTCAATATATTAACTAGCATATATCAACATTTATATTCAACAACAATTTCTCAAGCATGTTGTACATAATCTATGCAAAACACGATTAATTTCACATTGGCATTTAAATCAAACACCTTCAAGGCACCAAATCATGTAATCACATAAAATGCCCAATTTCATCACAAGTCTCAAGAAATCACATTAAGTAATTTTTACATACCCAATTCAAGATATAATTTATTCCACCCATTTCATCAATTTACAACAATAGGCAAGTGTTAAATGTATCTAACAACCTACCCATCTCATATAATCACCCTAGGTTGGAAATAAACATAATTATGATGAAAACCCTACATTTTGAAGCGTAAAATAACTGTAGGAAGCTTCAAGAACCTGAATGAAGCTCTAATCAAAGCTTTTCCCAAAATATCATTTTTTAAACTTTGATAAAATCCGTTCTTTTTGGTATGATCGCATAGCCCTCGACGAGGAGATCGACTTTTCTTCTTGACTCATGTTGATTCAAGCGATGGAAAGGCATGAGAGAAGTCTTGAATGCTTTCTTTTCCCTCTCTTCCTCTCTCCAACGTAACCCAGAAAAAAGAATGGGGAGAAAATCATATTTGCTCCCATATTTATACCCTTTAAATGTTTGGTCCACATCGCAACACATGTTGCTTATTCCCGAGTTTGATTTCGTCTCGAAATAATTAAATTTTGTCTCGATTCAAGTTCTAAATATTTTTATATAAAATTCCTTTAAATTATTTTCCACTTTTAAAAATTTAAGTCTCGGGTTAATTTTTCACGATACCTGGTCACCTTGTAAAACGCAAAAAATACGACTGTCTCAGAATTCAAAAAAAAATTGACAATGTAACTAGATTTCATGAAACGAATCCAACGGTGAGGTTCATGTCGTACCCGAGCTCTAGAAAAATTTAGGTTTTCAATCCGTATTGAAGTGACAAATTATCATTTTGTACTTTTTCATAAAAATTCAAATTTATCCGAGTTTTACAATTTTAGTCATGCGACACTCAATTGCCTTGTAAAATGTGAAAAATTTGACTGTCTCGAAATTCGATGAAAATTTATTGGGTAGCTACATTTCACAATATAAATCCAATGGTGAAGTCCGTTTCTTCATCCATGTTCTTGAAAAATTAGGGCTTTTAACCCATATCATAACAACTAATTACCACTTTGCTCTTTTCAATAAAATGTTAAATTTTTCGGGTTTTGCACATACATTCACTTTGATGTGTTTACATTATTTCTTCTCACATCCACAAACAAAATATATTTTTGAAATATAAACATTTTCCTACCCTACATCAAAGCCTCAAATAATATTATAATCAATTAAAAATAATTGAATAAGCCCCATTATCCACATTTTACACTCTTGTTCCGTGGATATTTATTTTCAAGTATATTTGCTTCACACATATATCTTCCAAGTTATCTGTGACCATAAGCCACACCTATATATTTATTACATCTAGCACTTTATGCCACAGTAGAACTTCGGTACATACAATCCTTCAATTTCTTAGCATAACCAAAAACTAACTTAGCATATATATGTAAAAGTTGGTAAATTTAAACTTTTTACAAAAAAGGGTAAAATAGTAATTTGCCACTATAGTATGGGTTGAAAACCTCAATTTTTTTAGATCTTGAATGACGAAACAGACAGCACCGTTGGACTCGTCTCGTGAAATTTAGTTACCTTGTCAAATGTTATCCAATTCCGAGATAGTCATATTTTTTGCATTTTATGAGGTGGTCGAGTCTCGAGTGACCCCAAATATAAAATTTTGGAAGTTGGAAAATTATTTAAGGTGAGTTAAAATAAAAAATATTTTGAACTTAAATCGGAACGAAATTTAATCATTTCGGGGCAGAAACGGACTCGAAAAAAAAAGGGTCGTGTGGTAGATTGTGGGCCAAGTATTAAGAAGTATATATACGGGGAAAATTAGATTTTTCACCCATTCTCTTGTCCAGACGTTAGCCGATAAAGAAGAGAGGGAGAGAGCTTGGATCCTCCACCTTTGCTCTACGATCTACGACTCCATGGTGCTCGGATCCACTCGGGCCAAGAAGGAAAGTCATTCTCATCAACGTGGGCTAAAAAACCATACCAAGGAGGTCAGTTTTGGGCGAGATTCCAAGGACGGGATTTTTGGGAGGAGAAGATTCTAGCTAGAAGCGGGTTCTTGGGACTTCCTACGATCGTTATTTACGTTTTAAGAGGTAGTGTTCCTTTCTACTTTGGTTTATTTTACAACTTAGGGTGTTGTATGTAATGGGTAGGTTGATAGAGATATATATCACTTGCCTATGGATGTGAAATTTGATGAAATGGGTATAGAAAAGGTTTAACAAATGAATTCCTAGCTTGAAATTTATATATGTGGTGATTGTGTGTGTAATTCCAAGGAATTTTGTACCTTGGGGTTATGTGAATTTGCCCTAAAGTGATTCATGAAAATTTTGTATTATGTGGGCATGCTATGTGTTTAATTTATGCTTTGGAAATTAAGTGTGTTATTAGCATATATGAAACAACATGCTTGTGCATTATGGTTGGATATGAACATGTTGATATATGCACTTTGATGAATTAATATTGAGATGAAATTTGACTATTATATGCATATGATATGAGTGGCCATGAAATATGAAAATATATGTTAAAGTTGCTCTTGTGGCATTCATTACATGTGGGCATGACATTGAAATAGTAATAGTGCATTACATTGCATATGCACGGAAACATCAAAATTTGTTTGGGTTTGGGTGCATGGTTTGGGTCAAACACCATCCTCGATGGATGACAAGTGGGCTCAGTACCGTTGGACCAAGGTTCAACAGAGTTCCACGGTTGCATAGAAAAGAAAACTTGTGTCGGGTATAGTAAGAAGGGCTAAACACGTCCTCGGGTGCAAGGCCCGACTACTAGTTCATACATTCCGTCGGTGCAAGTCCAAATAGTGTAGAAAGGCTTACGGAGCCGACGATGTGATTCCAAAATCCGTTGCCCAACAAAGACACAAGATTTTATTTTATAAAAATATTCATTCAATGGGTAACATCCACAATGATTTGGTTTTATAAATGCATCACTTTTATTTCAAACAATCATTGGATGTATTTTTCGTCAGTTGACGGATTCATTACACATGCGCATTCCATTGTGTAGTGGGAGTCGGTGGAGGCTCGGGGTTAAATTGCATGAGTGGGTCTCTTCTCATATCTTGGCCTGACATGTTAGATTCCAACATTGATTTGCTTACATATTGGTTGGAATGACTGTTGTTGGGAAATGTTCCATGTGAACATTGCATATGCACTTAGGTTGGAGAGTAGCCTCTATAGGAAGTATTCTACTAGGCGTTGGCTCACCCTATACGGGAAAATATTTCAGGTGCGGGTTATACGCTGATGGAAGGCCCTCACATGGGATCTCAAGGATAAAGAAATCCTACTTGTGGCTTACATAAACACTTTGTGTAGTTTTGAGTTTTTTGCAAAACTCTTGTTAAAACATGGTTTGGGTTTGTATCAATATGAAATACTTGTAATAGAACTTGTATGGATCATGTATAATGTAGAAAACTTCATTATATATGTTTGGGATGAAAATTGAATGGGTTGGAATGAATTAGAAATGAAAAATAGGTGAAACAGACAATTCTAGGCAAAACCTTCCGAAAGGTTTGGACAAAGACAAGGAAAAATTGTTGAACAGTGGGTGAAACCTTCCGAAAAGTCGATTCTAACCTTCCATAAGGTCTTCACATTTTTCTACAATGGGGGAATCCAATATGTAACTTCTTCCGGAAGGTTTAACACACCTTCCAGAAGGTCGACACATCTTTCTTAAAGATACGATTCCAGTATGCTTGATCTTCCGGAAGATTGAGGGAACCTTCTGGAAGGTCAACCTTTCGGAAGGTTTATGAAATCCTATCGGAAAGTTTTCCAAAAATCTGAAATTTTAAGAACACTTTGCCATGCTTTTGGGTTATGTGTTCCCTCATTCAAATGATGTTAATGGACCATAATTGAGTATAAATTGTAGTATATTGGACCTCGATTGGGTCAAATGGTAAAATGTACACAAGTTAAACATATGGATTATAATCCGGTTAAGGGATGTGATAGACGTGATGTCAGGTTCTGAGACAATCACGGGTATTTCAGCAGGTTGAAGAGTGGTCAACGGTTGACAAAAGGACCCTCAAATTTTTGGGCCTCACAACTTAGTATCAAAGTATAAGTATACGATTTACCTAGAGCTTGGTGGGCATGGGTCTAGACCATTGCATTCATTATGCATTTCATGTTATGTGCCTTAATCTCTACATAATTATGTGATATGTGTTGTGTGACTTATATGTATAGTAAAATGTATATGGAAAAGGGACACTAGGATTAGAAAATATAACCTTGGGGGTCAAAAAACAAAGAAACGGGATAGTTCAAGGTGTAAATGTCTCGTAGTGGTGGCATACACCCTACTAGGGAGACAAGGAGAAAAATCTCCAAGTTTAAACTTGATTCCCTATCTTGGGATACTATGTGAGTGTTCGATTGCTATTTGACATGTGTGTAGATGGCAAATCGAGGAAGAGGATGCCGAGGTAGTGGGTGGAACAACTAACCACAATCGGCCTTTGACCAACAAGCCATTATAGAGGCTATGGGTACGATGGCTGCTAACTTAGCACAGGCAAGTGCCAATATGAGCCAAGGGGCTCAAGCCATACAAAGGAGTTTAATTTCCATGAGCCACAAACGTTCATGGAAAAAGGCGAAGGTCAACTTATCAGGCAAGTCAGAGGACTTGCTATTATTGCCACCAAACGGGCCATGTGATGGAGAATTGTCCCCTGAGGCAAAGCTCACAGAGTTGCAAGACTTCTCAATCCTAGTCATCAATGGGATTCACAGAAGCACAAATTGTTCCACCCTGTCCCACAGAGGACTTGCTATTATTGCCACCAAACTACAGGGTGTTGTCCAAGTCCCTAGTACCTTACGTATGGAGACTCCACAAGCAGACCGGATGAGCCAAGAAGCGGGCCAAGGCCAAGGTCAATCCTTCAAAGGCAGGAGACAGTTTAGGGCTTCCAACCAGGCAGGTCAGAAAGCTTGCTATTATTGCCACTAGCCAGGTCATAAGAGGCAGGATTGCCCTCAGAGGCATGGATCCCGGATTTCTAGGACATGTTAGTCCCAATCATTGGTGGGACAACCACTGACACAATACATTCCTCCCTACTCCACTATGGGCCAAGGCATGGGTCAAGGTCGAGGGCAAGACTTACAGGCCAGGACTTCAGGGACCAAGAGAGTATTTATTCCATCACGCCTCAGAATGAGCTGATGAATCAGTCGATAGCCCACAGTACATTTCTTACTTCTCGGATTATAAGCACATGTGTCATTTGATTCTGGCATGCCATATACCATTATTGTCACATTTCGTTGATAAAATAGATTTAGAAATCACGACCCTCCACGAGTCTTTAGGGGAAAAGTCGACCTTAGGAGCTAGGTTAGGGTTGCATTGATCAGATATGTCGGGGATGTGAGTTAGAGATCTCAGGGATTCTACTCACCGTGGACCTTAGGGTCATGGACATGTCGAAGTTTGATGCTATCCTCGAAATGGATTTGGTTGGCGGCACATCGAGCCGTCATTGATTGTGATCGAAAGAGGGTCATTGCTTATGCACCTAACGGTGTTTGTTTCAAGTTCCAGGAGAAAAGTGTGATGCTTTACCTCCAGTCGTGTATGACTCTAGATGGCATGGGTAATTGATGGGTTAGCTTTCGAACCTTACCCAAGAGGACGAGGCAAGACAGGATTTGGGTCTACCTCGGGTTATGTGTGAGTATGAGTACATTTTTTTTGGATGAACTACCAAAATTACCTCCACATAAGGATGTGGATTTCTCTATTGAGTTGCATCTCGGTACATCTCTTATTTCTATGACCCCGTATAGAATGGCACAGACAAAATTTGCAAGAACTCAAAGTCCAATTGCAAGAATTGTTGGACAAGGGTTTATTAGACCGAACACTTCACCTTGGGGCGCTCCGGTGTTGTTTGCCAAGAAGAAGGACAAGATCCTTTAATTATGTATTGACTGTCGGTAGTTGAACCAGGTTACCATTAGAATAGGTACCCTTTGCCGAGGATTGATGATCTGTTTGATCAGCTGAGGGGGCGCAGGTCTACTCCAAAATAGATCACCGCACCGGTTATCATCAGTTGAGAATTAGGGAGGCAAATATCTCTAAGACAGCGTTCAGAATGCGGTTTGGGCATTTCAAGTTCACAGTGATGCCATTTGGGTTGACGAATGCCCAAATGACATTCATGGATCTCATGCATAGGGTATTCCAACCCTATTTGGATCAATTCGTTGTGGTCTTTATTGACGACATCCTGATCTACTCCAAGTCCGAGGAAGAGCATGAGGGTCATTTGAGAGTGGCTCTCTAGATGATGAGAGACCACCAGTTGTATGCCAAGTTCAACAAGTGTGAATTTTGGCTTACGAAGGTAAAGTTTTTGGGACACATGGTGACGGTTTCAGGGGTATCTGTGGACACGGAGAAGGTTGAGGTAGTAATGAATTAGGAGAGGTCGAAGTCAGTCTTCGAGATATGTAGTTTCTTTGGATTGGTGGGGTATTATTGGAGGTTCATCGAGGATTTCTCCCTATTAACTACTCTTATGACTAGATTGACTCAGAATAAGGTAAAGTTCAAGTGGAATGACTCGTGTGAGAAAGCATTCCCAGAGTTCAAAAGGAGGCTTACTTCAACTCATATTTTGATCATTCTAGAGAGGGGACAGAGGTACATGATGTATTGTGATGCCTCCAAGAACAGACTCGATTGTGTTTTGATGCAGTCCAGGAGGGTGGTGGCTTATGGTTCTCAGCAGTTAAAGAACCACGAGCGGAGTTATCCTACACACAATATAAAGTTGGTGATCATTGTCTTTGCATTGAAGGCTTGGCACCACTATCTATATGGTGAGCAATTTGAAGTATTTTTGGACCACAAAAGTCTGAAGTATATCGTCACACAGCGGGACCTCAACATGAGGCAACACATGTGGATGGAGTATCTGGAAGATTATGACTTCACTTTGCATTACCAGCCCGGTAAGGTAAAAGTGGTGGCTAATGCAATCAGCAGGAAGTCACGGGGAGGCTTGGCTATTATGGCTTCTCGAGAGTGGCAGATGCTCGAGATTGTGGGACAATTAGGGCTACGTTACATGGGGTAGGCTCAGGGTACTCTAGGGAGTTTGGTGGCTACACCATCCCTACTAAGCAGGGTGATTGAGTCCCAGAATTAGGGTACAGAGTTTTCATCCATCAGTGATTAGGTACAGGCAGGTACGGGTGATGAGGGCTAGACCAATCACTCAGGTGGTAGTCTTCGGTTGAGGGAAAGAATTGTGGTTTCCCAGTCCGCGAAGCTCATAGAGGAGATCCTTAGGGAGTTCCACTGCTCCCGATTTGCAATGCATCCAGGTGGCACAGAAGTGTACCATGATCTTCATCGCCAATATTATTGGAGTGGGATGAAGAGGTAGGTTGGTGACTTTGTCGTAGATGTCTCGCGTGTCAGCAGGTTAAGGATAAGCACTAGAAACCAGCGGGGTGCTCCAGCCTTTGAAGGTAGTTGAGTGGAAGTGGGAGCATATCACCGTGGATTTTGTGACCCACTTGCCATGGACATCGCGAGGACATGACGCGGTATGGGTGGTAGTGGACCAACATTCGAAGTTGGCACACTTTTTGGCAGTGCAGATGACTTTCACACTAGAAGAATTTTGCAAGTTGTATATATGGTAGATTGTCCGGTTGCATGGGGTGCCCGTATCTATAGTATCAGATCAGGATCCCAGGTTTACGGCTCATTTTTGGGAGAGTTTTCAGTAAGCCATAGGGGCACAATTGCTGATGAGCACTACTTTTCATCCCTAAACAGACGGTCAATCGGAGAGGACCATCCAGATATTAGAAGACATGCTGTAGGCATGCGTCCTAAATCTCAAGGGTAGCTGGGAAGAACATTTACCCATAGTGGAGTTTGCCTATAACAACAATTATAAGGCAAGCATGCAGATGGCACCCTATGAGACACTTAATGGGAGGTCTTGCCGTTCTCTAATTTGTTGGATGGAGGTGGGAGGGAGACCCTCTACGGGCCTGTATTTGATTAGAAACACTTCTGAAAAGGTGGACTTGATTCGTAAGTGTCTTCTTATGGCTCAGAGCCGGTAGAAGAGCTATGCTGACAGACAGCGGCGACCTCTGGAGTTTGAGGTAGGAGATCACGTCTTCTTGAAGGTGATGTCTAAGAGAGGAATGGTCAGGTTCAAAAAATGAGGGAAACTGTCGTTGAGGTTTATTGGGCTCTTCGAGGTACGCGAGAGGGTGGGTACAGTGGCTTACCAATTGGCATTACCGTCAAATCTATCTGGTGTTCATGCAGTGTTCCATGTCTCTATGCTCCGAAAGTATACTCCAGATCCGACACATGTGGTGAATTGGGGTGAGATGACTGTTGATGCGAATGGGACCTTCGAGGAGGGCCCGATGAGTATCATGGATAGCTAGGAGTAGTTTTTTTGTGAGGCAAGACTGTGAGGTTAGCGAATGTGTTGTAGCAGCATCGAGGCATAGAAGAGGCGACATGGGATCGTAAGGACACTATACGTATCAACTATCTGTTCTTGTTCAAGGATAGAGGTACAAGTTTTATAATTTTAAGTATAATGTCATTGTTGCATATGCATACGGTTAAGTGTGTATGTGTGTGTGTGAATTTCGGGAACGAAATTCTTTTAAGGGGGGAAGAATGTAAAATCCAGTAAATTTAAACTTTTTACAAAAAAGGGCAAAATGGTAATTTGTCGATACAGAACGGGTTAAAAACCTTAATTTTTCTGGATCCCAGATGACAAAACGTACCTCACCGTTGGATTCGTCTCGCAAAATCTAATTACCCTGTCAAATTTCATTGAATTCTGAGATAGTCGGATTCTTTTACGTTTTACGAGGCGATCGAGTCTAGGTGATCCCAAAAATGAAATTTTTAACAAAATTTCAAAATTTGAAAAATTATTTAAGGTGAGTTAAAATAAAAATATTTTGAACTTATACCGGGACGAAATTTAATCGTTCCAGGATAGAAACGGACCCGGGAAAAAGAAGGCCGTCTGGCAGATTGTGGGCCAAGTATTAAGAAGTATAAATAGGGGGAAAATCATATTTTTCCCCTGTTCTCTTGTCCAGCCGTTAGCCGATAATGAAGAGAGGGAGAGAGCTTGGATCCTCCACCTTCTCTCTACGATCTACGACTCCACGGTGCTCAGATCCACTCGGGCCAAGAAGGAGAGTCATTCTCCTCGACGTGGGCTACAAAACCATGCCATGGAGGTCAATTTTGGATGGGATTTTTGGGAGGAGAAGATTCTAGCTAGAAGTGGGTTCTTGGGACTTCCTATTGTCATTCTTTACGCTTCAAGAGGTAGGGCTCCTTTCTACGTGGGTTTATTTTATAACCTAGGGTGTTGTATGTAATGGGTAGGTTGATAGAGATATATATCACTTGCCTATGGATGTGGAATTTGATGAAATGGGTATAGAAAAGGTTTAACAAATGAATTCCTAGCTTGGAATTGATATATGTGGTGATTGCGTGTGTAATGCCATGGAATTTGGTACTTTGGGGTTATGTGAATTTGCCCTAAAGTGATTCATGAAAAATTTGTATTATGTGGGCATGCTATGTGTTTAATTTATGCTTTGGAAATTACTTGTGTTATAGGCATATAGAAACAACATGCTTATGGATTATGGTTGGATATGAACATGTTGATATATGCTCTTTGATATATTAACATTGAGATGAAATTTAGCTATTATATACAAATGATATTAGTGGCCATGAAATATGAAAATTTATGTTAAAGTTGCCACATAATACATATGATATGAGTGGCCATGAAATATGAAAATTTATGTTAAAGTTGCTGATGTGGCATTCATTACATATGGGCATGACATTGAAATAGCAATGGTGCATTACAGTGCATATGCACGGAGACATCAAAATTTTTTTGGGTGTGGGTGCATGGTTTGGGTTAAACACCATTCTCGGTGGATGAGAAGTAGGCTCGATACTGTTAGACCAAGGTTCAACAGAGTTCCACGGTTGTATAGAAAAGAAAACTTTTTTCAGGTATAGCAAGAAGGGCTAGAAACGTCCTCAAGAGCAAGGACTGGCTACTGGTTCATACACTCTATCGATGCAAGTCCAAAAAGTGTAGAAAGGCTTACGGAACCGGTGGTATTATTCCAAAATCCGTTGCCCAACAAAGACACAAGATTTTGTTTTATAAACATATCCATTCAATGGGTAACATCCACAATGATTTGGTTAGATAACTGCATCACTTTATTTCAAACAATCATTGGATGTATTTTTCGTCAATTGACAGATTCATTACACATGCGCATTGCATTGTGTAATGGGAGTCGGTGAAGGCTCAGGGTTAAATTGCATGAGTGGTTCTCATCTCATATCATGGCATGACATGTTAGATTCCAACATTGATTTGCTTAAATATTGGTTGGATTGATTGTTGTTGGAAAATATTGCATGTGAGCATTGCATATGCACTTAGGTTGGGGAGTAGCCTCTATAGAAAGTATTCTACTAGGCATTGGCACACCCTATGCGGGAAAACTTTTCAGGTGAGGGTTATACACCGATGGAAGGCCCTCACATTGGACCTCAAGGATGAAGAAATCCGACTTGTGGCTTATATAAACACTTTGTGTAGTTTTGAGTTTTTTGCCAAACTATTGTTAAAACTTGGCTTGGGCTTGTATCTATGTGAAATGCTTGTAATAGAACTTGTTTGGATCATATATAATGTAGAAAACTTCATTATATATGTTTGAGATGAAAATAGAATGGGTTGGAATGAATTAGAAATGAAAAATATGTGAAACAGACAATTCTGAGCAAAACCTTTTGGAAGGTTGAAACAAACCTTCCGGAAGGTTTGGACAAAGACAAGGAAAAATTGTTGAACAGTGGGTGAAACCTTCTAGAAGGTCGATTCTAACCTTCCGGAAGGTGTTCACATTTTTCTAAAATGGGGGAATCCAGTATGTAACTTCTTCTGAAAGGTTTAACACACCTTTCGGAAGGTCGACATATCTTTCTTAAAGATAGGGTTCTAGTTTGCTCGATCTTCCGAAAGATTGAGGGAACCATCCAGAAGGTTTTCCAAAAATGTGAAATTTTAAGAACACTTTGCCATGCTTTTGGGTTATGTGTTCCCTCATTCAAATGATGTAAATGGACCATAATTGAGTATAAATTGTAGTATATTGGACCTCAATCAGGCCAAATGTTAAAACGTACACAAGTTAAACATATGGGTTATAATCCCTGTTCAGGGATGTGATAGACGTGATGTCAGGTTCTGCGACAATCACGGGTATTTTTGCGGGTTGACGGGTGGTCAACGGTTAACAAAAGAACCCCTGAATTTTTGAGCATCATAGCTTGGTATCAAAGCATAGGTATACGATTTACCTAGAGCTTGGTGGGCATAGGTCTAGACCATTGCATTCATTGTGCATTTCATGTTATGTGCTTTAATTGCTACATCATTTTGTGATATGTGTTATGTGACTTATATGCATGATAAAATGTATATGGAAAAGGGACACTAGGGCTAGAAAACATAACTTTGGGGGTCGAAAAACAAAGAAATGGGATAATTCAAGGTGTAAATGTCTCCTAGTGGTGGCATACACCCTACTAGGGAGACAAGGAGAAAAATCCCCAAGTTTAAACTTGATTCCCTACCTTGGGATACTATGTAAGTGTTCGATCGCTATTTGACGCATGTGTAGATGGCAAATCAAGGAAGAGGACGCCGAGGCGGTGGGTGGGACAACCAACCACCACTGGCCTTTGACCAACAAGTTGTTATAGAGGCTATGGATACAATGGCTACTAACTTAGCACAGGCAAGCGCCAATATGTTCATGGAAAAAAGCGGAGGCCAACTTATCAGGCAGGTCAGAGGACTTGCTATTATTACCACCAAATGGGCCATGTGAGGAAGAATTGTCCCTTGAGGTAAAGCTCACAGTGTTTCAAGACGTCTCAATCCTTGTCGTTAATGGGACTCACACAAGTACACATTATTCTTCCCTGTCCCATTTTGAACCAAGGAGATCTATTCCAGCTACAGGATGCTGTCCAAGTCCCTAGTACCTTACGTGGGGAGACTCCGCAAGCAAACTGGATGAGCCAAGATGTGGGCCAAGGCTAGGGTTAACCCTCCCAAGGCAAGAGACATTTCAGGGCTTCTAGCCATGCAGGTGAGAAAGCTTGCTATTATTGCCACCAGCCGAGTCATAAGAGCCGAGATTGCCCTCAGAGGCATGGATCCTGGAGTTCTAGGACATCTTAGTCCCAATCGTCGGTGGGACAACTACTAACACACTACATTCCTCCCTACCCCACTATGGGCCAAGGCATGGGTCAAGGCCAAGGGCAAAATTTACAGGCCAGGACTTCAGGGACCCAAGAGAGTATTTATGCCATCACGCCTCAGAATGAGCTAATGAATCCGTCGGTAGCCCATGGTACATTTCTTACTTCTCGGATTATAAGCACATGTGTCATTTGATTATGGCATGCCATATAGCATTATTGTCACATTTTGTTGATAAAATAGATTTAGAAATCATGACCCTCCAGGAGTCTTTTGGGGAAAAGTTGACCTTAGGAGCTAGGTTAGGGTTGCATTGATCAAATATTGGGGATGTAAGTTAGAGATCTCGGGCATTTTACTCACCGTGGACCTTAGGGTCATGAACATGTCAGAGTTTGATGTTATCCTCAGAATGGATTTGGTTGGCGGTACATCGAGCCGTCATTGATTGTGATCGAAAAAGGGTTACTACTTATATGCCTGACGGTGTTTGTTTCAAGTTCCAAGGGAAAAGCGTGATGCTTTACCTTAAGTCGTGTACGACTCTAGATGGCATGGGCAATTGATGGGTTAGCGTGTGAAACTCACCCTGGAGGACGAGGCGAGACAGGAATTGGGTGTACCTCGGGTTATGTGTGAGTATGAGGACGTTTTTCTGGACAAACTACTGGAATTACCTCCACATAGGGATGTGGACTTCTCTATTGAGTTGCATCCCGGTACATCTCTTATTTCTATGACCCTACATAGAATGGCATCGGTAGAATTGCAAGAACTCAAAGTCCAATTACAAGAATTTTTGGACAAGGGTTTATTAGACCGAGCACTTCACCTTGGGCCGCTGTGGTGTTGTTTGCCAAGAAGAAGGACAAGACCCTTCGATTATGTATTGACTATCGATAGTTGAACTGGGTTACCATTAGAATAGGTACCCTTTACCGAGGATTGATGATCTGTTTGATCAGCTGAGGGGGCATGGGTCTACTCCAAAATAGATCTCTGCACCGGTTAGCATCAGTTGAGAATTAGGGAAACAGATATCCCTAAGACAGCGTTCAGAACGCGATACAGGCATTTCGAGTTCACTGTAATGCCATTTGGGTTGACGAATGCCTCGACAGCATTCATGGATCTCATGCATAAGGTATTCCAACCCTATTTGGATCAGTTCGTTGTGGTCTTTGTTGATGACATCCTAATCTACTCCAATTCTGAGGAAGAGCATGAGGGTCATTTGAGAGTGGTTCTGTAGACGATGAGAGACCACCAGTTGTATGCCAAGTTTAGCAAGTGTGAATTTTAGCTTATGGAGGTAAAGTTTTTGGGACACGTGGTGTCGGCTACGGGGGTATCCATGGACCCGGAGAAGGTTGAGGCAGTAATGAATTGGGAGAGGCCAAAGTCAGTCTTCGAGATATGTAGTTTCTTGAGATTGGTGGGGTATTATAGGAGGTTCATCAAGGATTTCTCCCGATTAACTGCTCCTATGACTTGATTGACCTGGAAAGAGGTAAAGTTCAAGTGGAATGACTCTTGTGAGAAGGCATTCCAGGAGTTAAAAAGGAGGCTTACTTTAGCTCCTATTTTGATCGTTCTGGAGAGGGGACAAAGGTATATGGTGTACTGTGATGCCTCCAAGAACAGACTCGATTGTGTTTTGATGCAGTCCGGAAGGGCGGTGGCTTATAATTCTCAGCAGTTAAAGAGCCATGAGCAGAGTTATCCTACACACGACATGGAGTTGGTGGCCATTGTCTTTGCATTGAAGGCTTGGCACCACTATCTATATGGTGAGCAATTTGAAGTATTTTCAGACCACAAAAGTTTGAAGTTTATCGTCACACAGCGGGACCTCAATATGAGGCAACTCAGGTGGATGGAGTATCTGGAAGATTCTGACTTCACTTTGCATTACCATCCGGGTAAGGCAAAAGTGGTGGCTAATGCAATCAGCAGGAAGTCACGGGGAGGCTTGGTTAGTGTGGCTTCCTGGGAGTGGTAGATGCTCAAGACTGTGGGATAGTTCGGGCTACGTTACATGGGGCAGGCTCAGTGTACTCTAGGGAGTTTGGTGGCTACACCTTCCCTAGTAAGCAGGGTGATTCAGTCTCAGAGTCAGGATGCAGAGTTATCATCCTTCAGGGACCAGGTAGAGGCAGGTAGGGGTGATGAGGGCTGGACCACTTACTTAGATGGTAGTCTTCGGTTGAAGGAAAGAATTGTGGTTCCCCTGTCTACGAAGCTCAGACTGCTCCCGATTTACAGTGCATCCAGGTGGCACGAAGATGTACCATGATCTTCGTCGCTAATATTATTGGAGTGGGATGAAGAGACAGGTTAGTGACTTTGTCAGTAGATGTCTCACGTGTCAGCAAATTAAGGCTGAGCACCAGAGACCAGCGAGGTGCTCCAGCCTTCGGAGGTAACTGAGTGGAAGTGGGAGCGTATCACCATAGATTTTGTGACCCATTTGCCACGAACATCGCGAGGACATGATGCGGTATGGGTGGCGGTAGGTCAGCTTACGAAGTCGGCACACTTTTTGGCGATGTAGATGATTTTCACACTAGAGGAATTCTGCAAGTTGTATATACGGGAGATTGTCCGGTTGCATGGGGTGCCTGTATCTATAGTATTGGATTGCAATCCTAGGTTTACGGCTCATTTCTGGGAGAGTTTTCAGCCTGCCATGGGGACACAGTTGATGATGAGCATTTCTTTTCATCCCTAGAATGATGGTCAATCAGAGAGGACTATCCAGATATTAGACAATATGTTGCGGGCATACGTCCTAGATCTCAAGGGTAGCTGGGAAGAGCATTTACCATTAGTGGAGTTTGCCTATAACAATAGTTATCAGGCAAGCATACAGATAGCGCCCTATAAGGCACTTTATGGGAGGCCTTGCCGTTCTCCGATTTGTTGGACGGAGGTGGGAGAGAGACCCTCTATGGGTCCGGATTTGATTACAAACACCTCTAAAAAGGTAGACTTGATTCATAAGCGTCTTCTTATGGCTCAGAGCTAACAGAAGAGCTATGCCGATAGATGGCGGCGACCTATGGAGTTTAAGGTAAGAGATCACGTCTTCTTGAAGGTGATGTCTAATAGAGGATTGGTCAGGTTCAGAAAATGAGGGAAGCTGTCGTTGAAGTTTATTACTCCCTTCAAGGTACTCGAGAGGGTGGGTACAGTGGATTACTGGTTGGCGTTACTGCCAAATCTATTTGGTGTTCACGCAGTGTTCCATGTCTCTATGCTCCGAAAGTATACTCCAGATCCGACACATGTGGTGGATTGGGGTGAGATGACTGTTGATGCAAATGGGACCTTCGAGGAGGGACCGGTGCATATCATGGATAGCCAAGAGCAAGTTTTACGAAACAAGACCATGAGGTTAGTGAAGGTGTTGTGGCAGCACCGGGCATGGAGGAGGCGACATCGGAGCGTGAAGACACTATACGTATCAACTATCCATTTCTGTTCAAGGATGGAGGTACAAGTTTTATAATTTTAAGTATAACGTCATTGTTACATATGCATGCGGTTAAGTGTGTATATGTGTGTGAGAATTTTGAGGACGAAATTCTTTTAAGGGGTGAAAAATGTAAAACCCCGGTAAATTTAAACTTTTTACAAAAAGGGTAAAACGATAATTTGTCGCTACAATACGGGTTGAAAACCTAAATTTTTTTAGATCTCAGTTGACGAAATGTTCCTCACCGTTGGATTCATCTTACAAAATGTAGGTACCTTGTGAAATTTCATTGAATTTCGAGATTGTCGAATTTTTTGTGTTTTACAAGGTGATCGAGTCTCGGGTGACCCCAAAAACAAGATTTTTAATAAAAATTTTTAAAGTTGAAAAATTATTTAAGTTGAGTTAAAATAAAAAATTTTAAACGTAAACCGAGACAAAATTTAATCGTTTCGGGGCAGAAACGGACTAGAAAAAAAAAAGGGTCGTGTGGCAGATTGTGTGCCAAGTATTAAGAAGTATAAATAGGGGGAAAAATCAGATTTTTCACCCATTCTCTTGTCCAGCCGTTAGCCAGTAAAGAAGAGAGGGAGAGAGCTTGGATCCTCCACCTTCTCTCTACGATGCTCGGATCCACTCGGACCAAGAAGGAAAGTTGTTCTCCTTGACATGGGCTACAAAACCATACGAAGGAGGTCGATTTTGGGTGAGATTCCAAGGACGGGATTTTTGGGAGAAGAAGATTCTAGCTAGAAGCGAGTTCTTGGGCCTTTCTACCATCATTTTTTATGCTTCAAGAGGTAGGGTTCCTTTCTACTTGGGTTTATTTTATAACCTAGGGTGTTGTATGTAATGGGTAGGTTGATAGAGATATATATCACTTGCTTATGGATGTGAAATTTGATGAAATGCGTATAGAAAAGGTTTAACAAATGAATTCCTAGCATGGAATTGATATATGTGGTGATTGCGTGTGTAATTCCAAGGAATTTGGCACCTTCGGGTTATGTGAATTTTCCCTAAAGTGATTCATGAAAAATTTGTATTATATGGGCATGCTATGTGTTTAATTTATGCTTTGGAAATTATGTGTGTTATTGGCATATATGAAACAACATGCTTATGGATTATGGTTGGATATGAACATGTTGATATATGCTCTTTGATATATTAACATTGAGAAGAAATTTGGCTATTATATGCATATGATATCATTGGCCATGAAATATGAAAATATATGTTAAATTTGCTCATGTGACATTCATTACATGTGGGCATGACATTGAAATAGCAATGGTGCATTACATTGCGTTTGCACGGAGACATCAAAATTTGTTTGGGTTTGGGTGCATGGTTTGGGTCAAACATCATCCTCGGTGGATGACAAGTGGGCTCGATACCGTTGGACCAAGGTTCAACAGAGTTCCACGGTTGCATAGAAAAGAAAACTTTTGTCAGGTAGAGCAAGAAGGGCTAGACACGTCCTCGACTACAAGGCCCGACTACAGGTTCATACACTCTATCGATGCAAGTCCAAAAAGTGTAGAAAGGCTTACGGAACTGGTGGTGTGATTCCAAAATCCATTGCCCAACAAAGACACAAGA
This sequence comes from Ilex paraguariensis, assembly GCA_963454935.2. Taxonomy (NCBI): domain Eukaryota; kingdom Viridiplantae; phylum Streptophyta; class Magnoliopsida; order Aquifoliales; family Aquifoliaceae; genus Ilex; species Ilex paraguariensis. The sequence goes on along the minus strand of CAUOFW020001836.1, from coordinate 1,781,232 downwards.
TTTTGTTTTATAAAAATATCTATTCAATGGGTAACATCCACATTGATTTGGTTTTATAAATGCATCACTTTTATTTCAAACAATCATTGGATGTATTTTTCGTCAATTGACGGATTCATTACACATGCGCATTGCATTGTGTAGTGGGAGTCGATGAAGGCTCAGGGTTAAATTGTATGAGTTGGTCTAATCTCATATCATGGCATGACATGTTAGATTCCAACATTGATTTGATTAAATATTGGTTGGAATGATTGTTGTTGGAAAACGTTGCATGTGAACATTGTATATGCACTTAGGTTGGAGACTAGCCTCTGTTGGAAGTATTCTTGTGACACCCCAAAATCTGGGGGTCCGTTGATTACTCATCAACCCGCGGAATGCCCGTGGATACCGAGTAACTCGATATCTCAACATTATGCCCCATTTACCGGGGTCTATCCTTTATTAAAAATTTGGGCAGAGTCTCCTTTGTAAGGAGAACTCTACTTAAAACACAACCTGTGCATTATATAATAACAAGACCCATCCGAGGCCCTATATTCAACAATGACCACACCGGGTCCATTTATAAGTAAACATTGGCCACACCGGGTCCAATTATCCATATTCATACAAACATGCAAAATTATATTAAAACAGTCGATATAGATTCTATCACAATTCCTTTACACATTACATGCCAAAATTTAATTACAAGTCTAATTTTACAAAAGAAATGGATTGAAAGCCACAAGTCGCCTTTTCTTCCTCCTTAAGTGCCTGAGTAAGTGTCGTCCCTCGGCGTATGACCCGTACCTGAAATGTTTCCCGTATAGGGTGAGCCAACGCCCAGTAGAGAAAAACTCCTACTAAGGCTACTCCCCACCTTAAATGCATATGCAATGTGTAAAAGCAACATTTAACATTTAACAACCATTCATACAAGAATATGTATTCAATGTTGAAATGCAACCATGTCATGCCATGAAATAAGATGATACTCACTCATGCACTTAAACCCAAGTCCTCACTGACTTCCACAACACAATGCAATGCCAATGTGTAATGACCCGTCTTCGACGGAAATACATCCAATGATCGCTTTGAATAAAAAATCATGCGTTTTATAAATCAGATCATTATTGGATGGTACTCATTAAATGAGTATTTTCTTATAAATCAAAATCTTGTGTCTTGTTGGGCAACGGATTTTGGATTTTATACCGCCGGTTCCGTATACCATACTACACTTTTCCGGAATTTCACCACAGGGGAGTGTATAACCAAGTCGCCGGGTCTTGCACCCGAGGGAGAGTCTAGCCCTACTTGCTATACCCGACACAAGTTTTCTTCCATGCAACCATGCGACTCAAAGGGGATATTCGATCCACTTTTTCCCGAACCCACATACCAACCACCAAACAAGGTGTTTGATCAACCATCCATCTCACATACCCACACTCATGACTTATGCCCATGAATGTGATGCCTCTATACACAATGATACAATGTTCAATATGCTATGAATGACATATGAACAATCTCAACATATCATGATAAGTTATGTTCTAAGCATATAGATACCATATTTGTCACAAATTCAATATATCATAACATGCATATACCAACAATTGCATTTCCAATCATAAATCATGTCATAAGTCCATAATTTCACTTTCATAATCATAGGCAAGTGATATCACAACTTTTAGGCTAATAACACACCTAATCATTAAGGCATAATANCTGCTCATGTACTAGCCCACATAACAACCCACAAAAAATCAGCCCAAACAATCCGTAAAGTGACCTAAAAATAGTCCTTAAAGTGAGCTAAAAACAGCCCACAAAGTAGCCTAAAAACAGTCCACAAAGTGGCCTATATGCAATCTGCAAAGTGGCCTAAAAATAGTCCTTAAAGTGAGCTAAAAACAGCCCACAAAGTGGCCTATATGCAATCCGCAAAGTGGCCTAAAAATAGTCCGCATTAGGGTCCAAAAACAGTCCACATTTGGGCACAAAATCAGTCCACCTTTGGACACCAAAAACAGTCCACTTTTTCATCCAAAAACAGTCCATTTTTCCATCCAACAACAGGCACAATTTCAGCCCAAAGACAGGCCTAAAACAGCCCCTTAAACAAGCATAAAATAGCCCCATGATTTCAACCCAAAAAAGGCCATATAACAGCCCCTAAAACAATCTATAAACAGTCATATGTTAGTCCAAAATACAGCCATGTTTCAGTCAACAAAACAACCCCTTAAGGTAGGAGTAAAACCCAAGTAGGAAGAACCCTACCTCAATAGAAGTGTAGAGACTTCTATTCCACCAAAACAAGCCCCAAAGCTTTGATCCTCCAAGACTTTGTCTTTGAATCTTTGGTGAAANCAATAGAAGTGTAGAGACTTCTATTCCACCAAAACAAGCCCCAAAGCTTTGATCCTCCAAGAATTTTTCTTTGAATCTTTGGTGAAAGCCTTCGTTTTTTGGTACCCACGCGTAGCCCTCGTTGCATAGATCGACTTTAGTTCTTGGTCTGACGGATTCCGACCAACGAATCTTGAGAAATCGTCAGAAGAAAACTTGAAAAAACCACTTTCTCTCTTTCTCTCTTCTCACGCCTGAACCAGCCAGCCTCTTGGGGAAGAAGATCTGATTTTTTTCAGATATTATGCCCCTTTTATACTTTTAAAGACTTGGCCCTCGTCGCGCCAAGTGTCCTCCTTTGTTCGGGTCCATTTTTCGCTCCAAAACGATTAAATTTCGTATCGGTTTAAGTTTAAAATATTTTATATGAAATTTATTTAAAATATTTTCCAAATTTCAAAATTGTTTATAAAAATTTCATTTTTAAGGGTCATCGGAAGCNAGTTTAAAATATTTTATATGAAATTTATTTAAAATATTTTCCAAATTTCAAAATTGTTTATAAAACTTTCGTTTTTGGGGGTTATCGGACACCCGTCGTCTCGAAAAATGTGAAAAACTCGACTATCTCGAAATTCGACGTAAATTGACAGGGCAGCTAGATTTCGTTATGCGAATCCAACGGTGAACTCCGTTTTATCACATGAGGTCTAGAAAAATATCAGTTTTTCAATCCGCGCTATAATGGCAAATTACCATTTTGCCTTTTTTTCAGAAAAAGTTAAAATTTTTCCCGGGTTTCACAATTCTACTGGGCGTTGGCTCACCCTATACGGGAAAATATTTCAGGTGCGGGTTATACGCTGATGGAAGTCCCTCACATGGGACCTCAAGGATGAAGAAATCCGACTTGTGGCTTATATAAACACTTTGTGCAGTTTTGTGTTTTTTGCAAAACTCTTGTTAAAACTTGGCTTGGGTTTGTATCAATATGAAATGCTTGTAATAGAACTTGTATGGATCATGTATAACGTGAAAAACTTCATTATATATGTTTGGGATGAAAATGAAATGGGTTGGAATGAATTGGAAATGAAAAATAGGTGAAACAGACAATTCTGGGCAAAACCTTCTCAAAGATCGAAACAAACCTTTCGGAAGGTTTGGACAAAGACAAGAAAAAATTGTTGAACAATGGGTGAAATCTTCTGGAAGGTCGATTCTAACCTTCCAAAAGGTCTTCACATTTTTCTAAAATGGGGGAATCCAGTATGTAACTTCTTCGGGAAGGTTTAACACACTTCCGGAAGGTCGATACATCTTTCTTAAAAATAGGGTTCCTGTATGCTCGATCTTCCGGAAGATTGAGGGAACCTTCCGGAAGGTTTATCAAAGCACTTTGCCCTGCTTTTGGGCTATGTGTTCGCTCATTCAAGTGATGTTAATGGGCCATAATTGAGTATAAATTGTAGTATATTGGACCTTGATCGGGCCAAATGATAAAACGTACACAAGTTAAACATATGAGTTATAATCTTGGTTAAGGGGATGTGATAGACGTGATGTCGGGTTCTACGATAATCACGGGTATTTCTGCGGGTTGACGAGTGGTCAATGGTTGACAAAAGGACCCCTAGATATTGGGGAGTCACAATATATATATATATAATCACATCATTTTTTTTTCAAGAGTACATAAATATTTCCAAAATAAGATTTGGTGAAAATAAAGTTCATAAATGCACTGGAGATTCCAACTCCGAAAGTTATTTTCAGAACTCGTATTATAATATTAATATCTTAACATTTGATATGACAAGTATACTTTCCTTATTTACTCATTATGCACTCCCATATCCGCAAATAAAATTTCAACACATTTACTAACATGTATATATCTATCTCACATTTGACATCATTTTCTCCTTATTGATTCCTTCCATGATTATATCTCCATTTCAAGATCATCTAAATATTCAATACACATTAGTGCACATAACCATAAAATTCAAAAGACACAAGTATATGTTTAACTATATATATATATATATACATAGATATTAACCACCAATCATTCAACACTCCATCAAAATATTTCATTTCCCTTCTCTAGTAATTTTTTTTATTTTTCTTCCAATTATCCCCACTTGTCAAGTGCATACCTAAATTAGAGCATCATAAATTCAATTCCACTAGACCTTTGGTTTCCGTGAAACCTATTCATGGGTTTCCACAACTATATATATCTACACTATTAACACAGCTTCAAAGATAAATATCATAATTCATTCTTTCATACTTAGGTTATAACACATCACAGTCACCATTATTTTTCATTTTCTTTCTTTCCAAACTAAAGTACTTCACCATATCTTACCTACACCAAAAATGAATTCGTAATGAAGATATCTAGGTGTTCATGTTCAATGAAACATATCCATCTTTTGTTGGATATCATGCTACCATAACTCATTCATGATTTTTGCATAAAAATTATTTGCTACAAAAGGTATATAACATAGATATATATATGTCATTTAAACAACTCCATTCCGCCACCAAAGCCCCAGCTAGCCATCAAAGTTATATTTCTAATTTCGAATATGATCTTATAAACATTTGATACATAAACACTCATAAGTCATCATAGATGGTCATCATATATTTCATCCACACACACACACACATACATACACACACACACACACATATAACCACTTGTCTTTAAGACAATATCTACCACCAAGACATAATTCGCCAATAAGGCATGCCATATATTTGTCACTAAGGTATAATCCGTCACTAAGGCCACACAATTACCCATTAGGGTCATACTAGCCAATAGGCTAATCACTCACCATTTAGGTATCTAGCAAATATAATACTTTTACCAATCAATAATTCATGTGCTTGTCTATTTACAAAAGCAATATTGACCAAGAAGACTAACTCATTTCATTAGAGCCATATAGCATCTTTACTTAGTTATCTATAGTTCCATAGTCAAAAACTTTATATATATATATATATACACACACATATATATTAACCACCAATCATTCCACACTCCATCAAAATATTTCATTTCCCTTCTTTGGTAATTTTTTTTATTTTTATTCCAATTATCCCCACTTCTTAAGTGCATTCCTAAATTTGAGCATCATAAATTCAATTCCACTAAACGTTTTGTTTCTGTGAAACCTATTCATGGGTTTCCACAACTATAGATATTTGCACTATTAAAACAACTTCAAAGATAAATATCATAATTTATTCTTTCATACTTAGGTTATAACACATCATAGTCACCATTATTTTCCATTTCCTTTCTTTCCAAACTAAAGTGCTTCACCTTATCTTACCTACACCAAAAATTAATTCGTAATGAAGATATCAAGGTTTTCATGTACAATGAAACATATTCATCTTTTGTTGGATATCATGGTACCATAACTCATTCATGATTTTTTCATAAAAATTATTTGCTACAAAATTTATATTACATAGATATATATTTTTCATTTAAACAACTCCATTCCACCACCAAAGCCCCAGCTAGCCATCATAGTTATATTTCTAATTTCTAATATGATCTTATGAAGATTTGATATATAAACACTCATAAACCGACATAGATGGTCATGATATGTTTCATACACACACACACTGTAGAGATCTAGAAAAGTGAGGATAAAATTTTCAGTTTTTTCGATAGTGCACTATTTGCCAGTAAGGCATTATATATGCATCATTTAGGCATAAGTCATATTTAGGAGAATAATTTGAGTATGACATAGAAGAGAAACATGTTTATAGTGTTAAAATACATCTACTGTATGAATTTGAGCCTAAAAAAAATAGTTTCAAAAATTAAACAAAAAGGGTATTCCGGGTGGCCTAGGTGGGATCGGGCAAACTCGGCCACTAGCGAAAATCTATATTTTTAAAAAATTTCATTTAAAATAATTTTAAAAATTTTGGTAAAATAAAATGTCGAATTGAGGCGTTTCGGGACGAGTTGTAATGTAACGGGGTCCCAGATTCATGAAGGGCAAAAGGGTTATTTTGCACCTTTACCCCTCCACTATAAATACAGCCCCCTTAATGTAAAAATATTATTTTTTTTTGGGGGGGCTAGGAAAGGTCAATACATGTTTTTGGAGGAAAAATGAAGAAAAGTCCTAGGTTCTTCAAGCTTCAAGCCACCAAAACTTATTCCTAGGTCAATATTCTTGCAAGACTTCCTTCTAAAAAGTTGTTACTCTCAACAAGGGCTATATTCTCACTAATCGGTTCGACTATAAAGAGAATATAACTCTCTTGATTTGAGAAAAATCATTTTAAGTATGATATTTTACTAAATTGAAAATAGATTTAAGTTTTCTTGTCTTCCTATGTGTTGATTGGATGATTTAGGTGTTTATTTTGATGTTAGAAAATCATTTAGTTGGTAGTTGCTTTGAAAAGTTAGAATTTGTGGTTTAAGTACTTCTGCATTTTTTGAGTTTCTTGACAATTTGTTGCTATGGTAAAGGTGTATATTGCTTGTGTGTTGGATTATTATATTCTAGCTTATGTTCATGTAGAGAAACTCTTATGGTTTGAAAGTTATGATTTATTACATGAGTTGGTAGTTTGTGTATTTGTAGTTTCTTTGAGAAATTTTGAAAATAATGAATATGAAGCTTAATAATATGTTTAATCCATTGAATGGTGCTTCGCATTCATTTAGATAAGATGTTTGATGAAATGTTTCGTAGAATTCACATTGAGAAAAATCAAGGCATCTTGGCATGCATGAATCCTTGGAACATAGTGTGGGTTGTGCACTTGGTGCTATGTATTATGAGTGAGAAACCCAAAATCTGGCCAATGACAGTACTCTTGGGCTGACGGGGGCAGACCGTGAAGCGAGACATGGATGGCATAGAGTTGCATGAGTGTGTCATGCATATTGACTTTGCATGGCATTAAGAGATTATAAGGTTGTAGCTTTTAAAACTATACATGTGCACATGCCACACCTTAAATTTGTTCCTAACATTAGCACTTTGTCATACCAGTAGTTGAGATGACCTATTCGTGGGATATCATATTACAGCTGAGACTCCCAATACTTGAGACTTGAGGAAGTCTTAAAGGAAGGAGAGAAAAGGGACTTGAATGGATATTTGCCCTTTGGGCATATTTTTTATGTATGGGCATAAGCCCAAATGACCTGTATTTCAATTTAGAAAAGTAATGAATTATAAACTTTGGGTCATTTTAAAGTGTAAGGGTGTAAACCCAATTTATATGTGGGATATTTTTATATAATGAGTATCATATGTGTATATTGGGACAATTAAATGTGTATGTTGAGAATAAGGGATGTATGTTTAATTTACATGGATTGTGGCCACCGAGTGAGGGTGGGTTTTTATATAATAATGCATATGAAATATTGTGAATATTAGGTGGAAAAAAGGCTTGGAAACAAAGGAGGTTATGTCAAAATTTTATGAAAAATTAAAAGACTTGTTAAGTGTGTAAAACACCTTTTAAATAGGTGGGAAAGATGTCAAAAGAGAGGGTTTAGAAACCTTGAACAAATAGGCTAAAAATGAAAGAAAAGTGGCTTGAAAAACTTTGGGAAAATATGAGAAATGAATGAGAAACCAATTTATCCAACCTAGTGACCTTTCATTTACTTTTCTTCTCCCTTTTCACTCACTCACTGGGTTTATGGAAATTTGGGGGGTGACACACACACACACATATATATATATATAACCACTTGTCTTTAAGACAATATCTACCACCAAGACATAATTCGCCAATAAGGCATAATTGGCCACCAAGGCCATATATTTGCAACTAAGGTATAATTCGTCACTAAGGCCACACAATTACCCATTAGGGTCATACTAGCCAATAGGCTAATCACTCAACATTTAGGGTATCTAGCAAATATAATACTTCTGCTAGTCAATAATTCATGTACTTGTCTATTTACAGAAGCAATATTGACCAAGAAGATTACTCATTTCATTAGAGCCATATAGCATTTACTTAGTTATCTATCATTCCATAGTCAAAACATTTATATATATATATGTATATAGATATATATTAACCACCAATCATCCCACACTCCATCAAAATATTTCATCTCCCTTCTCTAGTAATTTTTTTTTATTTTTACTCCAATTATCCCCATTTCTCAAGTGCATACCTAAATTAGAGCATCATAAATTCAATTCCACTAAACCTTTTGTTTTCGTGAAACCTGTTCATGAGTTTCCACAACTATAGATATTTACACTATTAAAACAGCTTCAAAGATAAATATCATAATCTATTCTTTCATACTTAGGTTATAACACATCACAGTCACCATTATTTTCCATTTTCTTTCTTTCCAAACTAAAGTACTTCACCTTATCTTACCTAGACCAAAAATGAATTCGTAATGAAGATATCTACGTGTTCATGTACGATGAAACATATCCATATTTTGTTGGATATCATGCTACCATAAATCATTCATGATTATTGCATAAAAATTATTTGCTACAAAAGGTGTATTACATAGATATATATTTGTCATTTAAACAACTCCATTTCGCCACCAAAGCCTCAACTAGCCATCACAATTAAATTTCTAATTTCTAATATGATCTTATGAACATTTGATACATAAACACTCATAAGTCATCATATATGGTCATGATATATTCCATCCACACACACACACACATATATATATAACCACTTGTCATTAAGACAATATCTACCACCAAGACTTAATTCGCCAATAAGGCATAATTCACCACCAAGGCCATATATTTGCTACTAATCTATAATCTGTCACTAAAGCCACACAATTACCCATTAGGGTCATACTATCCAATAGGCTAATCACTCACCATTTATGGTATCAATCAAATATAATACTTCTACCAATAGGAATGAAAATGGAAATATTTGCTAAAGATTTTATTCAAAAATTACAAAGTACAATTAGTTAAAATAACTTACAAATAACAAATAGGTTACTGGATTAACTGAAGAAACATCTCTGTTCAAAAGGTAACAAGATGTGGAAGACATGACATGAATCACAAGAATATATATAATAGAAATGGAAATGAAAATATTTGCTAAAGATTTTATTCAAGAATTACAAAATACAATTAGTTAAAATAACTTACAGATAACAGATAGGGTGGTGGATTAACTGAAGAAACATCTCTGTATGCATCATATGAGAGTTAAGATACATTGAGAGTGTGGGAGAGAGTGAGAGTGTGTATAAGTTGTCTAAAGAAAACTTTGCTTGCACAAATCTTGAGTCCCGCTATGGTTGGGTGAAACCCTTATATAGGAGTAAGGATTTCTAAGAGAATCTGTGCAATGATTTCTCTTTTGACTATTTTTCTGCTTTAACTCAGGTATCTTGCTTTTACTTGGGTAAGGTGTTTTTCACTTTCTATTTTTTGGTGAAAAAGTTAGAGTGAATCTCTGGGTAATTGTTGACTTTGTGCAGGAGTGGGTCCCTACTACTTTGCTGAGAATCTAGTTTCGATGGAAAACCAGATTGATTGCTGACTATCGACTACTTTGCTGGTGGAAAGGAGTCTTGTTGCTGAATGATTCCATCGAAATGTGTAATAGACAGTTTTTCTTTCTTTTGATGAAGAAAGTAGTGATTGAAGCTATCACACATAGAGATAAGAATCATGGGGTAGATATGTCATAACCATCATAAGGATCTTAGGCATCCTGGAAGGGAGCCATCAATGGGCTGACCGATGCTTGTGAGGATGCAAATGAACTGCTCTGATTGGCTGCTTGCTGGAGAAGTTTCTAAGTTAATTCTATTAACTCGGAAGAATTCTTCTTCTGCTTACTAGAATCCTTAGAAGAGGATTTTTTTTCTACTTTGCTAGTGATTGTGATGATAGTTGTGCTTGAGCTTCTGGTGTAGAGGTCTGAAGGGCTAGCATAACCTATTTAGTTGGTGTTGCTGGAATGGTAGTGGTTGTTCCTGTAACCATGACTGCTGTAGGAACTTTAACTGGAAATTCTTTCTGTACCTGGGCAATAATACGTTCATGCTGGAACATTGGCCACCACTTAACATAGAATTTTCGCGCAACATGATTTGCTATAATTTTCCATTTCCAATTACAAATCCATAGGACTTGATATTTACTAATAAATATTAATAACACAAGAAACTAACTCTCATTTTGCTAGGTTTATAAGTAGATGAGAAGTAGGTCACTTGATCTTGAAGATCAAGTGGTAAGATTTTAATCATGGGGCCATGAATATGCCACCACTGTAAAAACCATAAAGGAATTTGGCTCTTGAAATCTTTGCTAAATTGCATGAACCAAGAGTGAGTGTAAGACTCATCTTGATAGAGGATAAGTTCAAACCATGACTCCTTGTAGTCATAATAACTAAACTTTTTGCTATGTCCAGGAAGATCTTGAAGGGAAGATGTGACGCCCTTAAAACCGGGGTTCATATGTTAATCGTTGACCATCCGTCAACCCGCAAAAATACCCGTGACTGTCACACAACTCGACGTCACGTCAATAACATCGCCTTAACCGGGATTTTAACCCACACAAACAAAAAAAGTGATCATTTATCATTTGATCCAACTGTGGTCCAACGTACCACAATTCAAACTCCATTATAGTCCATTTACATCCTTGGAACCCAAGTCCTAAAGCATGGCAAAGGAATTTTTAAATTTTTAAATTTTTTGGGAAGTGTACTGGTACGGGTTGTCTACTGGAACAACTGTACTGGTACGGGTTACCCACAAGAAAATATGTACCGGTACGGGTAACCCACTCAAAAATTTGTACTAGTACGGGTAACCCACTAGAAAATCTATACCGGTACGGGTAACCCACTGGACCTCTGCATACTAGTATAGTTTGGCGACTTTTGCATATGTCACCTTTTTTTCATTTCCAATCCATTTCAAACTATTCCAATACCATCAAAGAATGCTAAACAAGGTTTTTCACATAAAACCTAGTATGTACAAGTTCTATTACAAGTGATTCCTTATGATTGCATGCCCAAACTATAATTTTCATTAAAATTATACAAAATGAGCTATCAAAAACCACAGGTCGGCTCTCTTCATATTTGAGGCTCGAAATGAGAGTCCTTTGCCGGGGTGAACCTCGCACCTGGAACGTTTTCCCGTATAGGTTGAGCTATGCTCAATAGAGTATCTCCTACACAGGCTACTCCTCCCCTAGATGCATATAAAATATGCACATGCAACAATCAAACATTAAATCCCATTCCAAACAAGAATGTGTCATTCAATGTTGCAATTCTACTATGTCATGTCAGGATATGGGATGACAATCACTCATGCACTTTAACCCGAGTCCTCACCGAGTCCCACAACACAATACAATGCTAATGTGTAGCAAATCCATCAATTATGAATTTCATTCAATGATCATTTTGAAATAAATGTCATGTGTTTATAAAACCAAATTTTGTTGGATGATACACATCGAATGAGCATTTATAAAACAAAATCATGTGTTTTTGTTGGGTATCGAATTTTGGAATCACACTGCTGGCTCTGTACGCCATTACACTTTTTAAAACTTTCATCATAGGGGAGTGTATGAACCAAGTAACTGGGTTTTGCACCTGAGGGAGAGTCTAGCCCTGCTTGCTATACACGACACCAGTTTTTATTTCATGAAACCATACAACTCAATCAGATCATCGATCCAACTTTTCCAAGCCCAATCATCAATCACCAAGTATGGTGTTGATCAAACCATGCACACACACACACCCACACTCATGTCCATGGACGTGGTTTCCCCGTGCAAATGCAATGCAATGCACCATTGCAATATCAATATCCTTCTCTATATGTAATGAATGTCATATGAGATAATTTAACCACATATTTTAACATATGTCATGGAAAATTATATCTATTGCATATAATTACCATAAATTATCATGATGTTAACGTATTAACAACATATCTGTACTCATTCATCCTCAACAAAAATTCACAAGCATGTTATACAAAACTCATGCCATAAAAAACTTAATTCCATATAGGCATTTAGCAAAATACATTCAATGCAACCAATTCATGATATTACACAAATTTGCTCACATAACAACAAGTTCCAAGAAATCACACAAGTAATCCTTCTACACCAAATTCAAACAAGAATTGGCTTAGGTCATTTTCGTTCCCATTTCCTCATTTTCATAACCATAGGTAAGTGACGTATATATCTATACACCTACCAATTCCATACATAAATCCTAGGTAGAAGTAAATCAAAGTAGGAGGGAACCTTACCTTTTAAAGCATAAAATGAAGGTAGAAAGCCTCAAGAACACCTCCCAAGTCCAAAACTCTTGATTTCTCCAAATCTCCTCTTTGGATCTTTGGTGAAATTCTTCATTCTTGGTATGTAGGTGTAGCCCTCGTCACAATGATCAACTTTAACTCTTGGTCCAAAAGATTCCAACCGACGGAACTCCGTGAATCAAAAGGAGAAAGGTAGAAATCTTTTGCTTTTCTCTCTTCTCTCTCTTCTCCTTCTAACGTGTGAAGTCTGCTGAACAAGTGAGGAAAAATCAGATATTTTCCCTTATTTATAATCTTTAATTGTGCGATCCACATCGCGCCGCGCATTTCTTATTTTTGAGTCCGTTTTTGTCCCAAAATGACTTAATTCTTTCTCGATTTAAATTCAAATTATTTTTGTTTGAACTTTCCTCCAATTATAAGAAAATTTTATAAAATTTATTTTTATAGACATTTGTGAGGTCACCCAACACTCAATTGTCTCGTAAAACGTAAAAAATTTAACTATCTCAGAATTCAACGAAAATTGTCTGGGTAACTAACTTTCGTGAGACGAATCCAATGGTGAAGTATGTTGCATCATTCAAACTCTATAAAAATATGTATTTTAAATCTATATTATAGTAATAAATTACCGTTTTTTCCTTTTTCAAAAAAATTTCAATTTTATCCGGGTTTTATAGAAGAAGGGTGAGATCCCCATTTTTTAAGGGAGATAAACTTCTGAATATACAAAGAATGATAAATAAATTTGCTAGGGTCATTTTTATCAATAATCGGTATGATAAAAACTGACTAGGCAAAGAATAGAATATCCTGTTAAAACATAAAGGTTTTTTCAGGATCAAATGGAATAAAGGTCCATCCTGGTTCAAGGTAGGTGTTGACTAAGTCAATTGGGTTGCTTAGGTGAGCATAGACTGGTGCCTTTTTAATAAATTATGTTTTCAGACTTTTGAAGGTTGACTAAGTTTGGTATGGGTTAATTATCTGGCTAGGTTTTACTGAAGATATGGGATGAGTCATATATGGACTAGAAGGGTTTCCTAGGTTTACTAAGCCTAGTACAGGACTGTTCCTAGGTTTACTAAGGAAGAAGGGCAGGTTGGTCTGACTAGGTTCTAGTAACGATTTGCTACTTCAATTGTTGGTAATTGACTAGGCTTTAGGTTTGGGCTAGGTAAATCTAATTGTTTTCCAGTATCCTTCCCGGGCTTTTTGGATGAAGTATTGGGTTTGCTAGTTTTTTTGTCCGCCATGAGGTTCCTGTAGAAATTCATGGGGTATGAAATAATGGATGCAATTATTACTGCCTTTAATATAGTTAATATCAAAATCGAAAATACTTAAAATAGATTGCCCTCTAGCAAAAATTTGCTTACTAGCAATATTTTGTATATCTTTTCCCAAAACATATTTTGCAGATTTACAATCAACTCTTACTAAGAATTTTTGATTTAATATGTCATCCTGGAATTTTGAGATACATAGGATAATAGATAAAATTTATTTTTAATAGTACTACAATTTGCATGTGCTTTGTTCCAGATTCCAGAATGGAAACAAACAATTTGCTCTGGGAGTCTGGACTGACTCTTTGTAGGAGGATACCACCATAGCCAATGTCAGAGGCATCAGTTTGGATAATTTTGAATGAGTTTGCTAAAGGAATGCCAAGACAAGGCAAAGTCTTGATATATTTTTTCACTTGCTGAACTATGGATGTATGAACTAAAGACCAAGGAGTAGGGTTTCCTTTGAGTCTATCATACAATGGTTTGACTATTTTTCTAAGATCCTGATAGAATTCTGAAACACAGTTTAAAGACCCTAAGAATCTCTATAACTGAGTTTTATCTGTTATCTCATTCGGAAACTTATATGCGAATTGGATAGATCTCCTGATGCGAACGATAGTTGAGTGTTGGATGTTTTATCCAAGGAATCTAATTGTAGTTTGAAACAATTTAATCTTGCTAGAAGAGATGACTAGATCATTATGTCTGACTATCTCTAAGAAGGCATTAAAACGTTTACAATGTTTTTCTATACATCTTGAGAAGATGAGTATATCATCTATGTAGACTATAGAGAAATGACTAACTGGGTTAAAATTTTCATTTCATTATATTTTGAAATTCAATAAGTGCATTTTTTAATCCAAAAGGCATTACATTCCATTCGTAATGTCCAAAAGGAGTTGTAAATGTAGTTTTGTATCTATCTTCTAGGGATATCTAAATCTACCAAAAGGCACTTTTCAAATCAAATTTTGAAAATATTGCTGAGTTGCTAAGTCTTTCAATTAAATCTTGTTTGTTTGGAATATTTTGCTCATTAAATCCTTTGATATAAGGAAGTCTTACCATGTGTCTTTTACTATGCCAGAAAGTTGTAGGTAAGTTAGAACATACTCCTAATTCTAGTTTTTCTTTAAATTTTTCAATCTTATTAATTAAGATTGGTTTTACTAATTGCTCTTGAATTATTTTATGATTAATTTCTTCATTAAAAAATTTTACTTGGTTACTTTTCCAGGTTATTAAATTAAGGGACTTTGAGATTTAATAATCTTTCAGTTGCCTTAATTTTTTTAATTTGAGGTTTTGTTAAAAATTTAAATCTTACTGATTGACCAAATGACTTGGTAGTTACTCCTTCTATATCTGTTGTAAAAGGATACTACAAGTATATGAATGGTATACCAAGGATAATTTTATCTGACATATTTTTTTCTAAGACAAATGATGTTTTGAAACATACATTGTCTTGAAAAATATTCACATTTGGTAACTTATATTTAACTCTCATTTTACTACCATTTGCTGAACTAAGTTTTTCAGTTGTCTTATGATAATATTTGGTCGGTATAAACCCTTCTTGGATGTAGTTTAGATCAGTGCCTGTATCTATAAGAGCTACAACTTCAATTTTATAATCATAATTAACTATGATTTTGACTTTAGAATGCCATTTTTGGAGGTTTAATTTGTTAATTAAGTTTAACCTTTTATCATTATCACTGGTTTGGGAACATCCTTCATTAGAAGGCAGCTTCGTTACACCCAAAGTTTCCATATCAAATATGGAGGTTACGGCTATCGGTTGGGAACCTGTTCCAATTGAACTATGTGAGCTATCTGAGTTCTCAACTTCAGGTTGTTCATCTCCAAGATTTTTACCAAATTTATTTTTTGTTTTAAGAAGACTTAAAGCTTCTTCTAATTTTTTATCTTGAAATTTTAACTCTTTTATTTCTTGTTTTAAGTTGTTAACTTCATATTGGAGATCTTGTAAGGTTACTTCTTTCTTTTTATCTTTACTAAAGTTCTCCTTTGTTTTATTAAAACTAATTAGCTGTTTTCACCAAAAGATTGTTTAATGTCTTTTTTGACAAATAAATCTTTAAGTTTTTTAATGTATTTTACTTTTAACTTTGGATCTTCAGTTTTGCTAATAAGATCAATGAGGGTATGTTCTTCCTTAGTTTGTTTAGTTAAAACATTAATTGTCTTGCAACAATTATCTTTACATCCTAATTTAATATCTGGTTCACTAGAATTGCTAGGCATCAACTGATAATCTGAAGAACTTCCAGGATTACTTGAATCTTCTGAAATTTCTTCATTTTGGCTAATGTTACTTCACTTAAAGATGTTGAGAATTTCTTCTTCATTTTCTTTAGTTAAAGTTTAACTATTTTATTTTCTTTTTGAGTGGACATTCTGGGCTGATATATCCCTTTTTACCACAGATATAGCATTCAATTTCTTTGCTATTATTTTTTCTTGACTTGTTCTTATAAGTTTTGTGCTTATAAGATTTCATATGTTTTGGTTGATTTTCCATAATATTCTTGCTATGGAAAATTCTTTTTGCTTCTTTTGTAATACGATTTACTTTTGCTCTAAGGTTTGCGTGACTTGTGTTTTCTGCGAGATGGTGCTACTGAAGGAAGACCATATTGTTCACAGAAAATCACCCATTTCATATTTAGCTTTTTTCTAATCATCCTTCATTTTGTTGCTAATTTTCATTTCAATACACATTCTTAATCCTTCTTTTTAAATGGTACTGCCAATATCACCATAGATTAACTGATCATATTCAATGATGCATGTAGGTTTGCTTAATGCCTCTCTAATCTTGTGGCAAAAAGATTAAGTAAGTCGTTCATAAATTTTTCTTTCCAGAAAGATTTATCATAATCAGGTCTTATCATTACTCTGGAGATGAATACATCTTTTTACTATCTAAAATACTAAGTGTTGGACATCTTAAGTTACTTAACTGATCATGGATTCTTGCTTCTATACTAGTTGTTGTTCCAACAAAGTGTTTAATTATTGTATAGATGAGGGTATTAATCCCATCTGATTTTGCTCTTCCAATCCTTTCATCAAAGATTGGCATATTTTCATCATCTAGTTCAACAGCATATCTGATGTTATCTCTAGATTCTTGACTAAGGTAGTTATCCCACCAATTTTTTAACATTCCTGTGAATCCAGAAGTAATTAAATCAATTATCTATGGTTCAGTATTATCAAGATTGTTAATATAACTATTGATGACCATAGAGATGTGGTAAACTTTGTTAAGAATTTCTTGTTCACTTAATCCATCTATGTTCGATTCATAAAGTTTATTGGCTTGAACAGAGGATTGGTTGCTAATATTCTTTTCTTCAAATTGAAGATCAGGTGGTGTTGGTTTTGAATACCAATTTTTTGTGATACTGATTGGATTAACTCTTGAAAAAGTTAATTTATTAATGTGTTGACTACCAAATTGTTCATCTAATTCTTTGATTTCAGAATTAGTAGAATTTTTTGTATTACTATCTTCTGAATTATCAGAGGTTTGTTCATCACTTTGATTAATAGTATTCACATGAGATGGTTCTGTTTTAGTTTCCATCTTTTGGATAGCTTCTTCAATTTTTGAAGTCTTTTACTATCTTTGGTTAATATTCCTAGCTTGCTTTTATCTTCAGGTAATTGAATTAAAGGTTTTTCTAATTTTTTACTTGAAGATGATATGATTTCATCAATTGTTGTTTCTATTTTATCTAACTGTTTACCAATTGTTATTAAACTCTGATTGGTAAAATTGTTTTGTTCAATGATTCTTTTGTCATATTCATCTGCTGGCAACTTAAAAGGTGAAGCTTTTACTTCAGTATTCTTATGACTAATTAACAAGGTTTTTGTTGGTGGATGACTTGAGGATACTATGGAGGCATCTACAATTTTCCATATATGTTTTGTTACTACTTTTACTGATTTGTAATGGTTTTCTAAGTAATCAAAGAAATAGATTTCACATCTTATTTCATTCATAAACTTAGTCTATTTTTCAATTATTCTTTCTTGTTTGCTACTACTATATTTTTTGTTGAATTCTCTTCTTTTGGATTTATTTTCTTTATACATTTATTCCTTGTATAATCTATCTTCGTCAACGAGAAACAGATCATTTCTTTAACTTATTGTAAGTAACTGCTTATTTAATGGGGGTCCTCTTCATTAGTAGAAGGATATGGTGAAAAACCATCTTATTCTTCTTCCTGAAACCGTGATGATGGAGCACTAGCTTGTGGTTTATAATATGGTTTACTAATTTCAGATGAGGATTTATCAATTCCTTTTAACTTAAATCTTTCTTCTAATTCATTAACTAAATCTTTATATCTTCTGGTTAAACTAGAATAGGCTAACTCAAATTTTCTTCCTTCATTGATTTGAAGTGATTTGCTAAATGATTTACTAGATCGATGAAACATTGTGCTGTCAAGTGAGATTCTTACTGATCCACTCCGGTCTACTTGAGACTCATGGTATTCATGTTCTTCTTCATTTACTATACTTGGTATAGTGCTTAATGAAGATCTAGATGAGCTAGCCATAGAATTAGATCTGAATAATCTACTCATTTTTAAATCTAAGATTTTCAACTTTATAAATTACTAATAAGTTTTGACTCCATTGTACATACTCCTCTTATGCACATACCCTCTAGGTTTGTTGTCCATTTTCCGCTTCACTACCTCTCACGAGGACTTACAATGGGATCTAGACTCTCTAGGCTTACGTGGCAAAGCTTGGGTGACAAAGAAGATAAGACTTAAAAGGAATTTACTAATTGAAGTATCAAAGATTCAATAACAAGTAAGATATATATATATATATATATATATATATATATATATATATATATTTCCACTATTATCTATAGCATGAAGAACACACTCACATATAACACCACATTAACTACAAATCTACCACATAAATAACGACAGTCTGCTATACCGACTATAATCTTATACACAGATACAAGATTATATATTTAGTAATCCAGGTTCAAATTAGATATGTACCACAACATATGAATTCCATTTTTTATTATTTTTGTTCAAAGGTATTTCCTTTTGCAAGACCCCGTGCGAAACCGTCATCAATGGCGTCATCTATACACTTAACACATATCATCACATATCTCATAAACCTCCTTCATATATGTTTTATACACTAGATATGCTTGCATGAATATTGAATCAACCTATTTCTAAACCCTTTCCATAGCGGTATTTCCAGTTCACTTAAGTCTCACTCACCTTCCAATTATTCCATCTTACCCAAACTATGTTTTATATATTTTTACATATATATATATATATATTCAAATCCATCAATCATATATTTGTAAACATATCTGGTCTAAAAAGAATATATTTAAACTCAAGCTTGAATACCACAAAGAACTTTAAAAAACCAAAAACTCTACTCCAATGTAAGCAACAATGTACTACTGTCTTATACTCATAATCACATTTTTTTCCTTTAAGTTTAAGAACATAGGATCTTGTTAATATTATTCAAATAATGTTATTATTACTACTTTTCACTTTAAACACTTTCACAAATTGATTATAACTTATCTATACTGTCACTAAAATTCCATTATCATAAACTGAACTTGACAAAAATTATTCTATAATCTATTATTAATTTTAATTTTTTTTTACACTAGTATATGCTACCACAATTTCCTAAACTACTCACAAATACAACTAGTTAACTTATCTCATCAATTCTCTGCCCAAGTTGTAACGCCCCAAAAATCGAGAGTCCTTAATTTAACAAAATTCAGGTAGAGTCTCCTTTGTACGGGGAGCTCTATCCAAAACACAACTTGTGTCATATACAATCACATGACCCTTCCAAGGTCTAATATCCAATATTGACCACACCGACTCCATTTATCCATACCATGTAACAACATTTAATCACATGACCCGTCCAAGGTCTAATATACATCAATTTATACTCCCACATCTTGAATTTATGCATTAAACATAGATAATACCAGTTCAAAATTACAATTCTTTTACATACATTACATGCCCAAAAACTAACATTGCAAAAGTTTTACAAAATGGGATTAAAAGCCACAAGTCGGCCTTTCTTCGTCACTGGTGCCCCAAATAAGCACCGTCCAATGGCGTTTATCCCCCACCTGAAATATTTTCCCGTACAGGGTGAGCTACGCTCAATAGAGTATCTCCTACAAAGGCTACTCCCCAACCTAGATGCATATGAAATGTGCACATGCAACAATCAACACCATAATTCATTCCAAACAAGAGCACGTAATTCAAAATGAGAATTCTACCATGTCATGTCATGATATGAGATGATACTCACTCATGCACTTTAACCTGAGTCCTCATCGACTCCCACAATACAATGCAATGCACGTGTGTATTACATTTGTCTTTGATGAAATACATCTAATGTTTGCTTGAAATAAAAGTCATGAGTTTATAAAACCAAATCATTGTTGGATGTTACCCATCGAATGAGTACTTTATAAAACAAAATCATGTGTCTTTAATGGGTATCGGATTTTGGAATCACACTGCTGGCTCCGTACACCATTACACTTTTTCAGAATTTCACCACAAGGGAGTGTATGAACCAAGTAGCCAGATTTTTCACCCAAGGGAGAATCTATCCCTTCTTGCTATACCCGACACAAGTTTTTCATGCAATCATATGACTCAACGAGATCTTTGATCCTACCTTCCTGAGTCCACTTATCAACCACCAAGCATGGTGTTTAATCAACCATTCACATACACCTACACTCATGCCCAATGCCTATGAATGTGATGCCAACATCATCCCCACTATGAAATGAATGTCAAATAAGCAACTTAACCGTGTATCATCATATTCAATGGCAACTTACATAATATGCATATAATCACCAAAATTTATCACACCGTCAATGTATCACTAAGCATATATCTACAACAATATCACAAGCATGTTATTACATAATCTATGTCACTAACACATTTCATTCACAAAGGCACAATATAAACACATAGCATGCCCACATAATACCATATTCCAAAAAATTTCACAAGTAACTTCCACACCTCAAATTCAAGCTAGAAATTGGTTCAAGCCATGTCTATACTCATTTCCTCATTTCCATAACAATAGGCAACTTCTATACACCTAACCATTCCCTGTGGACACCATTGGTTAGAAATAAACCAAATTAGGAGAGAACCCTACCTCTTGAAGCGTAAAATAAAGGGTAGAACCTTCAAGAACACCAACCACAACTCTAAATTCTTGATTTCTCAAAATCTCTTCTTTGGATCTTCGGTGAAATCCTTCATTCTTGGTACAGTTGCATAACCCTCATCGATATGATCGACTTTAACTCTTGCCCCTTAGAATTCTGACTAGCGAAACTCCATAAATCATAGAGAAAAGCCTTGAAATTTATGTTTTTCTTCTCCTTTTCCTCTACTCTCTTCCTCAGACGTTTACACACTGATTTCAAAATATATTTCTTCTAAAAACTCATATTTTTACCGATATTTATAGCCCTTGATGCTTGGTGCACGTCGCACCACACGCCCCCCCTTGTCTGGGTCCATCTCGGTTTAAGTTCAAATTTTTTTTATTTGAACTTTCCTTCAATTATAAGAAAATTTTATAAATTTTATTTTTGGAGACGTTTGTGAGATCACCCAACATCCAGTTGTCTCGTAAAACGTAAAAAATTTGACTATCTCAGAATTCGATGAAAATTGACAAGATAACTAGATTTCGCGAGACGAATCCAATGGTGAGATCCGTTGCGTCATCCGAGCTCTATAGAAATACGTATTTTAAATCCACATTATAGTGACAAATTATTATTTTGCCCTTTTTCAGAAAAAGTTTAAATTTACCCTAGTTTTACATTCTTCCCCCTATAAAAGAATTTCATCCCCAAAATTCACACACACATGCACATTGAACCACATGTATATGCGACAAGTATCATACTCATAACTACAATAATGTACCTCCATCCCCGAATAAGAAAGGATAACTGGTACAAATAGTGTACTCGCACTCCTATGTCGCCTCCTCCACTCCTCGGTGCTGCCACAGCACTTTCACTAGCCTCACGGTCTTGCCTCGCAAAAATTAATCTCGACTATCCATGATACGCACCGGTCCCTCTTCGAAGGTCCCATTTGAATCAACAACAAGCTCGCCCCAATCCACCACATAAGTCGGATCTGAGGTGTATTTTCGAAGCATAGAGACACGGAATGCCGCGTGAACACCCGATAGATTTGGCGGTAACTCCAACCGGTAAGCAATTGTACCAACCCTCTCAAGTACTTCAAAGGGCCCGATATATCTCAGCGATAGCTTTCTCCGCTTACCAAACCTGACCACTCCTCTCTTAGGCATTACCTTCAAGAAGATATGATCTCCCACCTCAAACTCTAGAGGTTGTTGTCGTCTATCATCGTAGCTCTTATGTCAGCTCCTAGCCGTGAGAAGACACTTTTGTATCAAGTCCACCTTCTCCGAGGTGTCTCTAACCAATTTCAAACCCGTAGAGGGTCTCTCTCCTACCTCCGTCCAACAAACCAGAGAATGAAAAAGCCTCCCATATAATGCCTCATAGGGTGACATCTGTATACTCATCTAATAACTGTTGTTGTAGGTGAAATCCACTAAGAGTAGGTGCTTTTTCCAACTACCCTAGAGATCTAGGATGCATGCCCGTAGCATGTCCTCTAAAGTCAAGATGGTCGTCTCCGACTAATCGTCCGTCTAGGGATGAAAAGCATGGCTCATCATCAACTGTGTCCCCATAGCTCGCTGAAAACTCACCCAAAAATGAGTCATAAACTTGGGATCCCTATCTAATACTATAGATGTGGGCACCCCATCCAATCGGACAATCTCTTGTATATACAACCTGCAGAATTCCTTTAGTGTGAAGGTCATCTGCACAGCCAAAAAATGTGCCGACTTCATAAGCTGGTCCACTATCATCCATATTGCGTCATGCCCACGCGACGTTCATGGCAAGAAGGTCACAAAATCCATCGTGACATGCTCCCACTTCCACTCAACTACCTCCAAAGGCTGGAGCATAACCCTGCTAGTCTCTAGTGTTCAGCCTTCACCTATTGACACGTGAGACATCGGCTAATAAAATTCTCAACATGTTTCGTCATTCTACTCTAATAATACTGGCGACGAAGATCATGGTACATCTTCGTGCCACCTAGATGCACAGCAAAAAGGGAGCAATGGAACTCTCTAAGGATCTCCACTCTCAGCTCTGCAGACTGGGGAACTACAATCCTTCCCCTAAACTGAAGACTACCATCCGTATGAATGGTCCATCCCTCGTCACCTGTACCTGACTGTACTCGGTCCCTAATGGATAAAATCTCTATATCTTGTCCCTGGTACTCAATCACTCTGCTCAGTAGGGAAGGCGTAGCCACCAAACTCCCCAAAGTGCCTTGAGCTTGGCCCATATAGCGTAGCCCGAACTGTCCCACAGTCTTGAGCAATTGCCACTCCTAGGAAGCCACACTAGCCAAGACTCCCCATGACTTTCGACAGAATGCATCAGCCATCACATTTGCCTTACCGGGATAGTAATGTAAAGTGAAGTCATAGTCCTCTAGATATTTCATCCACCTGCATTGCCTCATGTTGAGGTCTCATTGTGTAAAGATATACTTCAGACTTTTGTAGTCTGAAAACACCTCGAATTGCTCACCGTATAGATAGTAGCACCAAGCTTTTAAGGCAAAGACTATGGCCGCCAACTCCATGTCGTGCGTAGGATAGTTTTGCTCGTGATTTTTTAACTGTCAAGAACCATAAGCCACCACTTTTCCTGATGGCATCAAAACACAGCCAGGTCTATCCTTCGAGGCATCACAATACAATGTGTACCTCTGTCCCCTTTTTGGGACTATCAAAATAGGGGCGGAAGTAAGCCTCATCTTCAACTCCTAAAATGCCTTCTCACACGAATCATTCCAATCAAATTTGACCTCTTTTTGGGTCAACTTGGTCATAGGTGCAGCTAATCGAGAAAAGTCCTCAATGAACCTCTAGTAGTACCTTGTTAATTCAAAGAAATTGCGTATCTATTGACTTCGGCCTCTCCTAATTCATGACTACCTCAACCTTCTCTGGATCCACGGATACACCCAAAGCCAACACCACATGTGCTAAAAATTTCACCTCTGTAAGTCAAAATTCACACTTGTTGAAATTAGCGCACAATTGAGGGTCTCTCAAGGTCTAGAGAACAACCTTCAAGTGACCCTCATGCTCCTCAAACTTGGAGTAGATCAAAATGTCATCAACAAATACCACGATGAACTAATCTAGGTTGGGTTGGAACACCCTATGCATGAGATCCATGAATGCCGCCAGGGTATTCGTCAACCCTAATGGTATCACTATGAACTCAAAATGTCCATATCGCATCCTAAATGTTATGCCTCCCTAACCCTCAACTGATGGTAACCGATGCGGCGATCTATCTTGGGGTAGACCCGCGCCTCTCTCACCTAATCAAACAAATCATCAATCCTTGGCAAATGGCATATATTCTTGATAGTAACCCTATTTAACTGCCAGTAGTCTATGCATAGTCGAAGGGTCTTGTCCTTCTTCTTGGCAAACAACACTAGAGCACCCCAAGGTGAAGTGTTCGATCTAATAAAGCCCCTATCAAACAATTTCTGTAACTAGACCTTGAGTTCTTGTAACTTAGCAGGCGTCATCCTATGTGGAGTCATAGAAATGGGCGATGTACTAAGGTGCAACTCAATGGTGAAGTCTATATCCCTATGTAGAGGTAATCTTGGTAGTTCATCCCGAAAAACATCTTTAAACTGACAAACCGCTTGAGGTAGATCCAACTCCTGTCTCGCCTCGTCCTCCAAGGTCAGGTTTACTAGCCAATCCATCAACTGCCCGTGCCAACTGGAGTCATACACTACTTGGGGTAAAGCGTCATGTTTTCCCCCTGGAACTTGAAACAAACACCCTTTGGGGTGTAGGCAGTGACCCTCTTACGATCACAATCAATGATGACTCAGTGTGTCGCCAACCAATCCATCCCAAGGATGATATCAAACTACGACATGTTCATGACCCTAAGGTCCACGATGAGTAGAATCCCTAAGATTTCTAACTCACAACCCCGACATATCTGATCAATACTCACCCTAGCTCCTAGAGGAGAATTCACATACAATGGCTCTTCCAAGGTTTCGACCTTCAAACCCAAATCTTTCACACATCATGCAACAATAAAAGAATGAGATGCACCATAGTCAAATAATACCCTTGTCCATAAGCGAAAGAGTAGAAATGTACCATGAATAACCGACTGATCTGCGGGCTCAGTTTGAGGCATAATGGTGTAGACACATCCCTGAAGTCTCGATTTGTGAGCCATGTCCTCGACCTCAACCCATGCTCTAGCCCATCTGGCCTGATTGCGGAATCCCCACACGTGAAGTAGTAGGGCCCTATGCAGCACCCTAGAACTGATACTAGATCCCCTAGCCTATGGTGGGGTAGGAAGGAACAAAGTGCTTCTGTGCATGCCCCACTGAAGGCAGGGACTGGGATGCTCCATAGCTCTGAGATCCTTATCGCTAAGGATAATCCTGCTTCATATACCCTAGTTGGTTGCAATGATAGCATGTCCTTTGGCCTGCCTAGTAGGAAGGCCTCTGAATTCTCCCGCCTTAGGAGGATTGACCTTGGCCTTGATAGTTGCAGCCCTGTGGAGCCGTAGTTCTTTGCCTCTTCCCCGAACTTGAAGAAAAAGATTGGCCCTCATTCTTCTTGTCTTTAACACCCGCTTCCCGGATGTTCCATGCGTCATCTACCTCTCTCTCAATGGCCATAGATGTTTCAACCATTGAGTCCAAATCTTGCAAGCGAAGGCCCACAATTTTACCCTGGATGGACAATTTCAGGTTATCCTCAAACTTCCTCACCTTGGCCATGTTTGTGGCCACATAATCATCGGCGAAACAGGCTAATTCTGTAAACTTATCCACGTATTCTAATATCGTCATAGTCCTTTGCCTCAAGTCCAGGAATTCCCGAGGCTTAGCTTGTTGGACAGACGCCCAAAAATATTTGCCCATGAAGAGCTCTCGGAACTCTCCCCATGTAGTTGTTTCCAAGTACTTCGAGGCTTTAGCCCAATCCCACCATCGATGGGCTTCCCCTTCCAGCTGGAATGTAGTTAGCCTTATTTTAGTGGCATCGGATGTGATCTCTATAGCCTCTAAAATCTTGTCAACTTGCAGGAACCAATGGTCGGCCATCATCGGATCTGCCCCTCCCACGAAAGTCAGAGGCTTGTGTGCCTTAAACTTCTAGAGATTACTTGAGCCTCCATGGCCCACATTTGCACTAGTCTGTGTAATGGTAGCAGCCGCAGCACTAACTTGTGCAATCGTAGCAACCGTAGCACCAATAGCCTCCACGAACGCCTGATGGTCAAAGGCTGGTGGTGGTTGATTGTCGTTCCACCCACTGCCTCGGTATCCTCTTCCTCAATTGCCATCTACACACATGTAAGATAGCAATAGATGACCAATTTAGTATCCCAAGATAGGGATCAAGTATAAACTTTGAGATTTCTCTCCTTGTCTCACTAGTAGAGCATACGCCACCACTAGTAGACATTTACACCTTGAAATATCGCATTCAGCCCTTTTTCCGAACCCCAAGGTTATGTTTTCTAACCCTAGTATTTCTCCTTTTCATATACATTTCACCATGCATATAACCCACATAACACATAACACATAAAACATAGCAACTTAAGCACATAACATGAAATGCACAATGAATGCAATGGTATAGACCATGCCCATCAAGCCCTAGGTAAATCGTATACCTAAGCTTTGATACCAAGCTGTGATGCCCTAAAAATCGGGGGTCCTTAATTCAACAAAATTCAGGCAGAGTCTCCTTTGTCTAGGGAGCTCTACCCAAAATACAACCTATGCCATATACAATCACATGACCCATTTGAGGTCTAATATACAATATTGACCACACCTGGTCCATGTATCTATACTCATGTAACAACATTTAATCACATAACCCGTCCGAGGTCGAATATACATCATTTCATACTCTCACATCTTGAATTTATGCATTAAACATAGTGAATACCAGTTCAAAATTTTCAATTCTTTTACATACATTACATGCCCAAAAACTAACTTTGCAAAAGTTTTACAAAAATGGATTAAAAGCTACAAGTCAGCCTTTCTTCGTCACTGGGGCCCCGAACAAGCACCGTCCAAGGGCGTGTATCCCCCTCCTAAAATGTTTTCCCGTATAGGTTGAGCTACGCTCAATAGAGTATCTCCTACAGAGGCTACTTCCCAACCTAGATGCATATGAAATGTGCACATGCAACAATCAACAACCATTATCCATTCCAAACAAGAACATGTAATTCGAAATGGGAATTCTACCATATCATGCCATGATATGAGATGATACTCACTCATGCACTTTAACCCGAGTCCTCACCGACTCCCACAATACAATGCAATGCACATGTTTATTACATTTGTCATTGATGAAATACATCTAATGTTTGCTTGAAATAAAAGTCATGTGTTTATAAAACCAAATCATTGTTTGATGTCATCCATCGAACGAGTACTTTACAAAACAAAAGCATGTGTCTTTACTGGGTATCATATTTTGGAATCACACCGCTGGCTCCGTACACCATTACATTTTTCTGGAATTTCACCACAGGGAAGTGTATAAATTAAGTAGCTGGGTTTTTCACCCGAGGGAGAATCTATCCCTTCTTGCTATACCCGACACAAGTTTTTCATGCAACCATATGACTCAACGAGATCTTTGATCCTACCTTCCTGAGTCCACTTATTAACCACCAAGCATGGTGTTTGATCAACCATTCACGCACACCTACACTCATGCCCACTATGAAATGAATGCCAAATGAGCAACTTCATCGTATATCATCATATTCCATGGCAACTTACATCATATGCATATAATCACCAAAATTTATCACACTGTCAATATATCACTAAGCATATATCAACAACAATATCACAGGCATGTTATTACATAATCTATGTCACTAACACATTTCATTCATAGAGGCACAATATAGACACATAGCATGCCCACATAATACCAAATCCCAAGAAATTTCACAAGTAACTTCCACACCTCAAATTCAAGCTAGACATTGGTTCAAGCCATTCTACACTCATTTCCTCATTTCCACAACAATAGACAAGTTTTATACACCTAACCATTCCCTATGGACACCACTAGTTAGAAATAAACAAAAGTAGGAGAGAACCCTACCTCTTGAAATATAAAATGAAGGGTAAAACCTTCAAGAACACCAACCACAACTTTAAACTCTTGATTTCCCAAAATCTCTTCTTTGAATCTTCGGTGAAATCCTTAGTGCTTGGTACGGTTGCATAGCCCTCGTCGATATGATCGAATTTAACTCTTGGCCTGAAGAATTCTGACCGGCGAAAGTTCATGAATCATAGAGAAAAGCCTTAAAATTTATGTTTTTCTTCTCCTTTTCCTCTACTCTCTTCCTCACATGCTTACACACTGATTACAGAAGATATTTCTTCTAAAAAATCAGATTTTTACCAATATTTATAGCCCTTGATGCTTGGTGCACGTCGCGCCACACGTCCCCCCTTGTTAGGGTTCGATTTCGCCCCAAAATGATTAATTTCATTCCGGTTTAAGTTCAAATTATTTTTATTTGAACTTTCCTTCAATTATATGAAAATTTTATTTTTAGGAATGTTTGTGAGATCACCTAATACCTAGTTGTCTTGTAAAACATGAAAAATCTTACCATCTCAGAATTCGATGAAAATTGACAAGGTAACTAGATTTCGCAAGACGAATCCAACGGTGAGGTCCATTGTGTCATCTGAGCTCTATAGAAATATGTATTGTAAATCCATATTATAGTGATAAATTACCATTTTACCCTTTTCAGAAAAAATTCAAATTTACCAAAGTTTTACACAAGTGGCTACCTGCATTTTCCTTTGTAATTCAGTAAATCGTGTCAATTGTGTTTTCATCCACGCCAAAATCTCAATTACTCTCTAAATCATATCATATAGTTTTTACTAACCATCACCCCATCTTGACATTGTTTGTCACATTCCTCATCTATAACAAAAACATAAGAACACTCCATCTCTATTTGATCTAAATCAATTAAAAAAATCAAAATTTACAAACTACAATGTTATGAAGATACAAATCAACACTAACAAAAATATACAAGTATATAACATAAGCATTTTTATTCTTATCTCACCGCAACTATCACCTCAACACCCTATCTTGTCCACTACCGACCTAGACACCCATTTCTATAGAGCCAAATAAACCTAAGCTCTAATACCAAAAATTGTAACTCCTAAACCTAGGGTCAGATATTTGTTACAAACGATAGAGAGAACTCAATAAAAAACACATAGCCTTACCAACAAACTACACTTACTCTACATTAAAAATATTCGCATACATACAAATTCACCAACACTTGAGATAAAACGGCTCACCATGAGTCCTGATTATCTATAGACCGTTATTAATCACAAAACTATGGCATATATATATATATATATATATATATATATATATATATATATACAATTTAAATTTAAAGAACATAAAAATAAGAACCCCCATGATGGCATCCCAAATCGACCCACTAGACACGACAGTGGACTCCTTGCTACTTTACGATTTTTCCTAAAAGTCATTAAGACCATTAGTGAGAACAAAGATGCGATCTTTAAGCATGAGCACAACAGAGGATAAAGAACCACTTTATTTATTTAGGAACAACCCAAAAATACAGCCATTACCAACATACAACTCACACTTTACCACATAGACATTGTTCTTATACCTCACATAGACAAAACTTGTATATACCTCATAGATAAAATATACCACATAAATAATTACTTTTACATAATTAAATTATGCTAGCCAATGANGACAGATAACAAAGGAAAGGGAAAAGTCTAAGATATTACATGTTTTAACTGCGGAAAATCAGGCCACATTAGTCCTGAATGCCTAGTTAAAAAACAAGTCAAAAGATTAAATTTATCCCAAGATGATGAGGACAGAATCCTTGAAATCTTTAGGATAAATAATCTTGAAAGATCTGAAGAATCAAACAGTCCAGTAGACACCTCAGATTCCTCAGATTATTATTCAGCCTCTGATCACCCTGATGCACCTAGAATCAAAATAGGATGCTCTTGTCA